>OX439132.1:46591118-46796118 GCA_949318235.1 Ecdyonurus torrentis
CTATGGCTTTAAGAATTTATTAGGAGAACTGGGGAATGGGAGAGAGTAAAGAGCTTAGACTGCCAGGGATAGAAAATAAGAAACTCAGGTCAAAAAAAAAATTAATGCATAGAGCAATCACAGTATAGGGATAAGGTAACTAAACTATCCTTCAAAACCAAGCACTAGAGGAGATCATGGTTACCCACTTTCACTAGCGAACCTGGCCTACAGACAGATAAGTAGGCACACCAAGTGAAGTCCAGTATGGCAAAGAAAAGAAAGGATAAGAGAAACCAACAAGCGCCTTACCACGATGGGGTCCATAGCTTGGTGAAGTTACAAGTCTTAGTTAATTTGTAAATATTTGTGTAAGCTGTGCCATCAAGATTTTCACCAAGCTACGGACCTCATTGTGGTAAGGCGCTTGTTGGCTTCTCCTGTCCTTTCATTGACTATCAATTCAAACCGAAATGGTTTTAACCTTTCCTTATTAACTACAATATATAACCTACCAGTTAGACTGTTTCCAGTGTTCTGGTGAGTTGTCCTTGACGAACTCTTGTACTCTACTGCGGAACTCTGCAGCCTTTAGAAGCAGTAGTTGTATGATGAAGAAGCAGACCTGTGCCTCGCTGCCCTCCTGGGTCCTCAAAGCCTGGGGTCACATATATCACAAACATGGGGTTAATAGCAAGTCTCAAACTGAGGTACTGGGGGGACTAGACTGAATATTTTGGGGGGGAAAATCTTAAAAGAATAAGACTGTTGCAAATATGCAGAAAATAACAATAAAAAAAATGAGGGGGAAGGGCTACTACCTGGATTGTTTATTATTAAAGTGATACACAACCCTAAAAATAAGTATTTTTTTGTTCTATTCTCAAGTAATTCAATAGAAATCAGTCGTTTATTTGACTTTTCCAGCCCGCAGAATAAGCAAGCCCTGTGAGGGTGAAGAGGAAATCTCTAATGTCAGAGATTTCCTTTACTGTGTGAGTAAAAAATCTGTACACCTTCTCAGGTAAGCTTACCAGGTACAGCAGGGGGTACAAATTTTTTACACTCATAGTAGAGGGGCGTGTACTCTATATTGTTACCCTCGCGGGGCTCGCTTATCCCGCGGACATTACCATTGACTTAAGAAAAGGAAGAAAAAAAAAAAAAAAAAAAAAAAGAAAAAAAAAAAAAAAAAAAAAAAAAAGGTAAGGAGGTAAGGAGGTTAACTTTTTAAATTCCACGATACAAGGCTTCTAAATACACAACCCTCAACAAGAGATTAAGTGGTTGCAAGATGTGGGGTTGGTTTGTATTGGATTACCATAGGTAATTGTTACTATTGATTTTTATTAAACAGTACGGGGGTCCACATTTCTATATCTACAGCCCTTGCTAAGAAGTGCATGCAAGACAAGATATGGAGATACGTACGAGACAGAGCACCAGTCTGTCGATGGTGACGATGTTGTACTTCCAGATCATATCGTTGATGGCGTCAACACACTTGTTGACGTGCTGACCTCCGCCTGAGTTGGCAAACTCAAACACCAGGTAGTCACAGAACTTGCGCAGGTGTGCAGACAGCGCACGAGCTCCGATTCTCTCCAGAATCCTATCAAATAAAACATAATAAATTAATTAATTCTCTATTTTAGTGGTTCACAGTTATCATGGAAGGAATAAATAACATAATTTATGCTATGTTTATGTCATTATAGCATAAATGTTGCTAGATTGGAATATGTAGCATAAATAATTAGTTTCTGATATGTGTTATTTTTGATATGTAAAAAAATACAGTAAACTCTCAATTTTTTGAGGTTCAATTTGTTAATTTCTCAATGTAGTGAAATGCTCAGTTGGCCTGGTTCACAGTAGACTTCAATATAAGCATGGCAATGTTAAAGCTCTCCATTGTGTGATATTCAGTTTTGAGCAATGAACATTTTCTGGGTCCCTTGCGATTTCACAAAATCGAGAGTTTACTGTATCATAAAATATAGCATAAATTGTGTTTTAATGTACAGATGTTGCTAAAATTGAGCTAGCATTAGCATGTATCTGTTTTGGTCCAAACTACGTAAATAAATATATTTATTTAATGGCTTTTTATTAAGCAAAACCATGTAACAAAAAAACAACAACAACGTATTTTTTCCAACTATTATACAGTACAGTAGTTGCATTTTTTAAATTTAACCAAACAAAAATGTCATCACACTATTACTATTTCTTTTCTTGTTACTCATTTAAATTGATATCTGATTGATCTATTTTAATTTTCATGCTATAAAATTTAATCCCTATTATGAAGCACAGTACGATGCTGTGAAGTTCACTTACTTGTAGGCAATGGGGCTAATTCTATCTGTCTCCAAGATCATCTTCCACAGCAGACACAGGAACAAGGGGGGCGTGCCTTGCACTGAGAAGTGGGCGATGATGTCGTTCTCGTTGCTCATCGAGGCCCAGTTACGGTACTCCTCCTCTACTGCTTTCTGTCACACACAAGAGCAAACACGTTGTGATATGAACAACTTTACACATAGCAAGAGCTCAGCAGAGCTAGTACACAGGATCATGATAAGATATTTTACTATTTAAATCCAGCTCATGTTTTTCCCATAAAAATAGCATTGCAAATTTAGCATGAGTTTTTGAATTGTAAAAACTCTTATCATGGTTGTGTGTACTTTATTCAAAATCTGCAACTGGACTCAATTTTTATTACAGGTATGACCCAGACCCAGTGTTTGGCAGGTGTCAATTGTTGGCAGATGTGTTAATGAAAACTAAAAAAAAAACAACAAACAAACAAACAAACAAACAAACAAACAAACAAACAAACAAACAAAAACAAAAACAAAAAAAAACAATTATCTCCTCAACCAATAAAGCCACAGACTTGAAACTTGAAAATTTGGATACCCAGGGTATAGGACTCAATGGTGACATCCAAAATGTTCTCAAGTCAATATTTATCTAAGTACCAACAATTGGGGCTTGAGCTTTTCCATTTAAACAATCCATAAAATGCCATTAGCATGCCAACAAGTGTGGCTCGCTGTACCATTTTCATTTATTTGATATGTTAAAAAATTAAAAACAAAATTTATACAGTACTGTACGTAATAGAAAAAAGTAGCAGAGATTAGAGCACGTTGAGTTGAAAATTAATAAAACGCAAAGATTCTCTTATTTATATTGTTAATTCGCCTCGGACTTGAGATCAAATGCTATAGCACAAATTGTTGCTAGATACAAAAAAAAAAAAAAAAAAAAAAAAAAAAAAAAAAAAAAAAAAAAAGCTCCAGTTCAGAGTCCCCTCCACCTAACAGGTCTGAGCTACCCCCCTCCACTAGCTAGCTGGCAGAACCGAGCGAAAGCCCGCGAAATGGCCTTCTCTGTGCTTTTCTTATGGCGGCAAGCCATCCTGAAGCTTTCGGGAAAACTCTTCATTCAGGCACTCATGAGTACTTGGAGTTAATTTTATGTACTCAATACAAAGCTAAAGAACCATTCTATGCACTGATTAAATTTTTTAAGTCCTAGAAGTATTCTAACAATGAGAAAAATGCCTCTGAAAACTCATACTTTTAAGTCTGAGTCATACGAAAAGTGAGTGATATTGATGACGTCACAATTATATTTTCGTTGTTTTACTATAAAAAATTTCATTAAGCAAACATGTAATAGAACAATAATTTCAGATAGGTTTATGATGATTTAGAAATTAAACAATAATACGTTGAAGGAAAATTTATAAAGTGACGTAGTAGTCACTTTCCGTGACTTTCCTTCCCGCCATTCAAGTTTAGCCTCAATTTTCTTCCCTTTCCAGCACTCAAATATTAAAAAAATTGTATTTAGCCCAGAGAGTATCACTTAGATATTTGGAGGAGCAAAAAATATTCTTAGAAATCCATTTATTTCTATTTTTAAAACCCTCGGAAGTGCCCATTTGATTAACGCACAATTTTAAATCGGTAGGTTCGCTCACTCATTTGTTTCACAGCTGACGCGGAGCTTGTCTCAGACCTGAAAGGTGGAGGGGACTCTGTCCAGTTATTTGCTACCTAACTAATTAAAAAACTGGCAATGTTAGAATGTGTTGTGACTTACCTTCAGTTGTTGCTTGTTCTCCTTGGGCACAGTGTTCATCTGGAAGAACTCGTTGAGTACAGGAGGGAAGCAGTGCAACGTGTGGTTTGCCCAGGAGTGAGGTGTGTTCTGCATGATGGTGTTGAGCAACTCCTTGCACCAAGCTCCTGACAGAGTCTCACAGCCTGTAAGCACACAACTCTTTATCAATACTTCAAACCATTAATTGACGAGAACTCTCAATCAAAACAACATGCTCTGATAAAATAAATGTACTTTTGTGTACTTTAAGGCAGCAATCCAGCCTCAAAAAGTTTTTTTTTTCTTTCAATGTGAGTTTATTATTGTTTTTAGCCAAAAATGACCAAGAGTAAGTTTATATCACAATTTTTTGAGCATTAAAGGATGTCTGGCGTCATAAAAAAAGGTCTAATTTTCATTGTAAACTAAAGCAAGCTAATTTTAAATAATAACTCAAAAAGTTTCATTCAAAATTTTTGATTATTAACCCATTAATTAGATAATTAACTAATATAGATTTTCAGACATCGGCAACATTGGAACAAATATTTTGAAAGAAATAATAAAAAGTAGGAGAAATTTATTTTAGAAATTGAGGAATTCTCCCTCCCTCAGATATATACTGATTGCACACTAAAGTAACGAGTTACCTCAGTCAGTCTCAGGTAAAACTCTGCATTATTTTTTATTACTGAGTGGGTACTTGCATTGCAACAAGTATATTTTAGCCCCTCCAAATCATGGTAGGTGTGCAAAATAAAAAATAACAATGCGATTACTAGCGGTACTTGCATTGTTATTTTTTTCAACCCTTTCTCAGTGGTCATTTCTCAGGTGACGGCGGAACCTCAGGCCAATCAGATAAAGTCACCAAATCTAGCATAGAATATAGGGAGCGCTGTTGCCGTTGTGCACTTTCTTCGTGAAGTAGGCTCTACTTCACGAGAATTTTGTTAATAATTAGAAAAATATCTAATTAATGGGATTTTTTCAATTTTTTTTTAGTAGTATAAGTCTAATTAAGTCACAGTTATCAATTAATAGTCAAAAATTACATTTTTATGCCAGACATCTTTTAACATTTTGAGCATACCAGATTTTTTTTTTTTTTTTTTTTTTTTTTTCTGCACACTTAAAATGCAAGATGTTAGAACCCTTGCACATCCTTGCGCTTTGACGCCATGTTTGCATAGCCTGTCCAGCATAGGGAAACATCAGTTCTCCTAATTTTTCACATAACAAGAGTTTATTTCAACTGAACAACCTTTTCTCATATTCTTCAAACTTATTAGGAGCTAGAAATGAGGCTTTGATTGAAGTTTGAAGCTTCTTTTGCTATTAAAAAAAAAAACAAAAAATGATGTTTTTCCTATGCTGGCCTATGCATTCCTGACCAACAAAATGGCAGCTCTTAAATATGAGTGCAACCGGTCTATAGCAGCTAGAACTCAAAAAGTTCTACATTATAAACTCACTTCATTTTTGTTTCTTTTTCTTTTTTTTTTTCTTTTTCTTTCTTTTTTTTTTTCAGTTTTGCCAATAACATTTTTTTTTTATTTTTTTATTGTTATTATTATTATTTTAAGACTTGACCTTTGCCTTAAAATACATATTGTACAAGAATATGTATTGCTATTCCATTGCAAGGTAAATTATTTGTTACACAAATGTTGCTGAAATGGAGCCAACATAATGGTGCAGACTGATGTTCAGTGAGGTACTGACCTGTGCCAGTGACGTGCATGGAGCGAGCCAGCGTGAGAACCAGTGCTCTGTTCAACTCCTCTGACTCTGCAGATACCAAGGTCTTGGGCTCACTGAGGAAGCGAGACAGTTGTGGCTGGACCTCTGCACTGCCCAGGCCTGTGATCAGGCGTAGTGCCGTGCTCTCCACACTGGAACATCGGGATCATAGACAATAACAATAATTACGTAACACCTTTTACTGGGAGAAATCAGGTGACCAATCTCTCCATTTAACCCAACTGTTTAGCAGAAAAGTCACTTACAATTTTAAATTCTAGTGAAGTTGTATTCACATATTCAGATTTTTTTTATTTTTTTTTTTTTTATAAATTTTTGCGTAATAATAACACTTTGCATACAAAATTTCAAAAACTCAATTTTCTATTATTGAATTTTTGTAATACATGGATCCAGCTAATAATAATAATAATAAAAAAAAAAAAAAAAAAATTACCGGTATAAATTTTTTCTTGCATTTTTTTTTTTTTTAAATACAATTTATAATTAGTCATACTGACTGACTGATTGTCACTGAGCTGTGCTGTCTCTTTTACACAGGGTATAGGGTTTATGAACATCATAGTCTGGTTTGTAAACCAGTTATGTTGCCTCAAAAATTGTGCAATCTTATTAAGGCGGGAAATAAGTTACTACGGGATTTGACTAAAAAGTTTTAAAGAAAAAAAAAAAAAAAAAAAAAAAAATGAAATTATGTATTAGGATAAGGTACAAATATTCAAAAATTTAAAAAAAATTGGGGGGTGACTATGCTAGATTTTGAATTATGACTTTTTTAAATGTTAGTCCCATAATAGCCCATGTTAATTTGATTAATTATTTTCTCTCTTATCTGATGGTCTTGAGTTCTAAAAAATGATATCATAGGTAGCTGTTACTGTTAACTTTCAAATGGCATCATAGAGTTTGCAAGTTTTCTTTGTTAAATTTTGAGATGCAAGCCATCTGAATACAACCCTGAATCTATTTTATTTTGATTTGGAGCACCCAAAACAGTGCTAATTAAATAAGTGATATTAAATCACATTTGAAATTTGGCAGTTATGACTGATACAGTACTGTAGTGGTATTACCAGAGGTGAAGCTGTGTCTGATTGGTCTGTGGCACAGCAGCCAGGCTATGCAGGTGACTCAACAGCTGGACCCTATAGTGGGGCTGAATGTGGTGCATACGATAGCTGAACATCTCCAGCAGTGTGTACAGAATACCCCACGCATGGGACTTGAACACTGTAGGTAGTAGCTGGCCTGCAATGGATCATGTATTAATATTGGAGCTTTTATTTGAAGTTGCAACACTCTAGCTTAAATTATCACAATTTTTAAGAGTAAATTCTTCCTATTTTATTATTATTATTATTATAGTTTCTCTCTGAGTCTGTAAGGACTGATGAAGGCATAACACGCTCCATATCTCTCTTGGAGTCGATTGCCGAAATATTTCCAATGTGTTAGTTATTTTATATCTGTGCTAGCAAGATTTTCACCAAACTATGGGACTCTCTTCACTATGGTAAGGCCCTTGCTGGTTTTCTCCTATCCTTTTCTTTCAATTTATCGTACCTAACCGCGATGGTTTATTTTCCTTAATATATACATAATATTTTATTATTATTATTTTTTTTTTTTTGCTGAACTGTATTTTAATTTCTCAAAAAAAAAAAAAAAAAAAAAAAAAAAAAGTTGCAGTAAAATAAAAAGTGATTTGAGATTTGAGTTATAGCAGCTTCATTAAGAAAGCCCATTAAGAAAGGCCCAAACTGTACAGACAGGCATGTTATTACCCGTTATGTGGTGCATGGTTTCCACCATGTAATCTGTCAGATTAAAGAATATCACGAGTGTAATGATAAATGTGTATGTTTGTTATGTTGTGGCCTATGTACTAGGTACCACTTACTTCATTGTCCATCTTGGACCCTATCATTAAGTCAATATGCAAAAATGTAAACTTATAGAGTGCAATGTAAATATATATGTATAAGTACACCTTGGTGTTTAATAAATAAAATAACAAAAATTAAGAAAGCATGTTAAATGACGACAGTAAGACAGTCATCTGCTAGCACTTTGTTAGTATTGTTGAACTCTCAGTTTGGTTATTTTCTCACTAAACCTACTTTATTTTGGCATATAGCAATGTTGTTTGAAAAACACCTTGCTCAAAAAAAAAAAAAAAAAAAAAAAAAAAAAAAAAAAAAAAAAAAAAAGGCAATACCATTTAAAAAGCATAAGGTGACTTCAGTTTTTCATGGTTTGGTGCTCAAGGGTTTACGAGCTCCAATAGTGACCTGCGTGTACTTACTGATGAAGCCCTTGATGCCCAAGGACTCAATCTCTGTATAGACCAGCAGTCTGCTGTACGTCTCTACCAAGGCCGGCGCCAGAGCCATGTGAGACTTGGACTGAGCCAGCTTGATCACGTGGGTCACGATGCTGTGAATCAAGCTCATCTTGGAGTGCACTGTCAGGGAGTCCAGCACTGCCATGGAGAGAGGAGTGGTGGGACCATTAGCCATGCTGTTGGACACAGGCAGGCTGGCCTGGGCTGACTTCTGAGTTCCTGAAACATTCAGTAGTTGTCAAAATCAGAGTTGTGTATCACTATATTAATTTTCAATACTAAAAAAATAAAACAAAATAAAAAAATTAAAAATTAAAAAAATTAAAAAATCTAATGGTTGTAAGCAGCACCTCTCGTTAAGGTGGGAAATCAGGTACTACAGGATTTGACTAAAAAGTTGCAAAGAAAGAAAAATCTAAAAATTGTCATTGACATTAGGATAAGGTATCTTCAAAAATGTAAAAAAAATGGGGGGGGGGGGGGGTCACCATGCTAGATTGTAAATTATGATTTTTCCAACGTTTTAGTCCATAAGAGCCCATGTTAATTTGATTAATTATTTTCTCTCTTATCTAATGGTCATGAGTTCTAAAATTTTACTATAGGTAGCTGTTACTGTTAACTTTCAAATGGCATCATAAAGTTTTGAAGTTTTCTTTTTAGATTTCAGAAGCAAGCCATCTGAATACAACCCTAAAACCTAAGTTATATTTTTTTTTAATTTTTACAACAAGCAAAAAAAGATAACTGATGCTTAAGTAAAGGTATCAATTTACTCCCATCAATAAATTAGAGTAATTAAATTAGATCGAGATAAAATTTGTTATTCCATTTACTAAAATCCTCTGTTTTTTTTTTTTCCTTTTTGTTTTTTAACTTTAGAAAATAGTTGGTAGAGATTAGAGCACGTTGAATTGAAAATTAATAAAACGCAAAAATTCTCTAATTTAAATAGTAAATTGGGACTAGGGATGCAAATTATTCTAGCTTGCGCTAGATAAAAATAGACGTTAAAAGGGATGAGGGGTATAGTGTCAATGTAAAATACGATATACCTAACAACTCACGTTCTCACATTACATCAAAGGCACAACATTATAAAACAGCATCAGACTTAAGTATTATTCATATGACGCGTAAATTTGACGTGCGTCAACGTGCGTCGACGCGCGTAACAAAGCTGGAACAATGTAAACAAATGGAGCCGTTCACATGGTTTTTGAAATTTACATGTGAATGGCTCCATTTGTTTACATTGTTCCAGCTTTTTTACGCACGTCAACGCACGTTGACGCGCGTCAAATTTACGCGTCATGTGAATAATGCTTTACTCTTGGCCTTAGACCGGTTTCGAAACCGGTCTAATACAAAAGCACAATAGTATGTAAGATTCTAAGATGACTGAGAGGATTGACTAATTACTTACCCAGTATGGTGTCCACTAGAGCAGCCATGGGTCTTGTGAAGTACTCTTGATTAGTGGAGTAAGCATTGCAGAGCAGAGCAATGCGATAGTCAGAGCCCATGCATAGACTGGGGTTGTTGGGCATCACCAAGTGTTGCAGGAACCTAAACACACAGCAAAACATGCTTGAAATTAACAGGACTGTTATAGTTTAATTAATTTTTAATAATTATTATACACATGTAACTGTAGAACTTAAAAAAAAAAAAAAAAAAAAAAAAAAGGTTTTCAAATTCAATATGTACTTATTAGCAGTGGTGCTTTGTAAACAATGGGACAAAAGTGGGAAAATAGAAGAGGACACTTAGTTTTCTATAAACATTTCAGTTTTTTTTAAGTGATATTAACTAAGGGCTACTGCAGTTAGAATGTGAAACTCTGAATAACACAGTGCTTTTAAACTAGGTGACAAAAATGTTGTGATTACGTTACGGTGATGAAGTAGATGACACTTGAGTCACATACCTGGGAGGGGGTGACTTGGAACATTTTTGTGTCATAAATTTTAAGTGACAATAACTGGAGCCTCTTGTATGAGATGCAATAAATTGAGAGAACACATTAACAGTAAGATATTGTATACTCACTCATGGTGGACTTTGAGAGCATTTGGAATGGGTCTCTGTACGTTGATATGCTCAAGTTGAGCCTTCTTTAGCAAGTGGATCCAGATACTGGTGACTGCCATTTGGTGTGTGCACATGGCCACGTTGTAGTCAGGCACAGGCAGAGGTTCTTTCTCAGGGTATAGCAGGTCGTAGAGACGTAGCACTGGGAGGAACGTGCTCAGCTGAGAGAGGAAAAGATAATATATATCATGTTGGCACACGTATGGGCAAGCAATGTTTATGTTGATTGTCATTTTGTTTAACATCTTTTATTTTATTTTATTTATTTTTTATTTTTTTGTAATGTTTGATTTACTGTGGTAGAGGAGGGGGAGGGGGAGGGGGAGAGAGAGAGAGTGAGAGAGAGAGCGAGAGAGAGAGAGAGAGAGAGAGAGAGAGAGAGAGAGAGAGAGAGAGAGAGAGAGAGAGAGAGAGAGAGAAGCAACAGAAGTGCAAGGAAAGCAAATAAAATTTATATATAAAAGAAAAGGGGAGGAGAAAACTAGCCCTGGGCTGATTCTGTAACTTCATAACAAAAGAAATTATTTGCTATCTAATGCAAATTTGTTTTTTGACAACAAAGCATAAAAAAAAAAAAAAAAAAAAAAAAAAAAAAAAAAAAAATGAACACCCTATAGTAAAGAATCCAATTCTATAGTTTGGTGAAAATGTTGCTAGCACATTTCCAATGTGTTTGTTACTAGCAAGATTTTTACTAAACTATGGGACTCTCTTCATAAGTTGGTTTTCTGTGTCCTCTCCTTACCACAGTGGTCCTTACTTTGCTAAGGTACAATTTGCTCTATGTTTTACTTACTGGGTTCCTCTGAATACTGCCAGAGATGAACTGAAGCAGCACCCACATCAGGTGGTCCCTGCCTTTCCTCAGGTCTCGCACAGCAAGCTACAACACATAAATATCATAGGTTTAACTTTAGTAATTTTACCTCTAAAACTTTATAATGCCATTTGAAGCTTAAATCCCTTGTCAAGTTACTTTTTTATCATTTAGAATACTAGATTGATAATTACCATACCTTATTATCTATGAATTAGACACCTCAACTTTGATTTTGTATGTATTTTCATTTTGATGGTTATTTCACGCATCTAACGTCACAATGTACCGATGGGGCCATGATGGCGAGCAAAGAACTTGAGGGAGGGTCTTAAATTTACCATATTGTGGATAGAGTGGGTGAGTGAGGACGTAGGTTTTCTGTGGTTTCCCTTCGTCAATTCAGGTGAATACAGGGGCAGTTCCTTTTATTTTAGGCCACAGCTGCTGACCTTCCAAATCCCAGTACTCGAATTTTTACCTCCTCCCAAATCCCTTTTTCCGCTGTACGGGTTTTGTCAGGTACCATACTTGGTATTGTGGGCTGAAAAAGCCTGTTTGACTTTTCTTTCCGCCTTATGCCTATAAGTACCATTCCTATGAGTGGACAACTTGAGGGTTCGTGCGGTAAAGCAATAAAACAAACAAAACATGTGACCAGAGCGGTGACTGTGATTGATGGCGGTACATTGTGACGTCAGATACGTGAAATAACTGTCAAAATGAAAATAAATACATAAGCAACGTGGCGGTGTCTAATTCATGGATAATAAGGTACGGTAATTATCAATCTAGTATTCTAAATGATAAAAAAGTAAGTTGACAAGGGCTTTCAGGTGACAACTTCATTACTACTACGTTACTATGGTTTGCTTACCTTGTCATGCAGAGCCATGACAATGCTGGCAAAGCTGGCAAACTGGAAGAGCACGAAGTAGATGAGCTGTGAGGAGAGGTGTAGCCACAGCCAGTGTGATGTACATGCCACGCCCACCACTGTCTCGTCACCGGTGCTTGGCTCAGGGGTCACGACCTCGCTCTCGGAGCGCTCCATGGCAGCGATCACCAGCTCTACCAGCTGTTCCTCCAGCGCCACACATCGCTGCTTTTGCTGCACATGATGACAAAGTAACCAGATATTACAAACTTAGGAAGCCAATAGACAGAACTAAAATAAAACAATCAACACGCTGAAAGTGTTTCGTTTGAATGTTTCGCTTCAACACGAGCTATGCTCTCTGAAGCAACGATTATATTATGTGACATATGAAATGAATATGTTTGTAATTTATGTGTTTTAAATAAATAAATAAATAATAATAAAAAAATTTAGTGGTGGCCTAAATTGTTGTTGCTGTTTTATATAGTGAACAGATTCTGTTTTGTTAGGTAGGCTTCAATCTTATGATTATACAGCAATGATCTGATAATTATGTATAATTAAGTATTTGACCAGAGAGGCCAAGATCTGGGTTGGATATTACCACACTAATTAATCCACTTTAAAAAAATACCAGTATTTTTCTTTTTTTCCTTTTTTCCTTTTTTATTATTACCCTATTATTTTTTTTTTAACTTTTATTATTTGCTTTCTTCATATAGTAAACTTTCGATTTTTTGAAGTTCAATTCTGTGAAATTCTCAATTTTGTGAAATGCTCAGTTGGGTCCACAGCAGACTTCAATATAAGCATGGCAATGTTAAAGCTCTCAATTTTGAGCACTTCAATGTTGTGAAATGACAATTTTCTGGGTCCCTTGTCCCTTTGTGATTTCACAAAATCCAGAGATTACTGTAGTTCTAATACAATACACTTTTGGGTGGAATACTTAAGATGGAAGATGAAGTCAGAGGGGAGACGGGGGAGAGACATTAAAACAAAGGTCACAATGTTAGGACTTTGTGAGATTGGGAACCACACTTGACATGTGAGAAGCAATCCCAAATGTCAAATACTGTGCATATTGTGGTCTAAATTGATTGACTATGTTGAAAAGTTAAATCTTGTGAAGATTATTTGCTATATAGAAGTACACACCTGTTTCTGCAGTCCTAGCATTGAGCAGACCATGTCTCTGGAGTACGGCTGCTCCAGCACGTAGCGCAGCAGGCCAGTCTGGGGCTCTAGTAGCTCTCTGTCGTACGGCAGACTGCCCTTGAGTGATAGCTTGAGCGTGGCAGCGTCCAGTCTCCAGGGGTTGACCTGGTGGTCGGCGTACCCAGAGTGCTCCACCACGGGCAGCATCTTGGCGTGACCAATGATGCTCACCATCTGGGCTAGCGGTCGGAAACCTTCCACGAAGCCAGACAGTAGATTTGCCAGTTTCTGAAGTAAAGAAAAGAAATACATAATAAATAGACAAATACAGTACATAGAAGAAAAATTAAAAATAACAATAATAAAAGCTTTGTTATACGTAGGGGTGAGGGGGATGACAGGATCAATATTAAAGTAAAGGACAGAGATACCAGCAAGGGCCTTACCACAATAGAAGTTCTAAGGAGAGAGAGATATTGAGGTCTGATTTAGGGGTGAGGGGGATGACAGGATCAATATTAAAGTAAAGGACAGAGATACCAGCAAGGGCCTTACCACAATAGAAGTTCTAAGGAGAGAGAGAGATATTGAGGTCTGATTTAGGGGTGAGGGGGATGACAGGATCAATATTAAAGTAAAGGACAGAGATACCAGCAAGGGCCTTACCACAATAGAAGTTCTAAGGAGAGAGAGAGAGAGATTGAGGTCTGATTTAGGGGGGAGGGGGATGACAGGATCAATATTAAAGTAAAGGACAGAGATACCAGCAAGGGCCTTACCACAATAGAAGTTCTAAGGAGAGAGAGAGAGAGATTGAGGTCTGATTTAGGGGGGAGGGGGATGACAGGATCAATATTAAAGTAAAGGACAGAGATACCAGCAAGGGCCTTACCACAATAGAAGTTCTAAGGAGAGAGAGAGAGAGATTGAGGTCTGATTCAGGTTTAGTTATAATGTTCTGAGAGCTTTTGTCATTGTAATGACATTATCAATCAAAGAAGAAAATTATTCAACTCTGTGATGTTCTCAAGTAATTTTCTTTCTTGATTTATTATGTGATTACTATGATGAATGCTTGACTTATATAAATATTATAACTGTGTGCAATGTGACACCTCAACCTTTTCAAAGAACTTTTATTGTGGTAAGTAAAGCCCTTGCTGGTACCTCTAACCCTTCCTTTAATATTGATCCTAACAGGGATTATTTTTTTCCTTAAATTTATTGATTTACATATTGTCAAACAAAAACAGGCCTGTGCTTGATGTATTGTTGGTGTACACACAGTATATTAACGGATTATATTGTAAATATTTAAATTTACATGCATGTGCATAGCATACATAAAATAAAATTAATTAGATTTATTTTATTTTATTAGCACACATATACAGAGAGACACACATACAAGAGAATGTTTCACAATGGTCATTTAACACAGCTGCTTCCAGTGATCGGATTTGCTCGTGCGGAAGCAAGAATTATTATTTAAAGAAATCAGAGATAAGAAAAACAACAACAAAGATAATTGGTATATGATCTATGTATTAATCATATGATAGCATGAAATGATAAAGAAAGAAAGAATAATAACATAATGAAGCATCTCGTTCACTTTCATCTATTCAATTAAGTAATTTCCTTAATAGATATAGGTTTATACAATTATATTATAATTATAATTAGATATTAGATATTATAATTAGGTAGTAATTTGTAACAATGCAAAATTTTAGTCAAATATTATTGTCCAATTTAAATGGCACTTTTAAGTTTTAAATGTGCTTACACTTTTAATCTTGTTTTTAATCATCATCACCCCCCCCCCCTCCATAGTAACAATAATACATAATCTCTTAGTACGTACCCAGTGTGGCCAGTTCTTGTTATCAGGGTAAGCCTTCTGTATCTCAGTGACGATGAAGTAACCAGGCAAGAGGCACGCGTTGCGGTCAAAAATATACTCAATCACGTTCTCCAGGGCTTTCAGCTGTGGCAGCACGGAGGCATTGACTCTCGCTGGGATACTCTGTGCCTTCTCACGACAAGCCTTCATCACCACGCGAACACCCTGCAAGTACAATCAATTTATTACTGTGTTTTCTAACTTAGAGATGATTAGTAATTATAAATCAATGCAGTTAGGTATAATAAATTTGAAAGAAACATCATTCATAGTTTCGTTCCAAGTCTGTAACGACTGATTAGTTAGTAATTTAGTTTTGCAGTTTTGTGCCAAAAGCTCTCCAAGTTGTTTATTATCTTTTATGCTGTCACCAAACTATGGGACCCTCTTACCAATGGTAAAACCAGTGTATGGTTTTCTCTTATCCTTTCCTTTCATATTTATTATACCTAACTGTGATGCTTTATTTTCATTGATGTTTTTAATTTAAATCAATTTGTTGTTGTGTTTTTCAGGATTTTTGATACATTAAGTTTATTTTTAACCTTTCAAAGGAATAATAATTTCTTAACTTTTATTAAATTTTTAAAATTAACCCTTATTGACCTAGCGGTACTCTATGGTACCAGCAAAAGCTTTTTTTTTTTTTTTTAATCTTTTTTAATTTAAAAATGCATTTTATTCATAAATAAACAGCCTAAATTGTTACTACACACCACAATGTACAGCTCTGGCCAAAAGTTTCCGAACGATTTGCATAGGCAACCCGCAACAACACTATGTTATTTTTATGAGAAATCGCAGCGGCCGCCGCTGCCCCGTTCGGGAACTTTTGGCCAGAGCTGTAAAATGTTTTGGTAAAAAAAAAAAACTTGCAGTTCAAACCCCCATTTTTCCCATAAGGATGTACATAATGAAAAAATATCCCAGTTGATATTAATAGGTCTTTAAAAAAATATTTAGAAAATAGTAGTAGAGATTAGAGCATGTGGAATTGAAAATTAATAAAATGCAAAAATCATCTAATTTATATACTGTAGTAATTTGGGGCTTTAGCTTTAGCTGCGGGGGCATTGCTTATAAAAATGCGGCTGCCACTTGCTTCCTCAGCTCAGTCAGTTAGCAGATGTGGTGTATCTAGCTGTACTAGCTCTGCCGAGGTTTACTGATGAGTCCTAGGTAAAGGAAGAAATTGGTCTAAAGCCAAGAATGAGGCTGTTTTATAATGTTGTGTTTTTGATGTACGTAGTGTGAGAACGTGAGATGCTAGGTTCATCGTATTTTATTTTGACACTGTACCCTCATCTCTTTAACGTCCATTTTTAACTAGCTCAAGCTAGAATATTTGGCCCCTAGTGCCAATTTACTATATAATTTGCAGAACCTTTGCGTTTTGTTAATTGTCAATTCAACGTGCTCTAATCTTTACCAACTATTTTTTTGAAACCCCTTTTTTTCCCAGTAAGAGTAAAAAAATCTCATGCATTACATAATGCCACCTTTAAAAAAAAAAAAAAAAACGATTTTTTTCCTCATATAGTAAATTGAAAGAAAAGGATAGGAGAAAACCAGCAAGGGCCTTACCATAGTACTACTTACTATGGTAAGGCCCTTGCTGGTTTTCTCCTATCCTTTTCTTTCAATTTATCATACCTAACCGCGATGGTTTATTTTCCTTAATGTACATATTTTCCCTCATATACACATACAGTACAGTACATATATAAATATTTTGATAATGGATACTTCAAGTCAGTAGAAGTACGTACTACAGTGAATATATGTTATGTTTGTCTCCAGCAGTTGAAGCAGCACGTAACACACCAACGTATTGACCTACCTTATATAAATATTTGGATACTTCAAGTCAGTAGAAGTACGTACTACAGTAAATATATGTTATGTTTCTCTCCAGCAGTTGAAGCAGCACGTAACACACCGACGTATTGACCTACCTTATATAAATATTTGGATACTTCAAGTCAGTAGAAGTACGTACTACAGTAAATATATGTTATGTTTCTCTCCAGAAGTTGAAGCAGCACGTAACACACCGACGTATTGACCTACCTTATAGTCGACTCCTCCGATGATTCTCTTGATCAGTTGAAAACTTTCCACCCAGAAATCTTGACGTTGATATTGTAATTTCTCACAGGCCATCGTCACTTCACACACCATCCTGCAGCCAGAACATAAGTATCAGTCAAGCAAACATGCGTTGTTAGTTTGGGGAGGAGCTTTGCCTTGTGTTTTTATTATGGAATGTGCTATGAAAGTGAAACACAATATTGAATTCTTTAAAAGTCATGAAATTAATCATAACCATAATACTAGGAATACAAATAAAATTAAAAGTATATATAAAAGAACTGAAATGTATAATAAAGGTCCATTTTGTAGTTGTCTGAATATCTATAATAAATTGCCTTTAAATATGAGAAAGCAAAATGATTTAATAGCTTTTAAAAAACAACTAAAGTTTTTTCTATTAAATAAGCAGTATTATTCAATCGATGAATATTTGAATGATGAAATATAGTTTAGATTCAAATTCTAATTTTTATACATAAGTTATTATTATATCAATACTATTAAGTGTCGTTTCATTTTTGTTTTGTTTTTATGTTGTAAATACTTTGACAATCATTTCTATATTGTCATTCATGGCAATAACCTAGACTAATACATTGATTGTATTATGTATGTTGGATGAAAGAAATGAATAAAGAATTTTGAATTTTGAATTTTGCTCTTTGACCACGCAGAGCCATGTTTTAGCTTTTCTTTATGTTAACCAATCTATATGAAAGTTTTGACAACCCTTGCACTGCAGCAAAAGTATTCAATGTGTTATTTCACAACTAAGACTAAAATACTAATAATAGTACAAGGAGTACCTACATAATTTTATTGCTTATTCTAAAAGTGGACATCGTACTGGCTGATGATAAATCTGCAAATTTCTAATTTTTGAGCTCATTAAGATTTTTTAATTGATTTTTTTTTTAATTCATGATACAATGTCACAGTTGGTAAATTTTTCTAATGCTCGCTTGCATAATAAGTTACCAACCATCACGTCATTTTTCCATTTTTAAAAATTATTTAAAAATATAGGTACATGAACTCAAAAATTAGAAATTCGTGTATAAATATATTCAGGACAATATCCATGTTTTTAACATAAATAAAATTACCCCACCCCCCTCTTTTTGGTCTTTCTTATCACCAGTATGCAAAAAAAAAAAAAAAAAAAAAAAAAAAAAATGCAAGAGTGTGCTAGTCTGCTCTTCGATGCCCCAGCGTCAAAAGCAAACATCTACACTTTCCAGATTTCCGACAAAACGACTATCTACACTTTCCGAGCAGCGCTGAAACTCGACTATCGGCCATAAGCTCAACATTGCAGATGCTCGCCTTCGGAAAGTGTAGATAGTCGTTTTGTCGGAAATGTGGAAAGTGTAGATGCTCACTTTTGATGCAGTAGCATCGTCTTGTCAAAACATACCGGTACGTCACACCGGTATAGCCGGTATAGCCGGTGCTGGCTATAATAAAGACAGCAGTTACGGTACCATCATACTTATTCATTTGACTTGGCGACCTACGTACCTGGCAGGTAAGACTCCCTGAGCAACCAGACCTTCAAGCAGAGACATGAGAAGCTGCAGTCGACTCAGGTTGGTGGTGGAAGCAGCCAAGGTGAGGAAGTGTCGCACCCCAACCTCCTGGTGATCAGGAGCAAGTCCAGTGAGTGCCATGCGAAGTTGCTCCGCAAAGTTGGAGATTTTCTCTTTCTCATTCTCAGGGCGGTGGACTACGTAGCAGCCAAAGGCCTCCTCTATCGCCTCTACATGCTGAAATACACACAAAATTGGACATGGTATATGAATATAATACATGTTGCAATGGGGCTTCTTGAAATATGTAGTAAGGTCACCGCGTATTATTCTTATGTAAGGGGGTGTTGGAGGCACAATTGACTTTTCCAAGCCTGTGATTGGTGAAAATACAAAAAACCGTTTTTGTGAAGTTGCCCAGTTTTATCAGAAAAATGAAGAGATACATGAACATAACACAAGACAGGCTAAGAACTTCCATATGTTCAACCAAATGAATAATACAGGTCAGAAATCAATTTTTGTAAATGGCCTAAAACTGTATAACAAAATGGCTAAGAATATGGAAGAACTTTCTATTAATTCATTGAAAAGAGAAATGTTGAAAAAGTTAAGAAAAAGTCAAGTTTAAGTTCAAGATACCAATCACGAAAGAAGTGAAGGAAAGATACAAGACAGCCAGAGGGAAGTGAAGAAGAAAACCAGAAACAGAAGAATGTAAAATTCTTCAAAATCTAAGGACATTAAAAAATAGCATTTGGTTGATAATCAAGAAACAAGAAACAAACAAAATCATTATGTAATTAACATTATTAATCGACTGAGCTAGGACTTTAGGCAATATCTGACTTTGTAAGGCGTGCCCTGATATTGCTTTCATAACAATATTCATACCAGTATTAGTTGTGCTGTGATTTTTTTAAGTGATCTCTTTTAAAATGGGCTTACATAAGAGGGTAAGGGTTTAGTTTATGTACGGACTACAGAGATATGACATTACAAAAAACACATTTGGTCAATCAACCGTATATACATATACTACCTATATGTATTAAGTATGCATATTATGCGCTAGCCAAAGTAAATGCGAGGGGAAAATATAAGGGACGCTATAAGCTTCCTCTACATATGTACATTCCAAAATTATCTACATACAATCTTGTTTTAACTTTTTGTTTTGTTAAAGAAATCAAATTTATTAAGGAACAAAAAAATTAAGCCGGGATAATTGACGTTTATTTGCATATTTTAAGTGAGAAACTTTCCTTATGCACTTCTTATATGTATATGTACCGGTATGTACGATATGTGTCACCGCGCGATATTATATAGCAAGCATTTGTTACTATTTGTACGTACATATTTACAATTTGTACGCCCAAACTTCTTCGAAATAAAGAAGACAGGTAATATTGAATATTTATAAACACACATTAATATCTAAATTAATTAAACAATATTTAAAAATGCATATCATACATACCAAAATTTCGTTCACTATGCTAGAAATCTGTAGCTCAGTCGCCGACATTTTAAGGCGAATATTTCACCAATATCGCAAACGTAAAGGTGCCTTTTCAATTTAATATTATTTAATCAATTCATGTTATAATTTAGAACTGCACTTTGCACGGTTTTTAATTAAAATTTCACTAAAATGAAGTCATAAACAACACATCACGACATTACATGAAAACAGAAAGTTCTGATGTCAACAAACTCTAAATTGCTCTAAATTTAACTTTTCTGCATGCTTCTGCCATCTAGCGGTAACGTGCAAAAGTTAATTATTTTAAAAGTTTTTACTTTTAATACCTAATTTTGAAATTTCGAATTGCGAAACAGAAAATAAAATAATAAAAGGTAATTAATATATACATAAAGTTTTTATTTTCAATAGATGCAAGCCACACATGTTATATTTAAACAGATTATCAGCGATTTCTATGAAAATTAATATATTTGCGCCTTCAAAAATTATTGTTATGCAACCTGGTTGGCAGATGTGTCTAACAGTTTGCCGAACTTTCAGGATACTAGCAATCAGAATAAAAGATACACATATTTTTTTAAACAATTTAATATACGTTTTACGGTTTTAGCAAAGACCATAATAAATGTATTTATATGGTCTTTGGTTTTAATTACTGTTGTCACGATATAGAATTGAGGGCTATATGTGCTGTAGATATACATACTATAATATTGAGATGAAAGAGTGCCATATGATATATTTATATATAATTATAGACCCCCGATTTATTATATATTATTATAGTTTATTATATATTAGTATATATGAGATGAGTGATGGTATCTTACAAGGTGGTATAATGGAGCGGTATCGGTATGGCGCGCGGGAAAAGCTAAGGTTCCCCTAATTTAACATTATACTTTATGGGGAAAAACATTTTTTTTTTGTTTTTTTTTTGCGATTTTTAAGAAAACTACCCTGTCTCCACGAACGTACTAAATAACTACGTAACTTGTAAGTAACTTGTACGTAATCTAAAATTTACGTACATTACTTAGCTTCTAAGTACGTAATGTACGTAACCTAAGTAATTTACGTACATAAGTACGTAATGTATAAGTAACATATCAATCGTGTATTGCGGGTTAACATAAATCACAGGGGTTCTCTGGTTGTGAGGCGTGCTGCATAACTTTCAGGATACAATGTTAAAGTGCAATTAATATTATAATGTAAAAAATTAATGTTTACATAATAGCTGCTATTGAAAATTAGTTTTATTTTTACTAAGGAAATAATTGTTATATTTCAGTAATTTTCAAATAAATTTACCTTAATTTAAAGATAGATCGACGTCATAACATTATTTATATGTACATCATAACTTGAATTAATTAATTTTCTAATAGCTATTTCCTAGGAAACATTAAAATGTAACATATAACCTATATTTTATTTTTATTTGCTAATTGTTTTATTAATTTTTGCAATTAACTAGAATTACTATATGACGTACGGTAAAAAACTTTTAACATAATTTTTAATTTGGGAATCAAAAAGAAAAATTCTAAGTTCAAATTCACAGCGGTCAGCATACCGCCGCTGCAGCGGCCCGGCGGCTGCGCGCGCAGTATCGAATAGTTTGTAAAAATGGCGTCTAGACTTATAGTGTGTGTTGAAGTTGCTCTACAAGATTTGTTAAGTGAGGCCAGTAAAATGCAAGCCTGGATGTAACAGAAGATTGATTTGTGTTCACGGGAAGTACCGTTTTTTAGTTTTTATATTTTATTTGTGAGAATATGTGTACTTTGTGGTTTATTTCTGTTTTTCAGGTCGCTGCATGTAGGCACGCCGGGATTTGTGTACAGACGCCATCACCGCGGCTATCCACGGCACGGCAAGGCAAGCATGCGGCCGTGTGTTATCGTTATTCTAGGGAGGTTTCATGTCGGTTTTAGTGTAATAATTATTACTTAATTGCTTGTTTCTACAGTTGGTGAGTAAATTTTTTTTTCTACATCAATTAGGGCCATTATTGCATTGAAAATATTGGCACATTGTTATGGTTTAATTTTTTTTTAATTCGTAAATTAATTAAAGTCTAGCCTTTTTAATGTAATTTTGAAAAATAAAGAGTATACTAAAGGTAAACGTTCGATTCAATTGTTATTTGCATGTTTAATTGTACTTATAATAAAGAAATTGATGTATTGCCCCTGAATATTACTAATATATGCAACCCGCGCTTTAATTGTCTGTATAAGTACGTAAATTACGTACCACAGCGCCAAAATTACGTACTTAAGTAAGTAATTTTTGAAGCACTATTATGTACGTAATTTACGTATTTAAGTACGTAATTTGTACGTAAGTTTCGAGAACTAGGATGTACGTAATTTACGTACTTAAGTAAGTAAGTTGTAAGTAAGTACGTAAATTACGTACCACAGCGCCAAATTACGTACTTAAGTAAGTAAATTTCCTTCACATTGTAAATGGGATATAAATTTACGTACTCGATGTACGTAAATTACTAGGTTAAGTAAGTAAATTTTACGTACAAGTTACTTACAAGTTACGTAGTTATTTAGTACGTTCGTGGAGACAGGGTATACTGCCAGACTAACTGCATCAATCCCACGTAGATATGATTTATAAATGAGGAATACTAGACACACTTTAACGTGTTTTAAGACATTTTTTTAAAGAATTTTTTAATGCGATAATCTCCATTTATTAGCGAGACCATTGGAGCGCTCTAGCTCTTATAGCCTTGGCCGGAGCCAAGTCGCAAGACCATCTTTGTGCGTGGGGAACCAATATGTTCGCAATACCTGATATGATAAATTCCTGATTAGAATGCATATTTAATATATGCATTTATTATGCAGCGCACTAGAGTTATCAATGCATATTAACACGATTATATTATATTAATTTAATAAATTATTTGGAGCAAGGACGATCGATACTTTGCTCCATCCAGGGCATCATTACTTTTTATTACTTTATAGATCTTAACCTCTATACCATGGATATATATACCTCTACATATAGGTCTACATATAGACCTCTACATATGGTCAGGTAATGTTTTTTGTGTATATACTGACGTGAGTGGAAATAATTTATTAAAATCACCGAATTTTGATTTTGATTTTTTTTTTTTTTAATTCTAACAAAAAAATTTGAAATCAAAATAAGGCTGATCAAAGAAAGTTATTTACTAAAAATCTTATTAAATTTTGTATAAATATAAATCTATACTTATACATACGTCTAATAGTTGTGAAGTGTAAATGAGTAATTTACCCATTATTTTGTCGAAGTACCAGTTTAAAAATGGTATCTCTAAATAATTATGTTGTGTATCTCAAAATTTCAAAACTATGTATGTCAAAACTAATTTGTTGTAAATATATTATTTAAAAATGTAATTTTCTGGTCAAGGTTCATATAATACGGTTGAAAAAACCGTGTATGCGCCTTAAATAAAGTTATTATTATTATTATTAGTGAGTGCGGGTAAATGTCATTTATCACGGTGGTATCTTAGCAACCAACATTGGCAAACTGAGATATAAAAGGGCTCTACAGGATCTAAGAAATATATGAGACTGTCCAATGAATGCTATAGGATTATAGATAAACATAAATATAATGACACAAATAAGCTAATAAAATTATAAAAAACTTGATGAACACAAATACATAAATCAATTTAGCATAACAAAGTTAGGATTACATACAAAGTGAAAGTGGCATGAATATTTATAGCAATATGTTTTAATTTGTACAAGTCCTCGGAAAGAGTAAAATATACGTAAGTTATGCTAAATTTTTGTCATTACACGGCATAAATAACGCTAAATTAGAGTAAAATAAATATTTATATATGTTGTACAATATAATATTTAAGATTTGTAAAACATATTACACTCTTATTATGAAGTATAGATATTATGTTGTATTGAGTCTCTTATATTATAGTATAATTATAATATATTTATTTTTTAAAAATTTAGGCTTGCATATGTATATGTATACAATTGGCCGGTATTGGACAAATTGTACTAAAATGAGCTAGCATATAATATGCGTGTTTATTTTTGTACGTGTGAAAAATATTGTCACACAAACCTTGTGTGCTACAACCCATCTTTATTATAATATGCTATCCTGATCTATTTATTTTATTTAGTTATTTACTACTTATATCATCCGTTTATTTGATGTTTTTATTTATCTTGTTTATTTATTTATTAATTTCTCGTGGCTATATATATATATATATATATATATATATATATATATATATATATATATATATATATATATATATATATATATATATATATATAAACGATTTGCTTACGCAAAAGTAAATTAACCGTTGCAAAACTTTCCAACAAATTTGTCTGTACTTTTTTTTTTTTATAATATAGGTTGGAGTATTTTTTATTTAAAGGCGTAGAACACCTTGAACAAAAAAGTTGCGTAATATCCTAACAAACCTGAAAATCAACGTTGATTTGGCAGGAGTCATTTATTTCTAATTTATTTTCCATTCACAAAATGCCACTGACGTCACAGCTCGCTTGTTTTACGCGCGCTGTTGTTGATTTTCAGGTTTGTTAGGATATTACGCAACTTTTTTGTTCAAGGTGTTCTACGCCTTTAATATTATACATCGTCAGAATGAAGAGATCGAAAAAAAAAAAAAAAAAAAAGCTAATAAAAAACTGTATTATATTATTAATACTCAATCAAGTCGCGTGCATCATATAAATAATAATAATTTGTATTGGTAACCAAGGAAAAGTTTTGTCAATATCTCTGCTTAGCAACCAGAACATATGAGCAAGTATCTTTTATTTTGTCAATATTATATACTGTAACATGATATTGTATTGTCACATGTGTTGTTATTAAATATATTACGTATTAATTGTTACAGGGAAAAACAGCGTCATCAATATGCCAGTGCGGTGAGTCTCTCTCTATCTTTTTTATTTCTAGTATATCATGAGTTCAATTAAATTACGTCATTTATGCTACATTTATATTGTTGCTAAATTATAACAATAACATAAATCATTATTCTATACAATATATTATCGAGAGAGAAAATTTTGATCGATCCCAATTTTTAATTTTTTTTTTTTTACCTCTTGCGTTACATCCTATTTTAGTCCTGTTTGTAGCAAATAGGACTAAAAAGTAAAAGTTAAGTAAAGGAGTAATGTAAAAGAAGTAAAGTAAAAGGAGTAAAAAAGTGCCAAAAATTTGAACTGAAAAAAAAAAAAAAAAAAAATTGTTCACCCATCCAACCCAACTAAGTACTGCGCACGCTCGACGTTGCTTACCTTCCGAGATCATAATGCAAGTTCCCTAGGTAGTTCTGCTATCAAGGTGAATCACAATAGTAAAAATTTGGAAGATATATTTTTAAAGTTCTATTTTTAATCTCTTATAACGTCCCTTTTACGTCCAATTCATAGTAAAATTATTGTTCTCGTCCAATTTTTTTCCTTCTTTTACCCTTCGTTCACATAAATATGTTCTGAACAGGACCAAAAAAAGGTTAATAATGGATGAAAACAAAAATAGGACGAAAAGAGTAAAATGAATGTATGAAAAGTTGGATGGATTCTCAATTTTTAGATAAATTTTAGTTTATAATATGGGCCAAAAAAAGATAAAATAAGGATGAAAAGGTAAAAAAAAAAAAAAAAAAAAGGATTAGAAAATGACATAGTTTTTTTTTTTCTAATCATATATAAGTGATATAATTTTCAGCATAGTTATTATGAGGTGATTGAGATGTAAATATTGTCCCGAAAGATCCCTATGTCCATAATATACTTGTGTACAATTTAGATGAACATGGAAAGAATAAAATGCATAATTTATGCTGCATTTATATCATATATAACATAAATATTGCTAAACTGGAATAATGTAATAGTTATGCTGTATAACATAATATTTATGCTACATAGTTATTATGCAGTATGATATAAATTATGCTATACAAATTGTGCTGAAAATGAGCTAGCATAATTATTACGTATGTATATGTTATCATGTTACCTCGCTCGAAATTCAATTTTTACAACATATATACATAATATATTATTATATATATATTACACATTTTGTCCCAACAAACACCCGAACGTTAAACTGTACTGCACATATACTGTATATATTATTGAGGATGGTCATTTTAATAAATATATATTTTTACAAGCCATATAATAAGCAACTTGCATGTTTACAGCATGCAAGGTCTAACGTAATGTTATATAAAATTGTTCATTGTATTATAAATATCTATAATATGAATTATATGAATACAAACAATAGCTTACTTTCATTTTTTATATAATTAGACATATATAACAACACAGTAAAAAAAATGCAAAATTAGCTGACGTTAATATATCAGTTATATAAAATAAAAATCAATTTTGAACTTTCTATGTACTATAATAATATACGGATTCTTTTGACATTTCTGCAATTAATAATTATACGTGCAAGCGAATGCAAGTCAAGGAGAGGGTGAGGTAATGAATGTCAAGACCGCAGCCTTTTGTTAGCCTGATGACGATTAGTCATAATATAATAACGTATGGACAGTGGTCCGGTCCGATATACTGTGAGACAACAAGGTTTTGCGCATTTTGTTCATCTTCTGCAATATTTGATTCTTCATTTCCACTATTTTTTACATTTTGATAGCAAGAAAATATTTTTGCATGTCATTTTCATGTCATGTCATGTTTTTTTTTGTCTGTTGGAAAGTTGAACTTTTACCGGAAGTAGTTTTTTTTTGCGATCAGGCCAATTTAGAAAAAACAAACAAAATGCGCACTCGCTACCTTACGTTAAAGCATACTATATGTACGGCTTCTCCCACAAGCAAAATTGACGATTTTTTTCCCATTTTGTTATAAAAACTTTTTTCACGCTTTTCAAAAATTAATTACAAATAATTACATTAAGCTAAAAAATAAAAACTTGCATATCAATCGATTCAGACGATGTCCTCTTTTAGAATATTCAATAAAATTACCCACCTTTTTTTATTCTTCCTCATTCATTAAACATAAATGTAGGTAAATATATAATAATTGATTAACTGATTAAAACGTAATTAAGTAAGAAATTGAATTATTAATCAATATGGTTCACATATACGTATAAAACTTAAAATAAGTTGAAACCTCGAACGTAATAAAGAACAAAAAGTATTGGTGTATAGTACCGGAGCCCAGTCGATATTATGAGTCAAAGACAAATGATATCACCTGATTGAGGTAGGTAGAACGCAGGCGCTTACTTGGTATAAGAACCGCGGAGTGGAGGCAACATTAGCCGCGACTTTAGAGCAAACAGAGCAGCGCACAAAGTTCTCTGACAATAGTGTTGAGAGAACTGTGCTAGGTAGATGGAAGTGAAGATAATTCACATCCCCGGACGATCTCCTCAACCTACAAGACGTTGGAGTCATCAAGGACTACTAAACAACAAATTTGAAAATTTCCAACGTAGTTCCAGTTTAAAACTTCATCGCTCCTCTAATAACTACAACATTGAGTTAAATAAGAAGAAAACTACGAGAGACAGTTTTAACGACATCGATTTTATACCACCCGATGCAGAAATGGCAACAAAAATCGTAGAACAAGTTGAGTTTTATTTTTCTGATGTTAACATTATGAAAGATACATTTCTTCTTCAACATATGAAACATAACAGAGATGGTTATATCTCATTGAAATTATTATCAGGATTTAAACGTATCAAGCAGCTGGTTAAAAACTGGCGTGAACTATCTTACGCACTAGAATCAAGCAGCTGGTTAAAAACTGGCGTGAACTATCTTACGCACTAGACCATGGTTCTAAACTACTACAGTTGAACAGTGAGAAAACCAAACTAAGACGAATTACTCCACTTCCTAATTACGATAAAACTACGCCATCTCGTACTGTTGTAGCCTTTGATATGCCATTGGAAAAACCAGTAACTATTAAAAATGTCGTTACTTTATTTGAGCCTTGTGGTAAGATTATTTTAGTAAGAATTTTACTACCTAAGAATCCAATACCCGCTGATGTGAGAGGATACTTAGCGACATCGCTACCTGAGCTACAAGGTAATGAAGCATGTGCGCTTGTTGAGTTCGCGGATACCGGAAGTGTACAGTGTGCTCTGCAACGTAAGCCTGCCAGTCCTCAAGCCTCACCTCTCGCATGGGGGGTCATGAGAGTGATGACCCTGATGGAGATCCAAGAAGCAAATCCTCAGCAGTATCTTGGTGTCACTAGTACTCAACATAGAGCCTCATTCCAGAGTAACTATCAGTTATTAACCGCCTCTCCGCACTCTAGTCCTTGCAAGGTGCCCTCTAATCGTCGTCACTCGTGTCCGGCCATCCAGTTGACCCCATCTGCACGGAGACGAGCCAGTGTTTGCGTGCCGGAGAACGTGATTAGAATGCCAAGAGGACCTGATGGTACCAGAGGATTTCGTGATCGTTTAGCGGTCTTGATGTCTACTAGTGATTCAGAGTGATTTATTGATCGTGAGTGAGTGTGTGTGTGTGTGTGTGTGTGTGTGTGTGTGTGTGTGTGTGTGTGTGTGTGTGTGTGTGTGTGTGTGTGTGTGTGTGTGTGTGTGTGTGTGTGTGTGTGTGTGTGTGTGTGTGTGTGTGTGTGTGTGTGTGTGTGTGTGTGTGTGTGTGTGTGTGTGTGTGTGTGTGTGTGTGTGTGTGTGTGTGTGTGTGTGTGTGTGTGTGTGTGTGTGTGTGTGTGTGTGTGTGTGTGTGTGTGTGTGTGTGTGTGTGTGTGTGTGTGTGTGTGTGTGTGTGTGTGTGTGTGTGTGTGTGTGTGTGTGTGTGTGTGTGTGTGTGTGTGTGTGTGTGTGTGTGTGTGTGTGTTTATATGTGTGTGTGTGTGTGTGTGTGTGTGTGAGAGAGAGAGAGAGAGAGAGAGAGAGAGAGAGAGAGAGAGAGAGAGAGAGAGAGAGAGAAGACAGACAGACAGAGAGACAGAAAGAGTGAAAAGTGGTGTTTTTGTTGTATATAGCAATAGCAATTACATTAATCATATATAATTATATATATATATATATATATATATATATATATATATATATATATATATATATATATATATATTGCAGTATAATTGATAATAAGTATTGCACCAAAGGTTGTTACTGTCAAAAAAAAAAAAAAAAAAAAAAAAAAAACTACTTGCAATCAATAAACTATTTAAAATAAATTTCAATGTTCATTTCTTATGTGGAAAAATCGTTTTCACTTACATGTTGTAACAATTAAAAATATTTCATTATTGCAAGTGGTAATTAAGTAATAACCATTTTTTTGTTATCTTAAGTAAAATTTATGTTGGACTGTGACTATATACGGTTTAACTATTATATAGCTTTTGTTGCAACTTACGGAGGTTTGTATTACGTATTTAAATAGTTCTGACCTCTGTTAAATAAAAAAAAAAAAAAAAGGAAGTTTAAGAACGATGCTAAAGAATAGAAAATTATATTAGAAATGCGTGTTTTTCAACGCACTTCAAAACTTTTTTCTTCCTCTTTTTTTTTTCTAAATTTAATCTATTACATAGCCTGGAAACATGTCAAATATTTAAAAGCGCAAAAAAAAAAAAAAAAAAAAAAAAAACAGCGTTACTGCACACACACAATAATAATATATTATTATATAAGAAAACATTGCAGAGTGCATATATAACTAAAGTCAATTATTTAATTGCAAAGCTGAATGTATGATATAAACAATTTCTCCTGTAATAGCAAAAAAGGGTGATAAATCAATAATCTTTCTATAAAAAAATGTGATCTAAGATTGCCGAGACTTTATATTGAACAATTTTATCTTCAAAACTAGATATTTCCCTTGATAGAAAATTTAATTAGAGGAGTTTTTAACTGTATAAATGATAAAATTAATGTATAATTTATCAATAGATGTTACCGGGGAAATGTTTTTGTTATATGATAAGACAATTGAAAGTAAAAATGTTGTTCCTGGCTGTTCCTCAGTTTTCAGACCTATAACATTCAGTGCAGTAATTTTGTTAACAAAATTGCACTGTTAAAACTTGTTAAAAGACTTGAAATTAGTGGAGCGCACTTTTTCCCATACATTCTATGATTAACTAGCACTCTAGATCGGTAACAGCTATTGTAAATTATTAAAGGCCTACTAAATACTAGAGGCCTTGAACAACAGTTATCCTAACATATCATCATGAATGTTGATTTGTCCGGAGTCATTGATTTTTTCTTATTCACGAAATGGCAGATGCGGTTGTATGACGTCGTAAACCGTTGTTTCCGTGCGCGTGGACCGGTAAGCTGTGACGTCATAGTCCGCACGTATTATTTTGTGAATGGAAATTAAATTAGAAATCAATGCATCGGGCTTAAGCAACTTTGCAATTCTGGTATGTTCGGATAGTAGACAAGTTTTTTGTTCAAGGTGTGCTACGTCTTTAAAAGTTATTTTTACATACTATGATTTTTATTTTTTATTTATTATTTTATTTTATTTATTTTTATTTATTTTTATTATTATTATTTTTTTTTTGCTTATCAATTTTTTAAAAAATCCTCTTTTAAATAGGCTGCATTGGGCGTGCAAAAAAAAGGTATATGAGATAATGGCTTATTTATACGGCAATGTAAATAACAAATTTGAAACTTATGTATTAAACATTGAAGTGATCGCCTACAGATGTTCTAAAAATGTAATATAAATGTGTATATACGTAAATTTACAATAGTTGTAAATAAAAATTTATTTTAATATCAATAACACTCTAAAACTAAATATGTTAAAAGCGTCTACATGTTTTTGCATTATGTTTTAAGTATAATTTATTGAATTAACAGTTAGTGACGTCATAACCGTTACTGATAAAATACTTAAAACACCACAAGTAGGTGTACAAACTTTTCATAAACAAAATAAAATAAACATTATTGGGTCTATACATTCATGTTAAAGTCAACGCCATTTTGGATCACTCAATAACATGGGCTGCATAGGAATATAACTTATTTTGCAAGTTTAAGCAATATTTTTGAGAGCCACTAATAGGTTGAATTAGTGAGAAAAATAATAAAAACCAAAAATTGTTGATTTCTCAAAGAAAGTAGCCAAAAACGAAGTTTGTCCTATGCTGAGCAATGTTATTTATTACTCCAGTATGGCATCCAAGCGCATTAAATATGACATCATGCGCATACACCCTATATATAAAATTTACTTTTGAATCATAAAGAAAAAAAATAATATAATATAAAAATAAACAATAATTAGTAAATTTCAAAATTAGTTTGTTAAATATGTAAATACTTACATGTATGAGCTTTAAAGTAGCTTTCACAATGAACAATAACATATTTTTTATTTTATTTTTTTTATATATTTATTTTATATTATTTATTGTTTTTTTTTTTGGTTTTTTTAGTTTTAAGTATTATGTCCATTGTAGAAGCTACTTTATAGCAGAGAATTTTATTTTAAGTCTACGCAGAAAATATGTAAAAAAAAAAAAAAAAAAAAAAATTAAAAAAATTAAAAAAATGTATATTAATTATTTATCTATAATAAAAACCGATAAAAGCAAATAATTTGTGTTATTTTTAATTTTCTATTTTGTAAACCCTTAAAAAAATATAACGACAATACAACAACGACAATACAATAACGACAACCTTATTGTAAAAAATAAATCCCACTTTTGATTGTATTAGTTTTAATGTTTAAATATAAGATTTTATTACGCTCCATGTCTTTACAGAGTAGAACAAGTGATAACACATAATAACAAAACAATAATATACAATATAATGACAGTAATTAAAATATAGTATTATCATTTATTTTATAATCAATTACGGACATATAACGGTTATTTCTCATTGTTTGCGGATAAATAATTTGAAAAATTGTAAAAAATATTCTGAAGCAAGTAATTTGAAACAAACTGTTTAAAAAATGAAGATGAATCGCATTGTTTAACATGATTAGGAAGTGCGTTATATAAAAGAGGAATACAGTATTTGGGGCATTTTTTGCTCAAAGATAGTCGCTGCTTCCCCATATAATAATTACTATAATAATGTCATATTTGCAGGTTAGTCACACAAAAATAATTGTGACATTCTAGTTATGTTGGCGAAGTATTCGTAAAGAACTTAAACAATGATAAGCTGCTCTAAAAAAAAAAAAAAAAAAAAAAAAAAAAATTATCAGTTGATGAGTTTTTTTTTTCATTTGCTTAGAACTGATAAAAATGAGTTGCTGTTGAGAATTGAAACATTTTTTTCCGTTAAATTTTTTTCAATTCCAACACTAATCAATAATCATTAATCAATCATTTGCAACATGCTTTCGACGTGTTTTAAACACGCACAAATAGGTGTACAAAAGATGAAAAAAAAAAAAAAAAAAAAAAAAACAAACATACATACATAAAACGTCATGCCCAGATAATGACGTCATAAACTGGTGTTCTTAAACAAAGGAATACCGTATATGTGATGATTTTAAAGCTCCATATTTGTATATATAGTAGTATAGTTTATATAACCAAAGTCTGCTGTTAATATTTTAATCCTAATAAGAACTGTCATATGAGATGACAGAATATGAGAATGTCATGGAATAGGGTGTCACTTTTTCTTGCTCAGTTTTTGTATGGCTTCAATGAGAGATAAGTAACAAGTAAGTCAGGCCACCGTGTGACGTCACTTGCCTAGAGGGGTTGAATGTAGAGCACACTTTATATAACTGCATCACTGCTAACTGGATTATGTGGAGGACATCGATAATTTTATTTTATATAGTATGATGAAATATTTTATATATATATATATATTACACACACACACACACACACACACACACACACACACACACACACACACACACACACACACACACACACACACACACACACACACACACACACAGACACACACACACACACACACACACACACAGACACATACACACACCCACACACCCACACCCACCCACACACACACACACACACACACACACCCACACACCCACACCCACACACACACAGACAGACACACACACACACACACACACACACACAGACACACACACACACACACACACACACACACACACACACACACACACACACACACACACACACACACCGTTACGTACTTACATTATCACAAATATTAAGTTATGTTTATTGTTGATCAAAATATTATTTATATTACATTAAAAAAAATGAATTACGTAATTTATGCCACGTTTATATAATTATAGTATAATAATGCTGTTCGTAAAGCATTGCCTAATTGACATAATGCTGTTTTCTGATACTAAAATGACGATCAACTATGGTTATTCAAATGTAATGCGCATTTTTTGATAGCAAGAAAACAGAGTTTATGAACAAAACTAATGATTTCCTAGAAAGATTAGAACAGCATAGGTTATTATGCTATGTAAAATATTTTATATTATTCTTTCTAACATATAGTTATTAATAGAGCGGTTGCACTCATATTTAAGAGCCGCCATTTTGTTGGTCAGGAATACATAGGCCAGCATAGCAAAAACGTCATTTGTATTTTTTTAATACATTCATTCATAATATAATTTTTCAAACAAAATCTTCAAAGCTCAATCGAAGCCTTGTTTCTAGCTCCTAATAAGCTCGAAGAATATGAGAAAAATTTGTTCAGTTGAAATAAACACTTTTGATGTGAAAAATTAGGATAAATGATGTTTCCCCTATGAATAATTATTTTGTATTGAACAAACGGTGTTCAGTCTAGCATATTACGAATTTATTTTGTCTTTGTTTTTGACTATAATTATTATTTGATTTTCTTTTGTTTATATTCTAGTTTATGTTTCTTATTTTCTATATCTGAAACTATGTTCTCTGAAGCTATATATATAAATAAATAAATAAATAAATAAATAAATAAATAAATAAATAAATAAATAAATTAATAAATAAATAATCGTCTTTATTCAGAAAAATGCATAGAAAAAAAATACAAATTTATGAAAGGGCGAGGTTTAAGGCTGACAATATGTCTGGCCCACTCTTATACCTAACCCCAACACAAAACATTTATGATAATCTTTGATTGCATACATAATTCTAATATGAGAGAAGTAGAAATAATACTACGTAGCAAGAGAACAAAAGAAAAAAAAAAGTTACAATATCTTTAAAAAATAATAATAATAAAAAACTAGTAATGAAGAATAATAAAAAAAAATCATAATAGAAAGGGGAATATATATATATATTCACTTATATACTTGTTCTAGTTCAAGACCATTATTAAGGAATACTTACAAAAAAATAAATATTTTTCTGTCCTTGTATCGTTAAAAAGGGATTTAATAAATTTATTATAAAAAATTGTACTGTATTAAACTCTTGCAAGTCTATTTAGTTTACTTAATTACGTTATTAAATGTCATATTTGTACGTAACATTTATTTGAAAATCATGGATTGAATTTCACGAAGAAGCTCATGTATAAACATTGGTAAAGATGTTTATGTAATGTGCTATACTATTATTACATGTATAAGTGCATTGTATCCTTCGTATTTTATGCTATTCAATGCAATTCAAAATAGGCTTTATTGCAAATAATAATAATAAGACATCAATTTCATTGGTTTTGAATAAGACAGCCAAATTATAGGAATTATGCGAAAAAAAAGCGCGCCTGCAAATTTAGTAGTTATGCAACCAGTTGGGTAGTTATGTCGCAAAATTTGCTTACGGTTTAGGATACTTACTGTTTTTTGTCTGATTTACGTTTCATTCATTCATTCATTCATTCATTCATTCATTCATTCATTCATTCATTCATTCATTCATTCATTCATTCATTCATTCATTCATTCATTCATTCATTCATTCATTCATTCATTCATTCATTCATTCATTCATTCATTCATTCATTCATTCATTCATTCATTCATTCATTCATTCATTCATTCATTCATTCATTCATTCATTCATTCATTCATTCATTCATTCATTCATTCATTCATTCATTCATTCATTCATTCATTCATTCATTCATTCATTCATTCATTCATTCATTCATTCATTCATTCATTCATTCATTCATTCATTCATCCATTCATTCATTCACAAATATCATTCGTAAATATTAAATAAACAAAAATGTGCCAGCACTGAGCAAGATCCTGTGAAGCGATGCAGCATCTCTCGGCCTCGCCACAGCATCGCTTCCTCGCGAGGAGATGTCACTGGTCTGGGGGTGGAGCCTACAGAGCGACGACCGTCGATGGCTCGCTCAGGTGACGTCGCGAGCTCAGGGTCCTCTGGCAATGAAGACTCCGAGGATGACTCCTCTGATGAACTGATGTGGCAGAGGTCAATCATGAGCAAGGGCAGTTCTGGCATGGACTGTGCTTACTGGGACATCCAGAAACTGATCAAGTACATCAAGGTAAGTCAACCAAAACAAGAAATTACGTAATTTATGCTGAATTTATGTCATTATAGCATAAACGATGTTAAATTAGAACAACATAGATGTAATAAATAAATAAATAAATAAATAAATAAATAAATAAATAAATAAATAAATAAATAAATAAATAAATAAATAAATAAATAAATAAATAAATAAATACATAAATAAATAAATAAATAAATAAATAAATAAATAAATAAATAAATAAATAAATAAATAAATAAATAAATAAATAAATAAATAAATAAATAAATAAATAAATAAACAAATAAATTGAACAAATAGTGCTGAATTTAACTAGCATACTTATTGTTAGATATTACGTATATCTTTGTGTCCGTGATAGAGTGAGCTTACACGTTGGGGGGCATCCATTAAAGTCGTTATTTTGGTGACCAACCGCTAAGTTGGCAGCTGTGTACAGATACTGACTTTTTTATTTTTTTTATATGATTATTATTAAAAAATAGTATATGTACACAACTATTATCTTGGAGGAGGGGTACCAAACTAACTACTTGTTTTGATGCACCAAAGCGTAAGCTCACTCTATGGAATTTAGCTGTCACTAACTAACAAAATCACTCTAATAAATCAGACACGAGACACAGGTCAAGGCACCTGCTGGGTTGTTATCATTAAATTAAAGTCCCTAGAAACGACCAAGTATTCTTAATCTATAAGAATTCTTTTTTTTTTGTTCTCCTTGTTGAGAGGTTGCAATTACCATTTTTTTTTAAACACACAATTTTACAAAATCCAATCCAGCCTTATCGGTTGGTTCAATATATTTTTACACAGAATGTCTTAATATTAAATTACTACTAATTAATCATGAATTTAGTTTATTTCTAAACAAATAAAAAGTATTAACACAAAAACACTCACAGTTATTTTCAAATAACAGAGAATGTGATAATGGAAACAAAATTATTAAAGGTTTATAAATTATTAAAGAAGAATTTTTTCATATTAGCTTTCATTTCATTTTTATTTAACTAGATAATTATTTGTGTGGTGTTTTCAACGGTTACATTTGATTACAACGGTTACATTTGATTACAACGGTTTTACATTTGATTACAACGGTTACATTTGATTACAACGGTTACATTTAATTACAACGGTTACATTTGATTACAACGGTTACATTTGATTACAACGGTTACATTTGATTACAACAGTTACATTTGATTACAACGGTTACATTTGATTACAACGGTTACATTTGATTACAACGGTTACATTTGATTACAACGGTTACATTTGATTACAACGGTTACATTTGATTACAACGGTTACATTTGATTACAACGGTTACAGTACTTTATATATTTTTTTAGCATAATTATACGTACATCATGTAACCAACTCGGGCGCTGTTTGACACACTAAAAAATTTCGTTAGTAATCAACGGAATAAGTGTTTTTTCAACGGTTATAAGTGTTGATAATTAACGTTTCAAAACTCAACTCTTACTGTATTGAAAACTCAACGCTTAAGTACAATTTCACTTTAAACGTTGATTTATCAGCATAAATAGAGTTGATAAAAACCGTCAATTTTCAACGGAATAAACGTCCTTCTCCACCTAATTAGAAATAATATAAAAACTTACTTTACACAATTTCCTGTGTTCTATGCGAAAAATCAAAATATGCATAAGAATAAAAAGTGTTTATTTTTTATTCTTTAACTAGAATCAACGAAAAAAAAAATTACGTTTTTTTTTATTTCTGCCCAAAAAGTGCGTTTTTTTCAAAAAGTTACCAGCCCGTTAGAAATTTTATTGCATTTTTGGATGTAACTCGATTTTTCATACCCAAATCGGTCATCCAAAAATTTATGATACAGTATATACTAATTACCAGTTGAGTTTGGTTCTTTTTCATCTAATTGTAATTAAGCGTTGATTATAAACGTTTGTGACGTCACACGTAAGCGTTAAATATCAACGTTTAAAGCATGACGAAACTGTGTACAAGCTTTTCAACGTTTAGAACGTCGATTATACACGTCTATTTTTTAGTGTGGACTCAATAATAAGAATTATTTACATTATTGAGTTAGTTTTAAATGCTTGACGACCCTACGTTTGTTGGTAATTGTTCTACATATCATCTCTTCCATTACAATTAAACGTGAAGTCTTATACTGCTTTGATCGTGCCGTTGCTTTAAAACATATCAATATTGAACTTCTCATAGTATGCGTTGACAATATAGGAATGCATATTAACATGTTTACTATCAGCGTATTTAAAGCCATAGACCACATAAAACAACATGTGCTTTTAAATAAATAAACACAAAATGGGATCTTCAAAACTGATGACAATTTTTACCAGAATATAAATGTAGCCCCACGAGAGAGCTTGAAAAAACTGTAAAGTATGCAATTTGCATGAAAATTCATGTTTATGACGTCAGAAACATGCAAAAATTAGTATTAAAATGTTGTGCGGGTTGCATAAATTGAATATTCTAAGCACTGCTACGGAGCTACAGTTGGTCTTTGAGACAAACTTATGTTATTTATGTAAATCCCATCAAGTGTTTTGTAATATAAATGCTTATGTTTTTCTCCGGTCTATTCCTTTAAAGCCCTTGTCAACTTGCTTTTTAATCATTTAGAATACTAGATTGATAATTATCATACATTAACATCCATGAATGAGACATCGTTACGCTGATTTTGTATTTATTTTCGTTTATTTTCCTTTATGCGGTTATAGCACGTATGTGACGTCACAATGTACCGATGGGGCCGTGATAGGGGTAAAGAACTTGGGGGAGGGGCTTAAATTTATCACGTGACTAGAGCGGTGACTGTGATTGGCGGTGGTACATTGTGACGTCAGATAGTGATATAACCGCAAAAAGGAAAATAAACGAAAATAAATACAAAATCAACGTGATGGTGTCTAATTCATGGATATTAAGGTATGGTTATTATCAGTCTAGTATTCTAAATGATAAAAAAGTAAGTTGACAAGGGCTAGATAGAATGCTGTATATGATGTTAATAATAAATCTATCTTACAATATTTCAGGCTGGTAACCAGACTGCGACCATCATTGCATTGTGTTGCCTTAAAGATCACGAGCTGACAGGACCGAGCAGTCAACAGGCCATCCGTGACATTGGAGGTCTGGAGGTTCTGCTCAACTTGCTGGATACCTCGGACGTCAAGTGTAAGGTCAGTATACGTAGAGGTCACAGGTCAATCACATTGTGATTGTCTCTCGTCATTTATTTTTATTTCATTTTATGGTGTACATATTTTTTTGGTGTGATCTTTTTATTGTACACACGTAAAAAATTAAAATTATACGCAATTTATTCTAAATTTTCATTAAACAATTCATATTGTAGAGGGGAAAAAAATGCTGCTATTTTGTAATAACGTAAGCAATTGCTATACTTAACTATTAATAATAATAATAATAATAATAATAATATTGTGATTGTAATTATACAATCTTTCATGGGCTATATACAGAAGAGAAGCTAATACCCCATGAGGTTACTGGAAAAGACTCTGAGAATCCATACACATTTTGTGTCCAGTCAACCTTGGTTGCAAATTGTTCTTGTGTTATCTAGGGCTCTTATATTGCTATTATTATTATATTATTATTATATTAGCTATTATTATTATATTGCTACTATTATTGCTATTAAGCAATTATTATACTGAATATCTTAACTATTATGCTACTATTATTGCTATTAAGCAATTATTATACTGAATATCTTAACTATTATGCTACTATTATTGCTATTAAGCAATTATTTTACTGAGTATCTTAACTATTATGCTACTATTATTGCTATTAAGCAATTATTATACTGAATATCTTAACTATTATGCTACTATTATTGCTATTAAGCAATTATTATACTGAATATCTTAACTATTATGCTACTATTATTGCTATTAAGCAATTATTATACTGAATATCCTAACTATTATGCTACTATTATTGCTATTAAGCAATTATTATACTGAATATCTTAACTATTATGCTACTATTATTGCTATTAAGCAATTATTATACTGAATATCTTAACTATTATGCTACTATTATTGCTATTAAGCAATTATTATACTGAATATCTTAACTATTATGCTACTATTATTGCTATTAAGCAATTATTATACTGAATATCTTAACTATTATGCTACGCATAATTAGTAATTAATTACTATATATGTAGTATTATTTATGATGATATGCTTTTAAATGTCGCTCTGTTATTTTATTATGTTTTGTTGCGTGTCTAAGAGATAGCACAATTATTTAGTATTTATTTGTGTAATGTATTAAATCCAATGGAGCTTATAGCTTATCGGTATAGTGCACGGAAATAGTGAAGGGTTGTCTAATTTAACATCATACGCGTATGGAGAAAAACATTTTTTTTTTTTTTTTGCAATGTTTGAGAAAACTACTGCACCGATGCCAAAGATATTTAAATGAAGAATACTAAACATACTTTTACATGTTCTTTAAGACATATTGTAATTTTTAAAGAATTTTTAAAACGAAAGAGTTTGGCTTTTGTGTTACACCGTGTTATATAAGCAGTAAACTGACATTGAAAAGGAATTCGGCTCGACCGGGACACGAACCCGGATATGTGGTTTCCCAGACCACTGCGTTAACCATTACGCTACCGAGACTCCTTCCAATTCAACATCATTCACTGCTCATATATAGTCGCAGCTTTCGCCGAATTCCTTTTCAATGTCAGTTTACTGCTTATATAACACGGTGTAACACGAAAGCCAAACCCTTTCATTAAAACTTCCCGTGTAAAATAGGCGTTAAATTACAAACTCTCAATTTTTAAAACTTATTTCATTGGCATTCCTGGTTTGTGTTCCTTAGCTTGGTGCACTGCAAGTGTTATCACGCCTGGCAGAGAGTGCTTCAGTACGCCGCGGTCTCACTGACCTTGGTGGTGTGCCCTTGCTGGTGTCCCTGCTATCCTCACCCAGTGGTCAGCTACGTCTGCTGGCTGCAGAGACCTTGGCACACGTGGCCAGGGTGCGCAGGGCAAGTCAGATGGTGCGCAAGTGTTGTGATGGACTTGCGAGACTGGTAAATTAGCCCACCATGCATGCAAAATTTTATAAACAGCCATCCAATATGTAAAAAGTAAAATTTTATAATTTGAAACGTAAAATTCACCTGTTTTTTTTTTTCAATTATTGCACTTGTCTGCCTTTTAATTTATTGTTTTTCAATAATTTTTTATATTTTCTTGCAATTTCAAATAAATGTAGCTAGGATACAATCTGCCTATAAGTCTATGGGACACAGTAGCATATTTCATTTGTGCCACAGGTGGACTTGCTGGACGTGCCAGCCAGAGTGTTAGAACGTCGTACTGACCAGCTCACCGAGGAGGAGGTGCAGTTGGTGGGCGTGGCTCGAGCAGGAGCCAGAGCGCTGTGGTCGCTGTCACAAAGTCGACGTAACAAGAGAGCCATGCAGAGAGCTGGGTGTGTGAGGTTGTTGGCACGTCTGCTGCGTTCTGTGCACAAGGATGTGCTGGTACCTGCTGCCGCCACTGTACAGCAGTGTGCCACCGAGGTACTGGAACCCAATGTAGCTTAAAGGCATAGACCAGAAGAAAACATAAGCATTTATATCACAAAACACTTGATGGGACTTACATAAACAACTTTAGTTTGTCTCAAAACCCAACTGTAGCTCCGTAGCAGTGATCAGAAAAGTTCAAGTTATGCAACCCGCACAACATTTTTTGTACTAATTTTTGCATGTTTCTGACGTCAGAAATATGAATAGTCACGCAAATTGCATATATATACTTTACAATATTTCACGCTCTCTCGTGGCTCGTTGGGCTACATTGACATTCTGGTAAAAATTGTCATCAGTTTTGAAGATCCCATTTCGTGTTTAATCATTAAAAAGCACAAGTTGTTTTATGTGGTCCATGCCTTCAATTAATTCAACATATTTTCATTCACAATTTTAATAGTTTTAACGCTACAATACTGTTTTGATATCAAAAAGCATTATTTTGCAGGGTAACTTCAAGCTTGCGATCCAGACCGAGGGTATGATCCCTGACTTGGTGAGGCATCTCTCGAGTGACAGTGAGGAGCTGAGGAAACACGCAGCATCGGCCATCTTTAAGGTATATAATATCCAGCTTGGAGAGGAAATCAAAAACCCTGTTCATGTGTCTCTATCTATTAGATTAGGTTACACTGTGGGAGCAGTTTTTAAGTTTTTTTCATATATTTCTTGATATATTGGAAATCTTTCAAGCAAGTGTCTGATATTACATTAAAATAAAAATAATTGTGTTACCCGAGTAAAGAAGTAAATGACGGGTAAACTATGCACGGAAAAAAATTACTAGCTATGGCAGGTACATGAATCCTGTATTTTGCAATAGGTACACTTTAATTTGAAAGTAAACTACTTTACCACTTAATCTAAGTGAGTCACACCTTTATTGTAGCATTATTGCACCTGCATTAGGTATTAAGTATTATTGTAGTACCTGTGTTCTATAGGTTATATGTCTTATACCTATTGCATTTTTAGTATTTTTTTTTTGTGATGTTTCAACCGTATATAACAATAGCAAATATACTTAACACAACACTGTTTAAGAAATATTTTAATGTAACTTCACTTTAATGTCTATTTCACAGCAGTGATATAGTAGTAAGTATAGTAGATGTATGTATCGAACAACAAAATATTGTGTTTTAAACGGGGGAAGCGGGGGAAGTAATTTATGCATGCTGCATTGATAATTACTATAGTGTAGAGTACAAAATGTTGCTATTTAGGAGAAAAGTAATTATACTGAACGTCTTTTAATTATGCTATCTGGTATATTCACTATACATATATATAGCATACATTATGATGTTATATGCATGAATGTTGATTCATATTGAACTATATAGCATAATGTTTATTTATTTTACGTATATCAATAACCTGTCAAAGTGAACGAACTATACTTTACAAATTTTGCTCAAAATGACCGATCTACACCTTACAAATTCTAAGTTCACCCATCTAGTTCTCCTGTTAAACATGTAGAAGCGCCAAACGTAGATCGTCATTTTAAAATTGTATTAAGTATAATTGGTTGACTTCAACGGGCAAATTGTTTTTCCTCCGTTTAAGAGCGCATAACGTATAATTTTTGTGTTATTTTTCCGTGTCCCCATAGTGTGCCGAGGAGAAGGCGACCCGTGACATCGTGCGCCAACATGGCGGTCTAGACCCTCTAGTGACATTACTACAAGCAGAGGCTCAGGCTAAGGAGAGCAACAAGGCTCTGGTGGCGGCGCTCAGTGGGGCGCTCTGGAAGTGTGCCATCAGTCCAGAGAACGTGCGTCGCTTTGAGGAACTCAACACTGTGGACATGCTGGTCGCCATCTTGCAGGAGGAGGATAATGAGGAGGTATACATTATACGGTGCTACATAATACTGATGATGCTTGAGTGAGAAAGAAAGTCATCTAAAACTGTGGCTTGCCCGTAATTTTACTGAGAGGGAAGGAGAAAATAAGCAACGAGGAAGCCTAAAAATAATATTAATAAAATTAAATTAAGGGTTAATTTTATTTCTTATTCTATAAAAGAAGAAATTGTCCTCTGAATCGATTGCTATGCAAATAAGTTTTGAGTCTATTAAGTGTTTTTAATTAATTTTAGAAAATCGAAAAATGACGCCACAGGCGGTAATTTATGCTTGTGAGTGTAGGAAAACATTTTTTACACCCGTGACATTGTTTCGCGATTTTCAAAAATTGATTAAAAATATTTAATGAACTTAAAAATTTAAACCTGTATCTATCGATTCAGGGCAATGTCCTCTTTTAGAACATGCAACAAAATTCATCCCTAAATACTTTTGTTCTTTCTATAACTAACAACTTCATTATGCTGATAATTTATAATGATTTAAAACAAAATGAATATTGATAATAATTTTTAATAATTATCACTTATTATAAACTTATTAAAATAAATTTTTAACATTCAAGTGTTATCATGACAAGAGAGTTTATTGAGAAATATAATAATAATAATATTGATTTATTGAGCAAGGAAATTTTACAGACAATATAGAGTAATGTCACAAAATATTGAAATTGCTAAAAAGGATAACTAAAAAGTTAGTTATCCATAATAGTAATAAAAAATAAAATAAATGAAGGTAAAATACAACAAATTAGACATTACACGTGTTTTTGTAACAAAAGCTGCTGTCAAATCTTTCATGTTACAATTTATTTTATTATATAAACCAACGCTTATAGGAAAAAACGAATCATTATAATAGTTGACGTTGATTCTAGGTACAATAAACTCATATATATAAACTTTTTTTTTTAATAATTTTTGACGCCTTTTTATATTTTTTTGTATGATATTTTAACGTTTCATTATAGTTTGTTATATGACTTTTAAAGTTTAATTTATACATATTCACGTATAACTTTGGAATAATTAATAATTGATAAGTTTATATTTTCAAATCAAGGATCAATATTACAAATTTATTTAACTTTATATTTTTTATATTCATTACAAATTTATATTTTTGAAGCAAAGTTTACATTGGTCACTAATATGTTGTGACATTGGGCAGGTGCTGACAAACCTGGTGGGTGCTGTGGCTGAATGTTGCCGGACTGCCAGTAACCGAGCTGCTCTACGTGCTGCTGGAGGGTTACCTCCTCTAGTTGCTCTCTTGTCAGGTACCAACCCCGCTCTACTGCAGAACGTCGCTCTAGCACTGGGCCAGCTGGCGCAGGAGCCGCAAAGTTTGAAAACTATAGAGGAGCTAGACGGTGTGAGGCTCTTGTGGACTCTACTCAAGAGTCCTGACCCAAGAGTCCAAGCCAATGCTGCGGCATCACTGTGTCCCTTCATACAACACGCTAAGGTATAGACTTTAAATCATACATTTTTAGGAGTTTCATTATAACAATGAGATCTTAATGCGCTTTTGCAATTTATATGTTAACTGATCCTGGACCACCTTGAAATGAGAGAAATATTTAAAATAAATTTAAATATTTTTTTAATGCATTTCATGTAAATACCATAAATACGTTACAACAATGAAAAAACGTTAATTGAAAGAATTCCATTAATATTAATCATAAGGGAAAAAAACGTGTTAATTAAGATGATATACATAATGTTTTAGAAATTATATCAATGCCCTATCTATTTGTTTAGTACTTATATTCTTATACTACGACTAACACATTTTGAATTATTTAGTCAAATTTTACAGATTAAGAAAAATTTTCTAAATAAAAGTTCGTAAACATATTCCTTGAAATGTATAAATTTAAAATATGCTGTACAGTGAAAAATATATATATATAGATTTGCCATCGTCAATTTATTTTAAATTATTAAAACATTTGCCCCACCACTGTGAGTCACTGACCTCACATCTTAATGAATCAGTTTTGATGATAAGAAAACAAACAAAAAATTGTTTGTGGTAATTTTATTGCATATTGTAAGAGATGAAATTGTCCTAAATTCACGAGGATACAAAATTATAATATTTTAGTTTATTTAGAGTTATTAATTAATTTTTGAAAACCTTAAAATGACGTGACGCTCAGTAACTTTTTCCTATATCCGTTATAATAAGTTATCTTCCGATTTTCAAAAATTAATTAAAATTACTCAGTGAATTAAAAAATTACAATTTTGCGTATCATTCGATTCAGAACAAAGTCTTCTTATAGAATATGAAATAAAATTACCCCTCTATTAAAATCTTTATTGATCTTCCTCAATCCCGTGTTTCTGACTTCAGGACTCGGCCGAGATGGTACGAAGCTTGATCGGAGGGTTTGAGTTATTGGTCAGTCTACTGGCATCACGTGACCCCGCGGTGCTGGGAAGTGTGTGTGCCACGGTGAGCTGTATCGCGAGTAAAGATCGCGACAACCTCGGTATTATTACTGACTATGGCGTCGTGGAGCGTCTTGCTGCACTGGTGCACACGGTATGTGGACAAAACAACAGCTATTTATGTCTTATATACAGTATGTATAGTTCATACATATTATGTGAGACAACCAGGCTTGGGTTAGATACCCATAACTTTTATAACGCTAGCAATACTATAATCTATAGCCTCACACTATATCGATATTTTTAAAATATTGCTTACGCGAGAATGATAAGTGATAACTATAAATCATAGTGCAATATTGCTATTGTAATAAAATATTTCAAATCTTGATGCTTCATGACTGAACTATTATCTGCAATAAGAAAAAAAAGTCATAATATAATCTTTAGAATCAATTAGCCTCATTTAGATTTTTTTCTTCTATGGTGCATTTTTCCTATTTTTGTAAGTATTTTCTTAATAATTTTTTATGCGTTGTTAATGTTTGTTTTGTTTATATTATTAATTTATTTTGCTTTATATTTATTTGTATGCAATTTTTTTAATCTTAACTTATTACATCAGCATTGTTATTTAAACCTCAAAAAGCTTGATAAATTAAAACTAACACATAAGATGATAAACTGAAATGTTTTGCAGGAAGACTCGACGTTGCGCGGTCAACTGTCCGCAGCAATCGCTCAGTGTTGTAACTACGGCAGCAACTGCAGACAGTTCGGACAACTGGGAGCAATCTCTCCTCTCGTCAGCTACATGGCGACTGGTGACCTTGCTGTACAGAGGTCAACTGCTCATGCCTTGCACATGCTCTCTGCTGACCCCTTCAACTGTCAGTCAATGTTCGTGAGTGGTGTCGTACCAGTGAGTAAAGTATCAATATATCAATACTATTGATAGTTCAGTCAATTATTACATGGGTGAGCGGGCGAGGGAGCAAGTGGGTGAGCAAATAAACAAAGGAACAAGTGAACGAACGAATTAACGAATTAACAAACGAACAAACGAACGAACGAAGAACGAACGATAACAAAAGAGTGAATGAAGAATGAATGAATGAATGAATGAATGAATGAATGAATGAATGAATGAATGAATGAATGAATGAATGAATGAATGAATGAATGAATGAATGAATGAATAAATGAATGAATGAATGAATAATATTTTAGAGATATTCGCGTTACACAATTTATTATGCACTTCACAAGTTACACACATACACACACACAAACACACACACACACACAATATATATATCGTCTCTATCGCGTCGAAAAGAAACAAGTGTACTTGTCATGAGGCGGGTCCGTGCGTCTAGTGAAGTTATCACGACGCTCGAGCGTTGTGCATCTACACTTATCACGCCAGCGCCGCGTAGTTCAAGTGTATTTATCATGACACTGTGCCGTTGCGCTAGTGATTTTGTCATAATATAATGAATAAATCTTCTACAAAATCTAAATGAACCATCTACACAGTGCCACGCCTTCTTTTATTATATTATTATATTATATAATATTATATAATATATTATATTATTAATATATTTGATTTTTATATGCTATTTTTAAGTTTATTATCAATAAATATTAAAATAAAAAAACTTACGTTTTACTTTTATAAATAGTTAGGCTAACCAGACGTCCCGATTTTCCCGGGACAATCCCGATTTTGACCCCTTGTCCCGGCTAAAAAGTGAAATGTCCCGATTTCTAATGAAGGGAAAAAAAAAATACAAAATACAAGAGAAAGAATGAAAAATTTATTTAAAAATCTATAAAACACGCATATAATATTTATTTTAATATAAAGATATCGTGATTTTTCAAGAACTATATCAATTAATAGCAGAGGTTAAAATCGTTGGCAAGATAAATTAAAATTAAAGTGCCATTCTGAAATCCTTTTTCTTCGCTTATTTAAAAGAAAATTTGCGTTTTTTTTTCCACTCTTTTTTTTCTTTTCTTTTCTTCTTTTCTCATTTGCTGAGTAGATAGTTAAAATATAAGTCACAAAAATAAAAAAAATCAATGCTATTTTTTATTAAAAATACAAATTTTGGAGCAAATTTTAATAACTGTTCGACAAAAAAACGAAAAAAAAAAAAAAATACTTTGAAGCAAAAAAGTTAAATATATTTAAAATTTATGGCTTTAAAAAAAAGGTGAATGTAGCTCTATTATTTTTTCTTTAGAAAAATTAATTTTTAGATTTTTATTTCAATAATGTCCATTTGAAAAAGGATCAAAATTGGGGATCACGCCCCCTTTTATTAAATTTTTTCGCCTCCGGTGGGGCCCCCTCCCCCACGTCCCAATAAGTTGCCTCTCTCCTAGGGTCAAAGTGTCCCGATTTTGCCTCTACATAAAATGGTCAGCCTAAAATAGATGACTCTCAGTTCTGATTATAGACATAAAAATTAAAATATATGCCTAAAAACAATTATATAACACATTTTTTTATATGCTTTTTAAAATTTAATTCACTTTTTGGCACATTTAATTTTTTAGAAATATAAACCACTTTATTTATAACTTCGCTCCAGATGCAAAAACAAATTAATTTGATTAAATTTTTGATTCATGAATTAGAATATAATTATACACAAGTAAAATAGCTAGAGCACCGATCACAAACGCAGTCAAATTCAAACTGAAGCACCTTATCATTCTTAAGCGGACATAAAAATAAAGCTACGTTAACCTTTGGTACATAAAATAAAAATATATATTATGACGTATAAAATATTTGGTTAGAAAAATAAGTTATGACGCATAAAATATCATACGATATGTTTATTCAACTTTTAAAGTTCTATTTATTATTAATAATAATATTAAAAATTTGATACTTTCTTTCATTGCTTTTAAAACTAATTATTTCATTTAAGCATAAATTATTAAGAACAAATAAGCATAAAAATATGAGATTTGTTTCAGATAAAACTAAAAATTACGTATTTTATATTAATTTGTAAGTAAAATTCGTGACAAGTTCAGATGACGCACGCATTATATTATGACAAAATCACTAGCGCAACGGCACAGTGTCATGATAAATACACTTGAACTACGCGGCGCTGGCGTGATAAGTGTAGATGCACAACGCTCGAGCGTCGTGATAACTTCACTAGACGCACTCGCCTGCCCCGTGATAGGTACACTTGTTTCTTTTCGACGCGATAGAGACGATATATATATATATATATATATATATATATATATATATATATATATATATATATATATATATATATATATATATATATATATATAATGATAGCTATATCATAGTTACGCTATAATAGTTTTATTCACAAAAAAAATTCGTATAAAAATATTATATATGCTATTATCTATAACAACTATGATTCATATCCTTATATATTACAATTATTTAAGTAGTACAGTGTAATTATTTATTTTATTGTAAAATAGTTGTAACGTTGCGCCTTAATGATGAATAGCTGTGACGAACGTCCCTTGAATTCACCGTCTTGGACCCGCTCCGCCGCAGTCACTTAACTCTGCCGCCGGTCTCGTCTTTCTCAATCACTACTAAACTATTCATATAGTATTGGAGATATTCACTTTTAAATAAAAGGATATACTACTTTTCACTTATATTTTATTAATTGAAATTGGAATAAATCGTGATTATAAAACACATGTGAGGCGTGAGGTGTCGGCGTGACACCTCAAGCCGCTCTTAGATCGAGAATACCTTCCTTCCCGTCGCCTCGCACGAACCACACGCAATTAATGCAATACTGCACTTTTTGTGCAGTGAAATTATACAGAGGTACACTTTGTAATCTGTACGCAAATATGTATAGAGGGCTAATTCTACATAATTTATAGAATTATATTATATTTAATTGATCAAATTGATTATTATCACGCGCGGGTTACATAGTAATATTTGTTCTGATATTATGATATCAGTAGTACTATGATATAAATGCAGTATGTTATTTATTGTATCCATGTTATGTATATCTTTGGTTTCAGTATTTACTGCAAACGATCGGCTCTGCTGATGAAAAACTTCAAGAAAGTTCTGCAGGCTGTCTCAGTAACATCAGGAAAATGGCGCTTGCTGCAGAATCAGTGGCTTAATTAAAATATCATTTGTAATAAGAAAATTTGACAAGGATACTTCATGATAGCCGGAGATACATGACTGAATCATAACTTAGCTTTCCATATGGTTATGTTATGACGCAAGTAAAAAAATAAAATAAATGAAGCAATATTTTGTTTTTGTCATTATTACATTTATTTGTGATTGGCATTTCTAAATTGACTAAGCAAGGCTGTAACTTTTTTAAAGCTGCAGCTCTCTAGACCTATCAACACTCTGCAATTTTATTTTAATTAATAAAAAATGGGACACTCAGTGAAATTATTGATTTTCATTATTACCCAAATGTAACTCTGCAAAAGAGCTCGAAAATTTATAAAATTAGACAAAATTGCTGACGTCATGAATTATTATTTTATATTGAGAGAATAATATACTCGCAAAGCTTTATTTTATTTTTTATATAATTTCTTCAAGTAAATAAATAATACTTAATGTGCAAGCTTTAACTATCTACGTATCTATGGTACGCGGCGACTTGGGTCCCGTCCTACTTAGGTCCCGGCTAGATAGGTCCCGCAGCATGGAGGGAGGGGAGACGGCCGGCAGAGGGGGAGCAGAGCTACCATTATCAATATACGTGGGGTAAAATATAATATCCCTAAATGTATATATATATTTTATTTAATTATTTATTTATTTATTTACTTGTTTATTTATTTTATTTATAATTTTATTTGTTATTTTATTAATATATTAATTTAATCTATTTATTCATTTATTTTTTTTATTCAAGTATTAGCCAAAAAAACATCAAGAGTAAAAAAAAATTAAAAGAAATAACATTACTAAAATTACAAACAAAAAAATATGTATGAAGAAAAAATATATAGTTTTTCACAATACACTTCCCTGCATTTACTTTCCTGCATTCTGATTGGTCTGTGCTCCTAGTACCTACTAGCCTATTGGATATACTACTACGCAAGGCGCGAATATTTTCAAAAAGTCTATTTATGGTGAACTGCAACATATACATTTCAATACGGATATGTATTTACGTTAAATATTAAAAATAGTTTTCTTTTTTATAATATTAGTTGCGTGGTAAATAATGCTCTCAATCAAAAATCTTTTAATTTTTGCCTAAAATACATACAGAAAAATATCTGTTTTAAATTTAAAACTTTATAATGAAACGTATACACATAAAATCATTTGTTTTGTGTTAGTACAATTTTTGTCGCTTACAGTTTTAAACATATTTTTTTTTAGATGTAAACTTATTGAGAAGTTGCAGTTACGTCCTTAAAAGTAACGTCAGCATCTTCATCTCTAAGACAACAAAAACGTCCTCAGCAGAAGCATCAATGTCCAACACAAAAGCAACAGTGTCCAATAAAAAAGCATTAATGAATTTCCCTTTGAACTCTGGCATCTCTATTTGATAATAGCAAATTAATACTTAATACCATATTTTGCTGCCATCTAGAGCAAACAGATCCAAATAATACGAATACAATGAGTATAATATAGGCCGTCGTTTTGAAAGTTTCACCGTCTATAAGTTCAGGTTTATACTGAAATTATTCTTTATTACAAAATATATTTAATTTTATATGGGTTAACCATTACAATATATTTCTGCTTTCTTTGGACCATATAAAGATGCAAGTTACGTGGAGCAATGCAAAGTTTTATTATATTTTCATGTTTTATTTTGCTTAAGGGCCAGCATTACGCCGCTGCTCCTGATTTATTCGGCAAAATATGTAAGTGTATTTTTTATCATGGCTATTTGTATTTCCAAATATTTATTTTTGCACTTTTATAATAATGTAGAGTCCCCTATTTCTTTTTGTCTAACTGACAAGAAATGGAAGATGTTTTAAGGTCTAGGCATTTTTTAGTATTATTTCAAAAATATATTTTTAATAATATAACATAAATATTAAATTTTTTTCAAATGGAGATCGAGTATAATAAAAATTATAAGATTATAATTATACATACATATTAAATTCTTAAATAATCAAGTGGTCCGCAGGTGAATAACATTCAAAGTATGTATGAGTTGCCGTCACTACGTCGAAACGCGAGGAGAAATTTGTTTGTTGCCTGAAATATGCTAGACGTTTCTGCAGCTGGTCTGCAGTGCAAATACACTCTATTAATCAGCGTCGTAAATAAGCAATTGGAATGCCTGCCTGCCCGACTGATTGCCATACTCAGTCAGCCTGCTTGTCTGACAGAGTATTTTGGCCAGCATGCCTGTTATTTAGGAGGCTGCTTTACTCTTTAAAAAAAAAAGAAATGTAAAAAAAACAGTCGAAAAGATCACAATCTGAAAGGCAGAAAAATTAAATTACTTAAATCAAGTGGTCATACGTAATCAAGTCACTAAAAATTACAGGAAAAGAAATGAAATAAATTGGATGTAAAGCCGTAATAACTTGTTTTAAATGAAATAAGGTTTCTTGCTTTGAACGAAATTTTTATTTTCATAACACTAAAAAAGTTGTTAAAATTCTTATAATTATGTATATATAATGCATTTAGCTATTTAATTTAAATAATAAAATTTTACCTCTAAGGGTTATTATCTAATTTATTTATTAAAATCAAAAGAAAAAAAAGCGCGTAAAAATATTCAGTATGCCAGGAAAAAATTTAATACTTAATGTATACATTATGCTATAGCTAAACTGCAGCACAATTTGTTCAAAACAGCATAATTTATTATATATAATGCATATTTAATGTGTTAAAGGATTACATAAATATAAGGTTGTAACGTTGCACCTTAGTGGTGAATAGCTGTGACGAACGTCCCTTGAATTCACCGTCTTGGAGCCGCTCCGCCGCAGTCACTTAACTCTGCTGCCAGTCTCGTCCTTCTCGATCACTACTAAACTATTCATATAGTATTGGAGATATTCACTTTTAAATAAAAGGATATACTATTTTTCACTTATATTTTATTAATTGAAATTGGAATAAATTGTGATTATAAAACACATGTGAGGCGTGAGGTGTCGGCGTGACACCTCAAGCCGCTCTTAGATCGAGAATCCCTTCCTTCCCGTCGCCTCGAACGCACAGCACGCAATTAATGCAATACTGCACTTTTTGTGCAGTGAAATTTTACAGAGGTACACTTTGTACTCTGTACGCGAATATGTATAGAGGGCTAATTCTACATAATTTGTAGAATTATTGTATATTTAATTAATCAAATTGATTATTATGACTCGCGGGTTACATCATCCCCCTTCTCGGAAAATTCTTGCCCCCAAGAATGATTACTAGGCAGGCGAGTTATTATGCATCTGTGCAATATAAAATGTGGTGTTGTGTTGCGTGGAAGCGAAGAAAAGAAAAGTCTGACATGACATAATACATACATTTTAAAAATATATGAGAATTTACTCGTTAGCAAAATTATAGGAAAGTTACATCCGTTTATGTAGCTTATACAGCAATTAAAATTTAATGAGATTTTTTTTTACTTCTTATAATGTAGAACTTTTTATACATGAGAAATTCAGTAAATAAAATTAAAACAAATTTTATAATTATTGCTATTTTTAGGTAAAATTATTATTCAAAATTAATATTGTTATGAATTATTTTTAAATCATAATCATTAAATATTATTATTGATATAACATAACAGAATAAAAATTTTGTTATATAAGTAATACAAAATATTGTATATTACGCATTTTTTCTATATTATTTCTTTCTATTACGTTTATTTTTACTTTTAAAATTACGGTAAAATATAGATATATGAATTATATTTAAAAATTACAAGTTGCCTTAAAATGTTTTATAGTTAAATACAAAAATAGATTTAAAAATAGGTTTTTAACATTATAATATTATAAGTTGTTTTTTTTATACTTAGAAATTTGTGAATTTTCAATGGTTTTATTAATTTTTAGCAAATTGCAGGATAAACTAACAATTTGAATGAATATTATATATTTTTTATAAGATTTAAAACTTTTTTTTTATTGTTTTATTATTATTATTATTGATATTATTGATTAGCAATAATGCAATAATATGCTTGGCATGATAATTTTCATTCAGTATTTCAACATATGACATAACATTAAATTGAATTTTATTTAGCGAATAAAATTTGTTGTATATAAGACAATAAAGTATTGCCCTTATATGGTTTATCTGTTAACTTTTTCATAAATTTTAATGATTTTACATTTAGTAATATTACATAAATAGAAATTATTGTCAATTTTTCGTTTAATAATTGATATTTCATGCAAATTAAACTTTATTTTGTGCATTTTTTTTATTGCAATTATTATTTAGAATTAAATAGTTAATTTATTTTTTACATACAATTTTTTGCATATATCTATATGTTATAAGAAAATTATGTATATTTTTTTATGAGATTTAAAACTATTATTATTGAAGTAATTATTTTTATTAGATATTATTATTTTACTGAATCGTAATTTTTTAGTTATTTTAAAATATAATTTTAAGCATATGAAATTGAAACAACATCAAATATTTTTTATTTAAACATTAGTTTTAAAATTATTATTAATTATAGATAAACTTAATTTTTTTTTATTATATTATTATACAAAATATTATTTTTACACTTTGCATTTTTTCAGTGTAAAATCGGATTTTTTTTACGTGTAATTTAATTATTGCCGTTTTTAGTTAAAATATGATATTTAAAATATGGTATATAAAATTACAAGTTATTTAGACAGAATAAGTATACTAACTTTTACTTATAGAAACTTTAAATTTTTTTAGTAGTTTGAACGCAAATAAAAAGTTGAATTTTTAATAAAAGTATTGTGTTACTGTTTTACATAAGTTTTAGTTTTTTTATATAGTTTATACGTTGATAGTTTTTGCTATTTTATTTTTATATTTATAATTTTTAAGTAATTATAATTTTTACGGTATATAATATTTTTTAATATTTCTAAAAGATGATTTAGTTAATATTTTAGTTATCTTTTGCAATAAAAGTTATTTTCTATAGAAAAATGATAACTTTTAGTTTGAAATTATATAATTAATTGAGTTTTGATTTTCAAGTCTGTAAATCACGAAATTACATGAATTTACTATAGAAACCTTGCACTGTCCTTCCTCGTGTGGCTCTCACACCGGGTCTTAGGGGTAGTTCTTCCTCACTCACAACACTGTTATTGTCATTTTCCTCGTGCTCGGACTCATCCGAACGTGGGGTGTTACGTGTCACTCGTTGACGTGGGGTATCTTGCTTGCTTGTCGATGGTTGTGGGTCGTTTCTTGTATCATCGTGCGGTTCATCTGATGCTGGAACCTGTGAACAAGAGACAGACACGGCAGTAGTGGCTCTTTTTTTAATCAACTTTAACCTATTATTATGCACGACTACTAATCTATTTGGCAACTGTATTTCTGAGTTTACATGCGACAAAATTCTTGTTATATGAAATGGTCCTTTAAATTTAGCAGCGAGTTTTGGAGATTCTCCTTTCTTCACTGAGTCGTCGTGCAGCTATATTATGTCATCAACTTTAAAAGTTACCTCTCTACATTTTTTATTATGAGCTTTAGCATATTTCAGGAAAGATTTGTGATTATTTTCATAAACTTCTTGACATATTATTTTAGTTTTTCAGCTAGATTTTGAACATCTTCATTGTTAATTTCAGGCAGTTCATCTTAAATTAAGCTAAATGGAGTACGCATTTTCTTACCAAAGACAACTTCATATGGGGAATATTTGTTTAAACTATGATGCGGTTTTGTATTATATACACAAACAACATATTGCCAAAATTCAGGCCACTTCTTTTGATGTTTATTTACATAATGTGATAGCATTTTTTTAATGTCTTTATGCACAACTTCCGTTTTACCATTAGAAGCTGGGTGTTTAGGGGTGGTTTTGAGTTTTGTAATATAAAGTAATTTACACATTTCAGAGAATAATTCACTTTCAAACTGTCTGCCTAAGTCTGAATAAAGATATTTAGGACAATTATATATAAGAGCAAAATGTTTCACGAAATTACGTGCTACAGTTTGTGCAGTTTGGTCTGGCATGGGTATCATGACAAGAAAACGACTGAAAAAATCAACAATTGTTAGAATATATTGAAATTCACTAGTAGCTGGTAATTGAGATATATCTATACCTACAAATTCAAATGCTTCACAAGGTTGTGGCATTTCTATGAATTTCATTTTTGTTGTGTCAGTTTCACGACGTGCTGCGCATGATGGACATGTCATACAATAAAAATCTACGTTACTTCTTCTATTGGGCCAATAATATTGAGATGCTATTTTCTTGTGTGTAATTTGTTTACCACAGTGTGCAGATAAAATTGAGTCATGTTCTTGCTGTAATACTATGTTACGCAATGATTTTGGAAGTACAGCTCTGGGACCATTACCTGACTGGCAAAATAATATGCCATCATGTTTAAAAAAATTTGTTTTTTTACTTAAAATTTTACATTCTGGATCACGTTGTTGATGACGTTGGAATTCAACCAAATCAAATACTTTTACTACATTTACAAATCTACTTAATGAATCGGCATTACCATGTGATAATCCTGCACGATGTACTTAACTGAAAGAATAATCTGAAATTTCAAGTGCCATACGTAATAATTTACTGTTTGGATTTTTCATAGTTAATAGATATTTTAATGCAGCATTATTTACGATTACTGTAAAATGTGGTTGTCCATACAAATAATATTTGAAGTGTTTTAAACTCCAGCAAAAACCTATCATTTCACGAGTTGCAGCTGATTCAGCTTGTTCTCTAGGAGCAAGTTTGCGGGATGCATAAGCACAAGAATGATAAATTCCATCTATACCTAGCTGTTCTAGGACTGCGCCGCTGGCCCAGCCACTCGTATCAACACAAAGTCGAAATTCTTTTCTAGGATCTGGTATAGCTAGTACAGATGATGACGTCATAATCTTTTTAATTTTTAAAAATGCATCTATGCATTTTTGAGTGAAGTTTACTTTTTTCTTTAAATTATTTTTATGATTTTTTAATAAATCTGATATTGGTATATTTATTTCAGCATTATTTTTAATGAATATTCTATAATAACCTGAAAGTCCATTCCAAGCCATTACATCACGAATATCGTGTGGAATTTGGAAATCTTGAATTTTTTGTACAAGTCTAGGATCTGCTGATATTGTATTATTTTCTATTGTGTAGCCTAGGAAAATAATTTTTTTGCACTGCAAATTGACATTTTTTCAAGTTTACTGTGACGTTGCCATATTGTAGTCGTTCTAAAACTTGACGAGTTACAACAATATTTTCCTCTATTGTATTAGAAAATACACATAGATCATCTATGTAACATAGTACTATTAGAGGCGATAGATTATGAAGTAATCCATCTAAAAATCGCTGCATACTAGCTGAAGCATTTTTTAAACCTTGCGGCATAAAATTATACTCGTATGTACCTGCATATTTACCTGAAGGTACAGTAAAACTAGTGTATTTTTTACTATTTTCAGCAAGTGGTATATTGTAAAATGAGTCTTTTAAATCTAGAGTTGTAAAGTATTTACATTTTGATAGATTAGATAATGAATCTTAAATATTTAAGAATGCATAGGGCTCAGCTTCAGTTTAGGTATTGATTTTTCTCAGGTCCAAAGTTACTCTATATTGAATAGTACCATCAGGTGTTTTCTTCCTGACTAAAACTATGCCACTATTATATGGACTAGTTAATTTTCTTATAGTTCTTGAATCTAGTTGAGCGCCTAGAGAAATATCAGCATAATCTTGCATTGCCATACTTATTTTATATGGTTTTGTTCTAACTATCTTATCTTCAGTTAAACGAATATTATGTTCCACTAGACGAGTACCTTCCCTAATTTTCTTTTCTATGAATATATCACGAAAATCATCTAATATCATAGATTTAAATTCTTCTCTAAATTCAGGTGGTAAATGTTGTAATTTTTTATTTAATATTTCTTCATTAATTTCTAACTCGTCTTCGTAGTCTACATTTTCTGAGTGTATGTTATGAACGTGTCGAGTTGCATTCTCCGTATTGCTCTCGGCCGTGAGACAATCTGCACTCATAATATCATCTTGAGTTACTGCGATTATACGAGCAATAAGCGTACCTTTGATTATTGTAATATCAGAAGTATTGAAATTAGACATTTGCACGGGCACAAAATATTTGCCTTTTATGCAATGTTTCATACAATGATGTAAATTACATTCTTGTTTATTTAACTGTGATATAGTACGTGCAATATAAATTCTTTTTTCATCGAGAGGCTGATTAACTTCAAGTGGCTCTACGACAAAGAAATTATTTCTAAATTCTAATGCTTGTTTATGAGAAACTTGAAAGAAATTTATTTTTGCGTTCCCTGGAGAAATTTTAAGGGGTGCTGTAGTTTTAAGTGGAGTATACCGAGGTGGAGTAGGCAATTGGCGTCCCAAATGCTTAACTTCAGCATAATTTGAATCATCAGTGTAACTTGATACTAATGGAAATTTGTGTCCATGTAGTGTAATCTCATTTTTACCGATGCTAATCACGCCCTTGTATTTACGCAAAAAATCAATTCCTAACAAACCATCATAATTGTAACACTCATGCTTAACAACGTGCATCTCAATTTTATAATTATTTTGGTCAATGTTCATCTTCACGTTCTTGCAGCCATATGAATTTACTTTTTGGTTCCCCAAACCAAATATTTGAAATTTATTTTTCATTAAGTTACTAGTATCTACAGTATTCCATATTACAGAAGTTTCAGCTGCTGTATCGATTAAAAATCGCATATTATTATTATTTATTTTACATTCTAAAATTAAATTGCATTGATAATTTATATTTTATACGTTTTTATTACTAATTGGAACAAATTTTTGTTCTAATTTAGGGGTTGGCGCAACCCATGGCCGTGTGGGGCGCCCTGGAGAAAATTTGGCTCCACGTCTTGCAAGCGAGAGAATTCTTGTTGCGAATCGTTCGGATTTAATGTATGAGAAATTTCTTGTTGAGAATTTTCGTTATAATATTCTTGTTGTGAATTCTCACAATAATATTCTGGCTGTGAATTTTCACAACAATATTCAGGGGGTTGTAAATCCCTTGGTTTCTTGCAAGGGGTGAAATCTTGCGCATTTTCCCTATACTGATCAAAGTTATTGAACTGATGTTGATCGAAGTCATAATAACCAGCTGATTGATTATTATCGATATTATTGCATGAATTTTGAGATTTGAAGTTATATTGATTATTATCTGAATTTTGATGATATCGACGTTTCTTGTGATTAGAAGTTTCAGTGAAATATTGATGATTGATTATTTCAGGATTTTAAATTTCAGCAAAATCTGATCGATATTGATTTTCGATAAATTATATTGATAATTTATATTGATAATCATTGTATTAAGGTGAGAAATTACGATTGAATGAAGTATTTGAACGTAGAGTAGTTTCAAATTGATTGAGTGTTGGGGGTAAATTTGAATTTGGCAAATATTGATTATTTGTAGATTGATAATTATCAATTTTTGCGCGTCTTGCTGCTTTATTGAATGCAATTGCAGTCGATACTGCCTTATCAAATGACTCAGGACATGCTCCACGCACGCGGTCGCCTAGAACTGTTCCTCCTAGACCATGCAGGAAACTATCTAGCGCACGCTGATCAGCTTCGAACTTCACTGCCTCATTTGTATCATTATTATCAGTCAATTCATAAGTATTTACATTTACTGATTTAATTCTATCGGCAAATTGTTCAATTGATTCCTCCGATTGAATAGTAATTACAGATAATAATTCTCTATAATAACGTGTTGTTTTTTTACATTTGAAGTGATTAATCATAATGTTTTTGAATTCATTATAACATTTTACTTCTTTGGCTTTCACGTCACTGCTCACGAAAGTCAGCGCTTCTCCATCAAGAATTTGCTTTGCAATTAAGAGAGTTTTATTTACATCTCATCCCCCTAATTCTTGAGCTTGTTCCACTTTTTGGAAGAAATTATGAATATTTTCCTGAACTTTTCCTGAAAATTTATGTAAAGTATTCATGAGAATAAGTGTACTTGAACTATCTGAACTTTTAGCTATTTGAAAATTTTCTTGCAGAACTGTTAGTCTTGTTTTTAATTCAGCAATAGTTGTAGTTTCTATTTAAATTTGTTCTATTAGTTCTTTTTGATTTTGATTTAAAATTTTTAATTCAGAAATTTCATCTTCATGAGATTTATTTTTCCCTTCTAATTCTTTAATTTTTATTACTAAATCAATGAGAGAATATTCTTTACCATTATGTGTAAAGAAAGTCATTTTTAACTAGATATACTTGCTACCAAATTTATTATTAGCCGTGCAATTTTATGTTAAAATTGTAAAAAGAAATGAGCTTACCGTGTATGTCCACAGTATAGAGAAATCTCCATAATGAGGAAAAATTGCATAGCTTTGTCCGTTCCTTCTCTCTCTTTGCCCAAGGTAGTGTGGAAAAGTAGGTAGCACAAACTCAAAGTTCATTGAAAGTGTTCATTGGACGTTTGAAATTATTCACTTAAAGTCACATAGATTCGATTCACCAGCTTCTGACACCATTTGTAACGTTGCGCCTTAATGGTGAATAGCTGTGACGAACGTCCCTTGACTTCACCGTCTTGGAGCCGCTCCGCCGCAGTCACTTAACTCTGCCGCCGGTCTCGTCCTTCTCGATCACTACTAAACTATTCATATAGTATTGGAGATATTCACTTTTAAAAAAAGGATATACTATTTTTCAATTATATTTTATTAATTGAAATTGGAATAAATTGTGATTATAAAACACATGTGAGGCGTGAGGTGTCTACGTGACACCTCAAGCCGCTCTTAGATCGAGAATCCCTTCCTTCCGTAACTCTACATAATTTGTAGAATTATAGTATATTTAACTAATCAAATTGATTATTATGACTCGCGGGTTACAAGGTTGTACAACATTATGATTTATGTCCCAGTTGGTAATTCGAGGTCACCTTCTGCATCGCCTACCGTCTTGTGGAAAGTCGCCAACACTCGCTGGCGAAGTCGACAGCGAAGTCGGCGAACGAGTCCACTTTTGCCGACTTTTGCGGCGGCAATTTAAGTGCAATAAATGGGCATTAAATATATTATTATTATATTTTTTTTCCATCTTTACCATTTTTTCTGTTCAAAAATTTGTCGATATATGCCAACTATGTGCGACTTTGGTGGAGACCTGGCGTGGAATAATAATAGAATTAATAATTATAACCAAAAATATATAATATTGTTAATTCGTAAAGATCTTAATTTAAGTTACTTTATTGAGATTCACAAATTCGTATATTAATTTTTATTTTACCCATCCAAGTTTTGACTACGCTCGAGATTGCTTGACTTCCGTGATCACCTAAGCAGCGGCCTAAAACATTCTGACAAAGCATTAGTATGCTTTTGCTTTAACTTAATGTTCTACTTATACCACGATATTGTTTTTTCATGTGTATCTTGACTTTTACCGCAGTTTTAATCAAAAACATTCACCATAGGGTAAAAAGATTGGTATTTAATTATTTTAAGAGCTATTTTCCAATAGATAAAATTAAACTTTATAATTGTAGATGTGTTTTTATACTTTTTTATCTAGTCAAAAAAAAAAAAGACCCCTGAGCAAAATTTCAGCTTTTCAATTTTAACGCAAACAACGACATATAACCAGGCTAACTGAACTTGACAATGACTCTAGTATACAAACATCGCTGAATATCGTCCATAGTCGTTTTTCTGACTTGAGTTCTTATTATTCTTTTAAGCAATCTAAATTTCTGTGCAACATATTTTTTAAAGGCAGAAACTTTTTTTATGCCTCTCATAATTTTTATGAGATTAAATTAAAATCGTCTTTAATGGCCGAAAATCGTTGAAAGTCATATATATTCGATGTGGATTTTATTAACTTTTATATATTTTAATCTTACTGTTGACTTTTTACTTTTTTTTTTCTAAAAAAATATTTTGTTTCTTTTCTTTAACCCTAGAACGTATATATGTTGTCTTTTTGACCACATACCACTTAAAATGTATTAATTTGTTAGAACATATTATTCAATTTTATTAAAATTTAAGGACTTTGTTAATAATAAAACGATCTATTTTTTAAACTTTGAAATAAGTTTGTAGGGTAATTAGGTGAATTAGCATAAATAATTTATTAAAAGTACACCTTAGAACGGTGCTGAAGGTCAAAAAGACTACAAGTTAAAGCGGCCTTATACAAAAGAGAAGTCACCGCGTGAAGACGGAAGTCTTTTAGCGAGGGGAGAAAAATGTTTATGACTCTACCTCCCTCTGAGTAAAATTTGACAGCTCTCAGAAAACAAGCAAAGAAAAAAGAACCCTCTTCGTTTTATACTTATTTTATAAACATTGAATAGTTATTTCAATTTACTTTTTTTTTTTTTTGAAAAACGTATACATTATAAAAAGGTGTATTTACTTTGCAAATTCATTGAGTTTTATGAGTTTTGATGTAAGTGTTTTGCTCAATTAGAAATAAAAAAATAATAATATGTCGGCATAGTACAATAAACACTAAAGTGTGTTCAATAAACTAAATTTTATTTAGGTTAATTGTTTCCTAACAGCAATAAAAGCATCCAACATTTTTCATTTGCAAAAAAAAAAAAAAAAAAAAAAACACCGCCCATTTGAAAAGATAAGGGATGATCCGTTGAGCAAATCTTTGTTCATTGTGTTTGAAGACAGTAAGCAAATAACATCAAGTGTTTCTAGCAAGAAGACAATACAAAACATCACCATCAATTCTCTGGTAAGTTTTGACTTCTATTAAAAATATTCATCCAATTACATAATTATTATTATATTACATTATTTTGCAGTAAAAAAAAAAGAATTGCAGATATATTTTTTATAAAACTATTATTTTTTTTTATAATATAATATTTCATATTCATTGTAAACAAGTTTCCTGTATGTTTAAAAATTTAACAGTAAACAAACGAAGATCATCTATAACGTTAAAATATAAAGGGATAGATAGAGAGAAATAATACTAACAAAACTTTACCTATTTTTATAAGCTGTTTTTTTTTTGTCTTTTTTTTACAGTACAAATAATGTAATAAAAAAAAGGTTTTATTTTTACTTCTATTTATTGTTTCAAATATTAAATTTTGAGTTATGGAAAAAAAATTATGAAAGCAAATGAAATGTTTGAATAAATACGCAAGGATAAAGGGAGAGAAAGAGAGAGAGAGAGAGAGAGAGAGAAAGAGAGAGAGAGAGACGGAGGAATATGAAGGAAAAACATCATAGTTTTTTATTCATTTTATACAGCACATCTTAGCATTCTTTTTATATTATTGTTACGTGTGTTTATTATTTTAGATAATTATTATTATAGATAATTTAGAGTATGATTGATTATTTTCAATGATTGAAAAATGTATAAAATAGTTATTTACATATAATCTATTATTATTACAACAGTTCGTTTATAACATTGTGTTTAGTTATGTAATATATTATATTTATGGTACAGTTATTAATTTGAATTGTATTTCTTTTATTTACAAGCTACTGATTGGAACACAATTTTATTTTACTTGATTTCAGTTAATATATATAATGTACAATATTAGATTAATCCGGACGAAATACAGCAGTTTTCATTCATATTCTTGAAAAGTATTGAGAACTTATATACATAAAAACTTATCAAATAACAAGTATTGTAAAGTAATTATACGGCAAAACATATCACTTAACTGTCAGAAAAAACAATGTTATATAATAATACTTGTTACTATTTGCGTATATATAACATAAATCTAGTCTATAAATTACTATATAAAAAATGCCGTGTGGCTATCACAAATTGATGCAATCATGGAACTTAATTTATGAGTAAATTATTAATTTTTTGATACAAAAAAGGAATAATATAATATTTATTACTATTTTCTGTTATTGTTGAATAAAATTAAATGCTTTCTATTGATATTTTATAATATTAAATTAAAAAAAAACTTCCATTCTGCTAACAACAAACATAAAACTTATTTATTTCATTTCAATATAATTTTCTAATGTGTTAAAAGTTTTGAATGTATATGTAAACAATCATTAACATATTATTAGTTTTCTTTTACATATATAGTAAAAAAATACTTCATTAAAACACAAAAAACGTTTCATAATTGCATCAATTTGTAATAGCCACACGGCATTTTATATATAGTAATTTATAGACTATATTTATGTTATATATACGCAAATAGTAACAAGTATTATTATATAACATTGTTTTTTCTGACAGTTAAGTGATATGTTTTGTCGTATAATTACTTTACAATACTTGTTATTTGATAAGTTTTTATGTTTATAAGTTCTCAATACTTTTCAAGAATATGAATGAAAACTGCTGTATTTCGTCCGGATTAATCTTATATTGTACAATATATATATTAACTAAATCAAGTAAAACAAAATTGTGTTCCAATCAGTAGTTTGTAAATAAAAGAAATACAATTCAATTTAATAACTGTACCATAAATATAATACATTACATAAATAAACACATTGTTATATACGAACTGTTGTAATAATAATAGGTTATTTGTGAATAACTATTTTATACATTTTTCAATCATTGATGATAATTAATCATACTAATTCATAATTAATAATAAAAATGATTATCTAAAAAAAAACGTAAAATAATATAAGCATAATGTATAGATGTGCTAAATTGAAAAACAAAAAATGATAATTTCCCAATTAATTTCTACGTCTGTCTGTCTGTCTGTCTGTCTGTCTGTCTGTCTGTCTGTCTGTCTGTCTGTCTGTCTGTCTGACTGTCTGTCTGTCTGTCTGTCTGTCTGTCTGTCTGTCTGTCTGTCTGTCTGTCTGTCTGTCTGTCTGTCTGTCTGTCTGTCTGTCTGTCTGTCTGTCTGTCTGTCTGTCTGTCTGTCTGTCTGTCTGTCTGTCTGTCTGTCTGTCTGTCTGTCTGTCTGTCTGTCTGTCTGTCTGTCTGTCTGTCTGTCTGTCTGTCTGTCTGTCTGTCTGTCTGTCTGTCTGTCTGTCTGTCTGTCTGTCTGTCTGTCTGTCTGTCTGTCTGTCTGTCTGTCTGTCTGTCTGTCTGTCTGTCTGTCTGTCTGTCTGTCTGTCTGTCTGCGTGTATTTCTCTTTGCTTTTCTTTTTATATCTGTACGTATTTTTTTTATTATTATTACTCTCATTCATAATTTTTTTTATAATTTTCAGCTATTTGATAATTTTAAATAAAAAATTGTATTGCTACAGAAATAAATTTTTTTTATGCAAATGTACTATAAATAAAAAAAAAAGAAAAAAAGAAAGAAAAGCAAAAACAAAAATAGAAAAAATGTTAAATTTTTTTTGCGTTCTCTTTCTAAATTTGTCTTTGAAAAAATGAAAATATAAATGTATATAAATATATCATAATTATTTAATATATAATAATAATTTATATATATGTGTGTGTGCGTGTGTGTGAAATAGAGGGACAGTAAGAGAAAAACAAAAGATTTAGGCAATATACATTTGGAAAACTTAAAAGATTTTCAAGCTACTTGCTCTCTCTCTCTCTCTCTCTCTCTCTCTCTCTCTCTCTCTCTCTCTCTCTCTCTCTCTCTCTCTCTCTCTCTCTCTCTCTCTCTCTCTCTCTCTCTCTCTCTCAAACTCTTCATCTCTCTCTCACACACACACACACACACAAACACATACCTATTATTTATCATTATAATAAAAAACTATTATTTTTTTGGTTTTTCTATGCCTAGAATCCGCAATGAAAAGGAAATCTTGAAAATTTTGGAGCACGCAGAAGAGAGCGAGGGTGACGACGCAGACTCATGTGACGACGAAAGTGACTACGGTGGAAATGAAGCCATTCCTTCGTCAGATGATGAAGAAATGGACACACCACAGCCCCGAAATCGAGTCAATTTAAGATTAGAAACACCACGTCTCGTCACAGATGATATTTTGGATTCTGAGGATGATGGCAACGAGACAGAAATTAATGATCGCTCCAACAGCGCTGATTCTAATGACTTCAGATTACAACCAGGACCTGAAGTAGACCCTTACCCGGTTGCTGTGCGTGGTAGAGGAAGACCACGTGGTGCAACGATACGCACTGCACGAGGCAGAAGACTAGGACGTGGTGCACCAGGAGCAGCACAACGAGTGGCTCCAGCTGATCCAGCTACTACTCACCAGTCTCCAAACACGTATGTTGCCAAGGATAACACTGTATGGAATAAAGAGCCACCGCTCACTGGTAGAGTTCGTTTACATAATATACGACGTGATCGTGGGTCTCGTAATTTAATTCCTGACACAACTCCAATAACAAATCCAATTGATGCATTTATGTTATATCTTAGACCAATACTTTATCTTGTCGTTGAATACACAAATATGAGAGCACAATTTATTCACGAAGAAAAGCAGTATAAGACTGAGTGAGTTCCATGTGACGAGGATGAAACTTGTGCTTTAATAGGTATTTTAATTATGACTGGCGTTTTACATCAGTCCAAACGTGCTTCTGAAACACTTTGGAATGCTGTAACAGGAACACATTTTTATCGAGCAGTCATGACACATCATAGATTCCGACAAATATTAAGATATATGCGTTTTGATGACACTGTATTGAGGGACCGTACAACAAAATTTGCGCCTGTTCAAGAGCTTTGTAATATTATAATTTTTTCTCTCTCTTCATATTATAAACTCGGTGATAATTTGACAATTGATGAACAGTTACTTCCTTATCGCGGCAGGTGTCCATTTCGTAAATATATACCTAGCAAGCCTGATAAATACGGAATTAAATTTTGGCACATAACTGATTCTGAAAATTATTATCCGTTACAATTTGAGCCATATTTAGGAAAAGAAGGAGAAAACCGTGCCGTAGGACTAGGAAGTAAGGTTGTGCTATCCTTAGCCAAACCATTTTATAATAGTAATCGTAACATTACATGTGACAATTTTTTTACCTCACTTAATTTAGCACGTGAATTACTAGTTAATGGACTTACCATGATAGGAACACTGAAGCAAAATAAGCCTTACTTACCTGAGGAATTTCGTAAAAGTCTCAAGAGAGTTGCAGGTACTAGCGTGTTTGGATTTAAAAATGATGTGACAATTGTGTTTTACGTTCCAAAATTAAATAAATCAGTTGCCTTACTAACTACATAAATCATGATAATAAAATTGACCCAATTACAAATAAACCTGGAATAATTCTTGACTATAATGCTACAAAGGGAGGGGTAGACACACTTGATCAGATGTTGCATACGTATACATGTAAACGTGCCTCTCGTCGGTGGCCAATGGCTGTATTTTTTAACATGATTGATATCATTGGCATTGCATCATACGTTGTTTGGTGCAAAGAATACCCTCACTGGCAAATGAATAAAAAACACCGAAGACGTTTGTTTCTTGTCGATATTGCATATTGCCTTGTCGAAAAAAAAATAAAACAACGTTATCAGATATGCAGGCATTAAACAACAGAAAACATTATAAACACGGTTCTCCAGCAACATGGAGCAGAAGCACCAGGTATATTATAATTATTTTAAAACATTGTCCTCTCTCTCTCTCTCTCTCTCTCTCTCTCTCTCTCCCAGTGTCTCTATGTTGCTCTCTCCTCTCTCTTTCTATCTGTCTCTCTTTCTCATTTTTTCTCTCTCTTTCACTCAATTTTCGCTCTATATCACTTAGTTTTTTTCTTGAAGTTATCAATAGGATAAAAAATATTACGTAATTTATGCTGTATTTATATTATTTGTCAAAAAAATATGTTTAATTATAACAACACGTATTACTAGCTTTGTTTGTTTCTAAAACTAACTTTTTATTTTTTTTTCTACGAAAAAAAAAATATACATTGCTAAAAAAATGTTATACAAATTATTAAAATATATCAATATAAATATGAATAAAAAAGTGTAAATTAAACTTTACTTTTTTTAGAAATATATATATATTTCAATTTTTTTTACTACTTTTGAAAACAATTTTTTGATTAATATTTGCTATATTTATTAGGTAAACCATATTATAATGATATAGAGATACAGGTAAACATTATAGAAAACAAAAATCTTAATTTTTTTTTTAATTTTTTTTAAAACGCCTTGTCAACCCTCCGCACCGTGAGCAGGAAGCTGAAACACCTCGCAGGCGGACCCGCTGCCACGCTTGTGATAAGCCCAAAAATCGAAAGACAAATCACCATTGTCATAAATGCACCAAGCCAATTTGTGGTGAACACTCTAAAGTAGAGCGCACTTGCATGACGTGTACTTAGTTAGTTGCATTCATTAATTTTTTTTTATTCATTCCTCATCATAACATGCATAATTTTATCTAATATTTTGAATTAGTTGCATTTTAATATAAAAATTTTCAATAAAATTTGAAAATTAAGGATTGTTTTTTATTTGGTGATGGTTTTTCTTTTTTCGGAATATTGATCATTTCTTTTATTCATAATTTTTTTAATACAAATATATAAGCAATTAAAAAATATATCATTTGTCTTGTTTTTTTATCCTTATTGTAAAAATAACAACACTAATATATATATAAAAAAATTATTTATACATTTACTTTTCATTTATCTATAGATAATTATTAAATCTCCACTAGGATTTTTTTAGGCTTTTCAGTTTTTTTATTTGAAAATTGGATTGATTAGGTATTTTAATTTCATTTACAGAATAATTTATAATACAAAACCAACTAATTTTTGACAATATAAACTTAATAATTTTTTCTGCTCTCTAAAAACAGGTTTCACCTAACACAATAATGCTAAATGTAAAATAAGGATTTATAATTTTTGTAAAAACATTATACTAGATGAAAAAGAGAATCTTATTATAAGAAAAATCTAATAAATTTACTTATCTATATATCGTTTGATAATATGTATGATGTTTTTATTTATAAAGAGAAAAACAAAAAAATTGTGTATTATTTCTAAAAGCTAGAAAAGAGTATAATTTATTGCTCTTGTATTTAGTTACGGAAGAAGTTTGTCTCCCCTCACTATATTTCTCCCCTCGCCTTGTAAAAAGAATCTTTACCTGCTACGCGCAGATGTATACACATATATATTGTAAAATAAGAAAAGGTCGTAAAAGGTATATGATTTTTTTTAAATTTGATATAAAATTATAAAATCATTGCAAAAATTCTCATTAAAAATTTCTGTATTAAATTATAAACATTTAGAAACAAATTTTAAAATTTTATTCCTATTAGAACCGAAGATAGAGTAAAATAAATAACCGCGGAAATTTGTACCACAAGCACCGTTCTTGTCACTATTTTTGTAGATCCATTCTAGGGTAAGCAATTTTATAGAGTAAATCTAATATCGCCGGAAGTCATCATGTTGACTAAGTATTTGTGTAAATGGAATATTTAGTCGACCAAGATCGTCTTTGCTCGAACAATCTAATTTACATGCCTAAAGGTCAAAGGTGCCAAATCTGTCACTAAAAAGGTGCATATATATATATACATACATAAATTTCGTGAATAAACAAAAAAATGTAAAAAAGTCAAAGTCGGCTGTTTTGTTGAATTCAGTCGACAATTTGACTCAAAATAAAAACTAGTATAATATTAATAAATATAGAAATAATTTCTTAGACTTTTGTCTAATTATTTACCCAATTATCTAGTAGTAACTTAAATTAACAATAGGTTCAAATTTCCAAAATAGACATTACTCAACCTGTCGACTAATAAATTTTGAAAATCGCCCGTACTCAAACGACCTCGAATTGCCAACTGGGTTTATTCTAATTAAGTATTATTAATGCTACAATGACATAAATAGAGCATAAATTTTATACCTTATTTCCGGGTGCTTTCTTCTAACACATTAATTTGTATATTACAATAATTAAATCAAATGCTTTTATAATTATTTACGTTTATATAAAGTTATTGTTTATTATTTAAATTATAAACATAATATTACATCATTGTATGCCCGTAGACTTATAAGCTATATTGTTTTTATTGTAATGTGTTATCATATATTTGAAAGAAGCATTTGCAAAATTATCTATTTAATTTTTTCCTCTAACGATATAATACATAAATAAATGAGTTATAGAGTATAGTTAAAATTTTTTTAGTAAAAATATGCGATCATTTCATTCCTTGCAAGGCTATAGCTAGAATTAGAAAATATGATTACTACAATGCTTTACATACCAATGTGTTTCATACCAAACAATCATTTAAGTTTCCTGCCTTCTCAGATTTTGGTATTTTATACATTTCGATTATACATTTTATGAGTTTGACTATGTTGCAATCACTTTTTGTACCATCTGTACTCCACTTCGCGCGTTACCATAGGTTAACGTGTGTGAGGTTGCTATATCATTTTAGTTGAGGTAACTTTACCTACACATTTAACTTAATTCTGATTAACCATAGGGGAATTTTACTATATAAAAAATTAGTTTATATTATGAATTTTATTTCCATGTAAATACTATTTCATAATGTTTAATATTAAAAATGTTATTATGAATTTTGTCTATACGTTATAAGAAAATGGCACTGTATAGCACTGTATGTTGTGAGGATTGTAGCTTTCTTTTTTCTCATCCCTCATCCCTCGTCATGGTAAATCCATCCGGTCTGCCGGATGTATGCTTCGCCGTAGTTAACCAATAAGAGCTAAAGACGCTAACTTACCTTGACTCTGATTGTTTATGGCAAACTGACTTTGGCTCGGTTACGCGGGCAAAAGGCAGATTTCTAGCACAGATTTCAGTGAGGCAGGTCATCAGTTAACCTGTTCTCTAATTTATTGTGCTAATTAGCAGTCAATTGCTCATTATGTATGTGAAAACTTATTTTTTGAGTTACAGTGATACGTAACAAACAATTTGATATAACGTTCAGTTTTATATCATACTTACATTTAGAGTTACTAACATTTTCATAAAAGTGATATAAAGATGCATTCATTAAACTATTAACTTTTACGTTATCGTAGCCAGTGATGCGATTCTTTACCTGTGAACAAGTTAAACTGACCGCGGTTAGGATAAGAATGCACCAAGCTGCTCCAGTTACCTGTGCAGGTAGAAATTATAGTTGCATCATCATAATTTTACAATAGAAATTCTCAATCATAAGAATTTATCTACATATCAACTTCGTGGCTGACTTCGGCTACCTTCGGGAATCTCCGTATTCTCCTCACAGAGACTAAACTGCTCAGGCTCTGACACAGAGGAGCCTCACAAGAACCATCTCCAACACTTCGCGGAGCAGCTGCACTCGCCTCTCGCACTCACAGCAACAGCAAGACATGAGCGCCAACGTTCTCTTGCACACCCCACCTCCACGTTTTCCCCGTATTGGTAATATGATATATTAAACATACAGTGCAAATAGGTTTTTATATAATATTAAATAATTATAATATTTTTTTGTCAATGTATTTGAAGGGAGGCAATAAAACAACATAAAAAATATGCTAATTAGGGGTACTATAAAAAGAAATATTTTGTTTAATATTTAACAATGTCCTACCACCTATCAATAATAATATTATAAAAATTAGATTATTTAATTTGTCTGCACGGCTTTTTGAACCCTGGTTATAAAAATAAATTAAAAGTAATTTAAAAAAGCCGTTGCAACTTGGCATGTACTGAAATACTTTTTTTTAATAACGTGTACGAGATGCACTATACAATCTCGTAGGCATTAGTTATCTAGATCACTCGCTGATAAAATCCATAAACAAAGACTGGACAATTACACAAATTTCCATTCATCCAATACACTTGAATATGACGTGTAAGTATTAAAGTAATTGTACAACTATAACATTTTTTTATTAATAACAATAAAATACATAAATAAGTCAGACTTAGGACAATGAAGTCTTATCTGTGAAAGCCTAAGCAACATAACATCAAAGGCAAAAAAACAAAACAATTAGATTAAACAAAGTAAGAACAGTGTAAGGGAGTTTCGTGCTTATACTTCCAATCAAAGTTGTAAATTAATAAATCTCATATATCTCATGATCAAGGTCTCTAAAAATTATATGTGAATTTATATTAACAAAATATTTATAAACTATATTATCTAATTGAATTAAAAGAGATTTGTATTTGTCAAAAAGAATTCTTGCGGATAGTATATGCACTATATGCCAGGATAGCTCTGAGGCGCGAGTTCTCCAAGGAATTTCAGCGAGTTAACTAAAGTGAAAGGATATTTAATATTAATTCAATAATTTAAAGAGGTGTTTTTATATTATAATTATTATAAAAATTTTAATAGTTAAATGATAAGAACTAATACAAATATTATGTTTATAAAGTATAATATGCTTAATAAGATTTAATATTAATTATAATATGATTATTTAAAAAATACTATCTATTCTTAAATTTACGTAATATATATTATAACAAAGCTCACAGGTTAGATGCAGGTATAAAAATTAATAAATTTGACACTAAGTCAACACATAAATATAGGGTCGATATACTTACAATACATATGCAGTCACCATATTAACTAGATGGAAGTAAACTGCTGGGTGCCCAAATAAAACTCAGTCAAGCACAGTCGCTCACACCTCTTTGCACGCGGCAAGTGAGAATCTATCAGCCCTTATGCTATGTCTGTTATGTTTATTTTTTTAATGAATTCAAAGTTAAATAAATAGTTATCAGAGATTCAAACTTTTCTTAGCTTATAAGATCATTAAATATGTTAATAACACCAATAAAAATAAATTCACTTTTCAAAAGTTTAACCAATGAAAACATAAATTTTCTTATAATAATTGAGCAGAGTAACTGCTTAATAAAAAATTAAACAGACTGGCAGCAAAGAGTTGTATCACACAGCTATACGATCTGAGACTGGTCTCTCGAGCCAAAATTTGGTTCCATTTTATACTCGGTTTTCCACCCATTCTTATTTGCATGTAAGATATTATCATGTAAAATTTACTGAACCATACTTTTTTTTCTATTTTAAATTACCAAATTAAAATTACTATAATTTTAGCCAAAAGTATTGTATGTCTTTTTTGACCACTAAATTTGTTTTATAGTACAAACTCAGATACGTAAAAGTATATGTACCTAAAATTATTATCTTTGTAAATTAAAATTTCTTATATAATTCCATGAATTTGATAAACTTAAACTTAAATGCAAATTAGATTACAAACAATCATATTTCTCCAATCTTGTACACAAAGTCAACCATTATTCAAACTATCTTTACAATATCTTGACGTTTCTTGTTAACAATATTTTTCTTGAAGTGAATATAATAGTTTGATATCATGACAAATATGTGACAAGATTACGAATCACATAAATTCTGCTGATGACCACCTGAAGTTAAACCATTTGACACTTTCGCATCTGTTTTGACAAATAAGAAATTTGTATGTTAAAAGAACCCTTAACCTATTTTTTTGTAAAAACATAAAATATACTTATGACAGTTATTATATCTACGTTAGTGGTATATCATCCCACCTAAGTCCTGGGTTCGATACTTTCAGTTTTCTTTAAAAATGTGCCTGTTATCTAAACTTTTATAAATAACCTAAATATTAATTATATAACTAATTTAGTTCTAACAAAATGGCTCCCTTACAACACTTCACTTTTTTTATACAAGAACTTTTATAATACGTATTTTGTATTAATAAATTAATTTATTATTCCATTCTCATTTCAGAATGGAGTATGTAGTGGAAAACTCAAACTCTAAGTCATTTCTTGTCATTACGTCGTTAGTGCCCAATTATAGCTGTCACAATGGTCCAGAGAGGAAAGGAAGAAAAAGAGCCAAATTGGTTGACAGAATAATGTATTATACCGGATGTAATGCAGATTTCTGGAAGGAAAAGCTGAGAACAAGTTTCATTACTGTTACTACCAAAGGAACAAATAGACAATAAACAGTAGCCTTCTTTAAAGTTCTTAAGCTCACACATTTAAATTTAGCAGATTTAGCAGAATTTTATAGAATTATGTAAAATACTGCAAACTGATTGACATAAATAATATTTGTATTGTAATTTAAAACTATAAATTAGTTGTTAAGATAAGAGAGACTATATTTCTATTGTTAAAAAATTCCTTTTTCTCTATATAAATATAATATGTGAAAAAGCACTTTTACTTTTTAAAAATAACTATGTACAATATTATATCAAGAAAATTTGGAAGTTAAGTAGGAAAAATCTTAAGTAAAATATTTTTTTAATGAATGTATAGTAATATGAACTAAATATAGACAAATATGTTTTATATTATAAAAATATGTTCTTTATTTATATTTGTCAACTGCTAAATTTGATCTCTGGTAACTATGATTTAAGAATATTTTATCAAAAAATTTAATATGATAGACTTTAGATTTTTATAATTAAAAATTACTATGTAAAAGAAGCAAATTGTTTTTGCTCAAAAATGTTAGTTATAAATCAAATACAAAATATAAACAAATGTATAAAAGTATAAAGCCATTTAATATTAATATTTTTGTCAAAAAACGGATAATTACGATCTCTATTATTTAAACTATAATTTTTTAAAACATCCAATTTAATTTTATTTTAAAAACATAGGAATTTTATAATCAAATAATTCACCTTATTAATTTATTATTTAATTAATGAAGAAAAGTGTGAATTTATCAAACTAACTATATAAAATATTATAACAAGATAACTAAGTTTATTATATAAAAAATAATGAATTCAAAAGATTTTGCTGTAATATCAGATACATAAATTCCTTTTTACAATACAGGTAGAAAATAACAATATTTCATTTTAATGTTTATTTTATTTTATAAGTTCATTTAAATTAAATTTTTACATACCATTACTGCAAAAGCCAAAAAGTTTTTAAAGTTTTTAAAAATAATTTTACTTCTTATTAACTATAAATGTGCATTTTATGTATTAAATAAACTATGTTTGTAGCCAAAAAAAGGTCGAATTTTAATTAATTAACAAATTTGTAAAATAAAAACTTGCATCAAAAATGAATATTTTTCTTTAATAAATCTAGCTCATTTTATGTATAATAAATATTTTGAAATTAAAAGTATGCCATGAGTACAATATGACATTTAAACTGAAACGCAGAACTAGCGTATGCTGCACTCTATGATCTACGAAATACACTATAAAAAGAAATTTTACATTTATTATTTTAAAAAATGATAATGCCATGTCAATATAAATTTAAGAATTAAAGTGAACAAAAAAGTAGCAGTCCCGCAATCTATATTCATTTCAACGTACTCCATGTGGACGTTAATGCTTTAGACGTTGACGGTTTTCTAGAGTTGCGGACGATTATGCTTGGAAGCTGATATTACTGTTTGGAAAATTGTTTTTGATGCTAATTTTTTGGACGTATATACACACTACTAACTTATTTTTTAAATGATAACATTTTTTTCAGCAACAAAATACAAATACTGACAAAAATAGTCGTTTGTGTGTTTATTCTTTCAAAATTTGCAGTCTTAAAATATTTTAATTATTGATAATTATTTTTTTAAATATTTTTGATCAATACAGATTAAATATATAAAATATTGAAAATAATAAAAACATGGAACTGGACCCAAATAACGATTTTGCACGGGTCCGGACCCGGGACCCGGACCCGCAAAAAAAAAATTTCAGGGGTCCGGACATGGGTCCGCGGACCTTTTCCTGAGTGGCCCTTTCGAGCCAGTCTGACTATGCTTCGTTGCATCAAAATAAGAAGCATAATAACAATAATATATTTGTTGAGTTTTTTTGGAAAATAAAGTATTAATATATATATAATTAAAAGTTATTAAATTTTTTTTCAATGTATATCAAACAGATTTATTTTTATTTATTTATTTTAACATTATTTAGGTAGTTTTTAAAAACGACAGCATTTTTGATTTCTTTATTCAGCGTATATTATTGCTTTAGGCGATGTAATATATATACCATTGTCCCAGTTTCCCCTTACGAGACAATACAGAATAGCTAAGAACCAATAGCGTTCAGGGGCTGCGAGGCACTTCAGGTGCGTCTGCTTTTTAATAAGACGCTCGAAACGGTCAGTCGGCTAAAAGCTTTTTCCTAGTACGTTATATTGTATTTTGTTTGTAATCGCATATTTCTTTTGCGTGAATAGAACTTGCCTGATTTATCGTGGTCATTATTATACATTTCATTAAAAATGTGCACATTATAGGAGATGGAACTGTTCAAAAAAAGTACTGCGAGATGTTCAGCAACTTTAAGAACCGAATTCAACGAGGAAACTGTGTTGTTTGAACCTGATCATACTGATCCTAGAGAAGCAGTAAGCCAAAAAGTAGGTATTTAATTTTGTAATTACATTTAATTTTAAAGAAGTTCAAATATTTTTTATGATAGCTTTGTATGATGCAGCAAAAATGAAGCAATTTATAATTTTTACTAAAATTTAAAAAAAAAACTGAACTAACTTTTTTATATTTTTTTAAACTTGAGCTAAAGCTAATTTGAGGTGCAATAATTTCAAATACGCTTATGTCAACTTTTTATTTTCATATAATAATTAAATACCGTTGTAATTTTTTTTTGTCAAAGTAAAGCAAATAAATATCAGAGGTTCAAACCCGTCACAAAAGTTGTGTGGTTCGCGGACCCGGGTCCTGTCCCGTCATTTTTTTTTCGGGTCCACGGACACGGGTCCGGACCCATCAAATTTTTTTTCGGGTCTGGGAGCCGGGTCGTGACCAGTTTAAAATTGCCATTCGGGTCCGAGTCCGAGTTTTTTATGTTTTATTTTTTAATTTAAAATATATAATATATAAAAATGAAACAAATTACCTAAAAATTATATTAATAATAAACAAAATATTTTAATGCCTTAAAAGTGAAAAAAATTATCAATGTTGCATATATATAAAATAACAAACAAATATTTTTGTTAGTATAAACCACTTTATTTAAATTTTTTTTCACTTAATAAAGTGTATGTTTTTTAATGCTTCGAAACAGCTCGTCTTTCATACACTTAATACAACAATTTATAACAGCTCATACAATAAACATATTTCATAAAATTATTGAATAACAATTTTTATAAATTCACATCTTGATTAACAATACAAGTATTTTTTATCTTTATTATATAAAAAATTTGTTCTAATTAACATTATATCATCTATTTTTTCTATATATATTTATATAAAAAAAATAATAAATGAATAATATAATTTTTTTTTAATCCTACAAAAAAAGTCGAGTCCGGGTTTTGGCATCCGTAATTTTGAAATGTCGGGTCCGCGGATGCGGGTCCAGACCCATTAATTTTTTTCAGATCTGGGTCTGAAAAACCAGCCCAAAATCTAGGGTTTTGGTTGGACCCGGGTCCGGGTCCTCAATAATTTTTTTCTTTGTTAACTTCTCGTAAAAAATGTTTTAAAGCTCAAATTTATTAAAAGTTTAACTATAGATTGTGATAGTATTTTTTTATTTAGAAGTTAAATATTTCAATTTTACACACAATGAGCTGGAAGTTCCGTATGTTATGCATGCTAAAAGGGGAGTGTAGCAAAAAAAATTCATCATTTTTGAGGCTAATTTGCGGAGAATTTTTACTGAGCCGGAACTTTTTGAAGTATAGAGAATTGTTCCTTAGTTGCTTAAAAAGCTAAAAATTATATATAATTGATTTTTACGACAAAATTGCTAGCCTTAAGTAGGACCTTAATTGTAATTATTTTATTTATATTATTATTATTATTTATTTTTTTTCATGCACCACCAAATAATAAATTATAAATTTAATGAATTTTCTTGTTTTTTTTTGTTTGTTTCTGTACGTCAAGCAACAGTAAGCATGAAACGCTAGGCACAATAGGCTCGTGCAATGCCTTCTAGGATATATAACCAATCAGTAATTGGTCTACCGCTGGACATTCAGGTATGATAATTTAATTTAATATCTAATTTTTATAATAATAGTAATAATTCTTGATTGGGTATAACATGATACAAAGTAGGAGAAAAAAAATATTAATAGTGATTTACCCAACTGGCGTGAGAAAAAGGCAAATGCCTATTCACAAAGTGATCTCACACCAAATAATCAGAAGAACATTGCTTCGTCAAAACATAAAAACATAATACATATATATATTTATTGTAACCCGCGCGTCATAATAATCAATTTGATCAATTAAATATAATAAAATTCTACAAATTATGTAGAATTAGCCCTCTATACATATTCGCGTACAGAGTACAAAGTGTACCTCTATATAATTTAACTGCACAAAAAGTGCAGTATTGCATTAATTGTGTGTGGTGCGTGCGAGGCGACGGGAAGGAAGGGATTCTCGATCTAAGAGCGGCTTGAGGTGTCACGCCGACACCTCACGCCTCACATGTGTTTTATAATCACGATTTATTCCAATTTTAATTAATAAAATATAAGTGAAAAATAGTATATCCTTTTATTTACATGTAAATATCTCCAATACTATAAGAATAGTTTATTAGTGATCGAGAAGGACGAGACCGGCGGCAGAGTTAAGTGACTGCGGCGGAGCGGCTCCAAGACGGTGAAGTCAATGTACGTTCGTCAACGTTACAAATAATGTCAGAAGCTGGTTAATCGAATCTATGTGACTTTAAGTGAATAATTTTGAACGTCCAATGAAAACTTTTAATGAACTTTGAGTTTGTGCTACCTACTTTTCCACACTACCTTGGGCAAAGAGAGAGAAGGAACGGATGGAACGCTATGCAGTTTTTCCTCATCATGGAGATTTCTCTATACAGTGGACATACACGGTAAGCTCATTTCTTTTTATCGTTTTAACATAAAATTGCATGGCTAATAATAAATTTGGTAGCAAGTATATCTAGTTAAAAATGGCTTTCTTTACAAATAATGGTAAAGAATATTCTCTCATTGATTTAGTATTAAAAATTGAAGAATTAGAAAATAAAAATAAATCTTATGACGAAAAAATAGAAGATTTAAAAAGGTTAAATAAAAATCAGAAAGAAGAATTAACTAAATTAAAAACAACAACTATAGCTGATCTAAAAACATGAGTAACAGTTCTGCAAGAAAATTTACAAAAAATGCAGATAGTTCAAGTACACTTATTCTCATGAATACTATACCTAAATTTTCAGGAAAAGTTCAGGAAAATATTCATAATTTCTTCCAAAAAGTGAAACAAGCTCAAGAATTAGGGGGATGGGATGTAAATAATATTCTCTTAATTGCAAAGCAAATTCTTGATGGAGAAGCGCTGAATTTCGTGAGCAGTGACGTGATAGCCAAAGAAGTAAAATGTTATAATGAATTTAAAAACATTATGATTAATCGCTTCAAATGTAAAAATACAACACGTTATTATAGAGAATTATAATTTGTAATTACCATTCAATCGGAGGAATCAATTGAACAATTTGCCGATAGAATTAAATCAGTAAATGTAAATACTTATGAATTGACTGATAATAATGATAGAAATGAGGCAGTGAAGTTCGAAGCTGATCAGCGTGCGCTAGATAGTTTCCTGCATGGACTAGGAGGAACAGTTCTAGGCAACCGCGTGCGTGGAGCATGTCCTGAGTCATTTTAAAGGCAGTATCGACTGCAATTGCATTCAATGAAGCAACAAGACGCGCAAAAATTGAAAATCATCAATCTATAAATAATCAATATTTGCCAAAATAAATATTACCCCCTCCACTCAATCAATTTGAAACTACTCTACGTTCAAATATGTCATTCAATTGTAATTTCTCACCTTACTACAATGATTATCATTATCAAAAATTTATTGAAAATCAATATCGATCAGATTTTGCTGAAATTTAAAATCCTGAAATAATCAATCATCAATATTTCAATATTTCACTGAAACTTCTAATCGCAAGAAACGTCGATAGGGTCTTTAAAACACTAGGGTCTTTAAAAAACACTGTAAGTTCTGCAACTTTAAGAAACGTTTATTTCTCATATATATATAGTCATATTCAATACGGCATTATTTACTGGGGGCAATCGCCATGTTCAAGCGACGTTTTTGTTATGCAAAAGCGGGCAGTGAGAACCATGTTTGGTACATACCCCCCAATGTCATGTCGTCCACATTTTTTAGAACTGGATATCTTACCATTGCCTTCAATATTTATTTATGAATGTGTAAAATTTTTGAGGAGATATCCATCATGGTTCAGAACGGTTCATAGCGTCCATTCCTACGAGACTAGAAATAATGGGGGCTATTATGTTGAAAAAAAGAGGATGTCTCTTAGCCAAAAGGGTCCTGAATATTGTATTCCTTTTTTATATAATGCACTCCCTAAAAATATAAAAGATTGTGATTCTTATGTTTCTTTTAAAAGAATGGTCCAGAGATACCTGCTTGACAATATGTTTTATAGTGTCGCTGATTTTCTTGCATGTAATAACGTTAAGTATAACTAGTTAAGTATAATAAGTTTTTCCTTATTATTATTATTATTATTATTATTATTATTTTTTTTTTTTTAATATCCTGTGTAACAGCCATATAGTGATTCTACATGTTATTTTTTGTTGATGTATTTTGTGTTATTTGACTTGTTCTACTCTGTAAAGACATAGAACGTAATAAAATCTTATATCTTATATCTTATATCTTATATCTTATATCTTATATCTTATATAATCATAATTTAGATAATAATTACTATAACTTCAAATCTTAAAATTCATGCAATAATATCGATAAGAATCAATCAGCTGCTTATTATGACTTAGATCAGCATCAGTTTAATAGCTTTGATCAGTATAGGGAAAATGTGCAAGATTTCACTCTTGCAAGAAACCACGTGATTTACAACCCCCTGAATATTATTGTGAAAATTTAAAGCCTGAATATTATTGTGAAAATTCACAACAAGAATATTATTGCGAAAATTTGCAACAAGAAATTTCTCATACATTAAATCCAAGCGATTTACAACAAGAATTCTCTCGTTTGCAAGACGTGGAGCCAAATTTTCTCCAGGGCGCCCCACACGGCCATGGGTGGCGCCAACCCCTAAATTAGAACAAAAATTTGTTCCAATTAGTAATAAAAACGTATATATTGTAAATAATCAATGCAATTTAATTTTAGAATGTAAAATAAATAATAATATGCGATTTTTAATCGATACAGCAGCTGAAACTTCTGTAACATGGAATACTGTAGATACTAGTAACTTTTTGAAAAATAAATTTCAAATATTTGGTTTTGGGAACCAAAAAGTAAATTCAAATGGCTGCAAGAACGTGAAAATGAACATTGACCATAATAATTATAAAATTAAGATGCACGTTGTTAGGCATGAGTGTTACAATTACGATGGTTTGTTAGGAATTGATTTTTTGCGTAAATACAGGGGCGTGATTAACATCGGTAAAAATGAGATTACACTACATGGACACACATTTCCATTAGTATCAAGTTACACCGATGATTCAAATTATGCTGAGGTTAGGCATTTGGGACGCAAATTGCCTACTCAACCTCGGTATACTCCACTTAAAACTACAGCACCCCTTAAAATTTCTCCAGGGAACGCAAAAATAAATTTCTTTCAAGTTTCTCATAAACAAGCATTAGAATTTAGAAATTATTTCTTTGTCGTAGAGCCACTTGAAGTTAATCAGACTCTCGATGAAAAAAGAATTTATATTGCACGTACTATATCACAATTAATTAAACAAGAATGTAATTCACATCAGTGTACAAAAAATTGCATACAATGCAAATATTTTGCTCCCGTGCAAATTTCTAATTTCAATACTTCTAATATAACAATAATCAATGGTACGCTTATTGCTCGCATAATCGCGGTAACTCAAGATGATATTATGAGTGCGGATTGTCTCACGGCCGTGAGCAATACGGAGAATGCAACTCGACACGTTCATAACATACACTCAGAAAATGTAGACTACGAAGAAGAGTTGGAAATTAATGAAGAAATATTAAATGAAAAGTTACAACATTTACCACCTGAATTAAGAGAAGAATTTAAAGCTATGATATTAGATGATTTTCGTGATATATTCATAGAAAAGAAAATTAGAGAAGGTACTCATCTAGTAGAACATAATATTCGTTTAACTGAAGATAAGATAGTTAGAACAAAACCATATAAAATAAGTATGGCACTGCAAGATTATGCCGATATTTCTCTAGGCGCTCAACTAGATACAAGAACTATAAGAAAATCAACTAGTCCATATAATAGTGGCATAGTTTTAGTCAGGAAGAAAACACCTGATGGTACTATTCAATATAGAGTAACTTTGGATCTGAGAAAAATCAATACTTTAACCGAAGCTGAGCCCTATGCATTCTTAAATATTCACGATTCATTATCTAATTTATCAAAATGTAAATATTTTACAACTCTTGATCTTAAGGACTCGTTTTACAATATACCACTTGCTGGAAATAGTAAAAAATTTACTGCTTTTACTGTACCTTCAGGTAAATATGCAGGTACATACGAGTATAATTTTATGCCGCAAGGTTTAAAAAATGCTTCAGCTAGTATGCAGCGTTTTTTAGATGGATTACTTCATAATCTATCGCCTCTAATAGTACTATGTTACATAGATGATATATGTGTATTTTCTAATACAATAGAGGAAAATATTGTTAGAACTCGTCAAGTTTTAGAACGACTACAATATGGCAACGTCACAGTAAACTTGAAAAAATGTCAATTTGCAGTGCAAAAAATTATTTTCCTAGCCTACACAATAGAAAGTAATACAATATCAGCAGATCCTAGACTTGTACAAAAAATTCAAGATTTCCAAATTCCACACGATATTCGTGATGAAATGGCTTGGAATGGACTTTCAGGTTATTATAGAATATTAATTAAAAATTATGCTGAAATCAATAGACCAATATCAGATATATTAAAAAATCATAAAAATTATTTGAAGAAAAAAGGAAATTTCACTCAAGAATGTATAGATGCACTTTTCAAAATTAAAAAGATTATGACATCATCACCTGTACTAGCTATACCAGATCCTAGAAAAGAATTTCGACTTTGTGTTGATACGAGTGGCTGGGCCAGCGGAGCAGTCCTAGAACAGCTCGGTGAAGATGGAATTAATCATCCTTGTCCTTATGCATCCCGCAAACTTGCTCCTAGAGAACAAGCTGAATCAGCTGCAATTCGTGAAATGATAGGTTTTTGCTGGAGTTTAAAACACTTCAAATATTATTTGTATGGACAACCACATTTTACAGTAGTCGAAAATAATGCTGCATTAAAATATCTATTAACTATGAAAAATCCAAACAGTAAATTATTACGTATGGCACTTGAAATTTCAGATTATTCTTTCAGTTTAGTACATCGTGCAGGATTATCACATGGTAATGCCGATTCATTAAGTAGATTTGTAAATGTAGTAAAAGTATTTGATTTGGATGCATTGCAACGTCATCAACAACGTGATCCAGAATGTAAAATGTTAAGTAAAAAACCAAATTTTTTTAAACATGATGGCATACTATTTTTCCAGTCAGGTAATGGTCCAAGAGCTGTACTCCCAAAATCATTGCGTAACATAGTATTACAGCAACAACATGACTCAATTTTATCTGCACACTGTGGTAAACAAGTTACACACAAGGAAATAGCATCTCAATATTATTGGCCCAATAGAAGAAGAGACGTAGATTTTTATTGTCTGACATTTTCATTATGCGCAGCACGTCGTGAAACTTACAAAACAAAAATGAAACTGATAGAAATGCCACAACCTTGTGAAGCATTTGAATTTGTAGGTATAGATATTACTCAACTACCAGCTACTTGTGAATTTCCATATATTCTAACAATTGTTGATTTTTTCAGTCGTTTTCTTGTCATGATACCCATGCCAGACCAAACTGCACAATTTGTAGCACGTAATTTCGTGAAACATTTTGCTCTTGTATATAATTGTCCTAAATATCTTTATTCAGACTTAGGCAGACATTTTGAAAGTGAATTATTCTCTAAAATGTGTAAATTACTTGATATTACAAAACTCAGAACCACCCCTAAACACCCAGCTTCTAATGGAAAAACGGAAGTTGTGCATATAGACATTAAAAAAATGCTATCACATTATGTAAATAAACATCAAAAGAAGTGGCCTGAATTTTTGCAATATGTTGTTTGTGTACACAATACAAAACCGCATCATAGTTTAAACAAATATTTCCCATATGAAGTTGTCTATGGTAAGAAAATGCGTACTCCATTTAGCTTAATTCAAGATGAACTGCCTGAAATTAACAATGAAGATGTTCAAAATCTAGCTAAAAAACTAAAATTAATATGTCAAGAAGTTTATGAAAATAATCATAAGTCTTTCCTGAAATATGCTAAAGCTCATAATAAAAAAAGTAGAGAGGTAACTTTTAAAGTGGATGACATGGTATGGCTGCACGACGACTCAGTGAAGAAAGGAGAATCTCTAAAACTCGCTGCTAAATTCAAAGGACCATTTCCTATAACAAGAATTTTGTCGCCTGTAAACTTAGAAATACAGTTGCCAAATAGATTAGTAGTCGTGCATTATAATAGGTTGAAGTTGTTTAAAAAAAGAGCCACTACTGCCGTGGCTGTCTCTTGTTCACAGGTTCCAGCATCAGATGAACCGCACGATGATACAAGAAACGACCCACAACCACCGACAAGCAAGCAAGATACCCCACGTCAACGAGTGACACGTGACACCCCACGGTCACAGTGTTTTGAGTGAGGAAGAACTACCCCTAAGACCCGGTGTGAGAGCCACACGAGGAAGGACAGTGCAAGGTTTCTATAGTAAATTCATGTAATTTCGTGATTTAAAGACTTAAAAATCAAAACAAATTTAATTATATAATTTCAAACTAAAAGTTATCATTTTTCTATAGAAAATAAATTTTATTGCAAAAGATAACTAAAATATTAACTAAATCATCAGTTAGAAATAAAATATTAAAAAAATTATGTGCCGTAAAAACTATAATTACTTATAAAATATAAATTTAAAAATAAAATAGTAATAATTATCATCATATAAACTATATATAAAAACTAAAACTTATATAAAACAGTAACACAATACTTTGATTAAAAATTCAACTTTTTATTTGCGTTCAAACTACTAAAAAAAAAATTTTAAAGTTTCAATAAGTAAAAATTAGTATACTTAATCAATCAAAATAACTTGTATTTTTAAATACCATATTTTAAATATCATATTTTAACTAAAAACTGCAATAATTTAATTACACGTAAAAAAAAATTCGATTTTACACTGATAAAATGCAAAGTGTAAAAAATAATATTTACAATAATAATATAGTAAAAAGAAAAAAAAGATTTAAGTTTATATATAATTAATAATAATTTTAAAACTAACGTTTAAATAAAAAATATTTGATGTTGTTTCAATTTCATATGTTTAAAATTATATATTATATTAACTAAAAAATTACGATTCAGTAAAATAATTATATCTTATAAAAATGATTACTTAAATAATAATAGTTTTAAATCTCATAAAAAAAATATACATAATTTTCTTATAACATCAAGATATATGCAAAAAGTTGTATGTAAAAAAATAATAAACTATTTAATTCTAAATAATATTTGCAATAAAAAAAATGCACGGAATAAAGTTTAATTTGCATGAAATATCAATTATTAAACGAAAAATTTACAATAATTTCTATTTATGTAATATTACTAATTGTAAAATCTAAAAAAATTTTGAAAAAGTAAAAACATAAACCATATAAGGGCAATACTTTATTTTTCTAATATAAACAAATTTTATTCTCTAAATAAAATTCAATTTAATGTTATGTCATATGTTTAAATACTAAATGAAAATTATCATGCCAATCTTATTATTGCATTATTGCTAATCAATAATATCAATAATAATAATAATAATAATAAAAAAACAAAAAAATAAATAAATAAAAAAAAAGTTTTAAATTTTATAATAAATATATAATATTCATTCAATATATTTCTAGTTTATCCTGCAATTTGCTAAAAATTAATAAAAGCAATGAAAATTAACAAATTTCTAAGTATAAAAAAAAAATTTAAATCTATTTTTCTTTTAAAATTTTACAGATTAATTCAATTTCTAATGTTTATGTTTAAATAATATATCTGTAATTTTCCAGTAATTTTAATAGTAATAATTAACGTTGTTTAAAAAACAAATGCGTAATATGCAATATTTTGTATTACTTATTTAACAACATTTTTATTCTGTCATGTAATATCAATAATAATATTCAACAATTATGATTTCAAAATAATTCATAAAAATATTAATTTTAAATAATAATTTTTACCTAAAAATAGCAATAATTATAAAATTCATTAAATTTTATTTACTGAATTTCTCATGTATAAAAAGTTCTACATTATAAAAAGTAAGAAAAGAACAAATTCTCAGTAAATTGTCATATGCTGTATAAGCTACAGAAACGGATGTAACTTTCCTATAATTTTGCTTACGAGTAAGTTCTCATATATTTTAAAATGTATGTATTATGTCATGTCAGACTTTGCTTTTCTTCGCTTCCACGCAACACAACACCACATTTTATAATGCACAGATGCATAATAACTCGCCTGCTTAGTAGTCATTCTTGAAGGCAAGAATTTTCCGAGAAGGGGGGTGATGTAACCCGCGCGTCATAATAATAATAATAATAATAAACTTACTATTACGGAAACATCTGCCCAGCATTCCTAGTACTTTGGCAACTTTTTTACGAACAACCTCAGTATGCACACTTCATTTGAAATTGTTACATATAGTGATACCGAGAAGCTTAAGTTCATTATGTTAGGGTATAGGAACTGAGTCAATATTATAAGAAGCATCAAGTGGAGTATGGGACCGAGTAATTCTGATATAGATGCTTTTGTCTGCATTTAAGATTATTAAATTAAGTTTGCACTACAAAAATACAGCGTCAAGATCAGACTGAGATCTAATAGCTCTAGAGATAGTGCTATCATCAGCATACTGCCTTATACTAGATTTTATGCAATTGAGTAAATCTAGCATAAAAATAACAAATAAGAGCGGACCAATCACTGAACCCTGTGAAACACCAGATGTTACACTCACCGGTTCAGAAATTGCTCCTCCATAAACTACACTTTGGGACCTACCAGACAAAAAGCACTTAATCCATTTTAAAATGTTTCCTCTGATATTTAACGCCCAAAGTTTATTACACAAACGATCGTGAGGAATGGAATCAAATGCTTTTGCCCAGTCAAGAGAAATAACATCAACTTGGTTAACATCATTGTTACTTAGACTCAAATACAGTTCATTCAACAGGTCACATAGCATAGTTGAACATGATCTATCTGGTATGAAACCATGTTGATTACTGTTAAGTATATTATTAGTCTTTAAATGAACAATAATACTCTTAACTAAAATTCTTTCTAGACTTTTAGATAGCAGAGATGTAAAAGAGATAGGCCGATAGTTATCAATGTTGTCGTTAGGACCTTTTTTTTTATTTATTGGAACTACATTAGCTTCCTTCCACGATGAAGGAATCGCTCCCAAGGCAATAAAAAAGTAATAAAAATGACAGAACGACTCAGAAAAACTATCGGCACATCTCTTTGAAAAAATAGCAGGTAAATGGTCAGGCCCACACGATGAATTTTCTTTAATAAGTGATAAAGAATCAAAAACTTGTTTCCTAGTGACGGTTATAGCATTTAAGATACTAAAAGCAGCAGGTAATGAAGGGAAACAAAGATTATGAGAATTAAAATTACTTGCAAAAAAGTTGGATTTAAATTTGTCACTGAAAGCATTACAAATTTCTTGTGGATCAGACAAAATTAAAGAGTTCAATTTAAAACTAGGGAGGGAACAATGCTTTAGTTTACTGTACAAAAACTTCCACAGGGCTTTGCAATCCCCAGATTTACTTAAATTCCAAATGTATATAATCAAATTTTAAATAATTTATCGCCTGTTTTCGCTTTAATGTCTATTTGTGTTTCTTTTCATTAAGTGTCAAATAATTTACTATTTTTTGTTTGGTCAACAGGCTCGCGTGTCTAAACCAGAGACTGCAGAAAGACTTATAAGGAGTTGGAAGGCGGCAATGGCACCAGAACTTCCTCGTGAACCACGAACATTGCAAGAATTTACTGTATCTGGTAAGTATTTGTACAAATGAAGGTTTTAAATTTTTTTTATATTCAGCGCTGGTACTGTAGTTTTTAAAAAAAGGTAAAATTAATTTTGAATTAATTAATTTTAGACGTAAAAAAATCTAAACTAATTTTGTTTATAATTAACAGATTCGTGGAATGTTTGTGGAGGGAATCCGCAAACTCGATTACTCCTATTTGACAACGGCCCAGAATCCGAATCTCGGATTATTATTTGGGCGGTAGATGATTTTCCAACGCGATTCGCACAAGCTGAGCACCTGTACCTGGACGGATATTTAAGGTTGGCCACAAAACGTTTTACCCAACTTTACGCCGTGATGGCTAAAGATGACAAAAACTTGTACATTACTGTCGCATATGCATAGCTACAGAATAAGACACTTCGTTTGCGAACGAGACCCCTTGAGTGCCAGTCCGACCCTGCTGAGTGTATTTTGTGAAATCAAGTCAAACTTATTGATCTTATTCATTGTATATAAAGTTTAGGTTATATCTAAGTGGTTGGCAAATTTAAATGTATCTTTTTAGGTTTATAATTTGTCAAGAGGAGAACTATACTTAAACATTTAGTTTATGTATATTTCCCTCTTGAAATGTAACTCTAAGGTATGCGGAGGGTTCCTTTTTCCGTTTGCGCTGGTCAGGCACAAGCAATGCTGTCGCATAAATTAGAAAGCGGCACAATGCGTTGCTTAACCTTACATAACTTAATGCACAAAGGCGCCACTCACCCCCTCATCACTATATTGATCACGTGCTCTCTACCCTGAGTATATATACTGGTCAGCCCTGGCCTCTGCAGACATTACGTGACAAGCTTTCACAAGCCAGTCTGTAATGTCTCCCTGAGATTGCCAGCCAGCCAGCTACATAGTTCATTCAGCCACCTAGCGCTTCCAGCCACGCCACCAGTGACCGCTCGACATCCCTAACCCCTCAGGAGAGAGCTATATTCCGTGTAAACGTGGTCTGCCCAACAACGTGCTATATACCGTATTATACGTGGTCTGCACACTCTCTAGAATCACGAGCAATACCGGCTAACAGCCAGTATATAGCCGTGGTAACCCTTTGGATCCTGAGACCTCAAGCACACTAACAAGGATTATCTTTCTAGCTCAGCAGTTACGAGGTCAAACATACCCCTCAGACTTCAGCCTAGCAGTATCATGAGTGAGTACGATTTCTTGTATTAGTAATTAGACTAGAGAATAAAAGGCAAAGTCACATTAACCAGTGCTCTCTCATTGTATCACTTGTATGTGCTAACTTTTGACAGCCAATAAACGTTGCCGTCTAAACACTGTGTCTTACTTACACGTTCCTAACTTATCCTAAGGCCACCCTTAACATTTGGTGTCAGGTTTAAGGGGTGTTTTAAGTCAGGCCTAAATAACTTTTGCTATATAAAAGAGAGAGAGAGAGCAAGAGAGAAAAAAAGAGAGTACTAGTTACTTTTAGTTTGTCTTTAGTAAATTAGTGATATATTACACATACCAATAGACACAAAACACATTACGCAGAAAAAAAAATAATATAAACTTATATATTGTTAATTATATATCTTGGAAGCTGTTATAAATCTGTCACGCATTATTTTATCGATTTTCAGTTTATGCAGCCCCACGTATATCGTTTTGAATACGTAATTTTCAATTCATATAGTCGGATTTGCATAACTTACGTAATCTTCACAATGTCATTGTTATTCATATATTCTGAATACTTTTTAATATATATATATAATAATAAAGGTTTTCTATAGTAATTTCCATTCATATAGTCGGATTTACGTACCTTTCGTAAATTCGACCTATCATTGATATTCATATTTTATATTTTTATATTTTTCAATAATTAAGGTTTTATATAGTGTATTTTAGTTATTTCCTAACATATAGTCGCATTTACGTAATTTTCGTAATTTTCGATCTATCATTGCTATTCATACATTTTTAATACTTTTTTACACATATATATAATAATTAAAATTTTATATAGTAATTTCCATTCATATAGTCTGATTTACGTAATTTCCGTAATCTTGACCTATTATTAATATTCATATTTTATATTTTCATATTTTTCAATAGTTAAGGTTTTATATATATTGTATTTTAGAAATTTCCATACATATAGTCAGATTTACGTTATTTTCGTAATTTTTATTCTATCATTGCTATTCAAACATTTTTAATACTTTTTAACATATATAATATATTTAAGGTTTTATAGAGTAATTTCCATTCGTATAGTTGGATCTACGTCAGTTTCGTTTTTGGCCTTATTACTGTTTTTCCTATATCTTTTAATAGATATAAAGTATTTATATAATATAATTTAATATTTTACTTCATATGGTCAGAATCACGTAATTTTAATATATTGGTTCATTATTGTTTTTTATATAGAAGTTCCTTTATTCAACTAATAAACAAGAGTTTGGTGTTTATATAGTATTTCATTATATTTTTACTTCATATAGTCAGATTCACGTAATTTTAATATTTTGGTTCATTATTGTTTTTTCATATAAAAATTTACTTTCTTCAACTAATTAACAAGAGTTTGGTGTTTTTATAGTATTTCATAATTTTTTTACTTCATATAGTCGGATTCACCTTATATTTTTATTTTTTGTTCGTTATTGTTTTTTCATATAAAAATTCCCTTTATTTAACTAATAAACAAAAGTTTGGTGTTAATATAGTATTTCGTAATATTTTTACTTCATATAGTCAGATTTACGTCAATTTCATATATATATATATATATATATATATATATATATATATATATATATATATATGTATATATATATATATATATATATATATATATATATATATATATATATATATTCTGGCTGGTTATATGTGAAAAAGCACTAAAAACAACCAATTAAAACTGTATTCAGTATACATACAAAAGTAAATAAAGTAAAAATTGTACTTTATGTGACTATATGTGAAATGCCATTAAACATTTCCAAAATGGTATATATTTGTATAATAGTCCAGTTAAATAATATATCTATATAACAATCACTTGTTATATAAAAAAATGAGTGCGCAAGTAAAGGAAAGAGAATAAAAAAAAATACAAACATGCAAGTGTACTCATTTTTTTTTATAATACTAAAGCATTGATATTTAATAAGAGACGCAGTGCATGATATTTGAGACTTTTTTTGTTATATATGGATATCAATAAATGAATGAAAAGAGTTATAATTTTTTTTACTGTGTGGTTCATGTAATCAATCTAGCATATCATAATGGAAAGTATATATGATTAAAAATTTTTTTATGTTGATGACAGTTAAATTAAAACTTCTTTATCAATAAAGTATACCTGTGTATCTGCTTGTTGGAAATATAATTTGGCTAGATTATTACAAAAGAAGGTGGAACTCTCAAAAAATGTTTTATATCCTGTTATTATTCCATGCCACACTTCCTCAAATATTGAAAACAAAATTGGTGGACACTATACTTAAAATTTGTTCTCTCTTTTTTTAATTTTAATAATAATCATCCTGTTTGGATGGGTTTGATATGTAAATTGAAAGCTTAGCAATAGTAAAAAAAAATGATATATTTAAAGCAGGACATATATAAATTATTAATTTGTTCCAAATGAGAGAAATATAGAGGGGGATCGAAACTAGTATAATAAAGAAGAATAAAGTGAGGATACACCTTATAAACTGTATGCATATATATATATATATCAGTCATGGAGTATCGGTATCGACTGCGATACGATATCCGATACTATACCGATACTTTTATCGTATCGGTATCGTATCGGGGCCTTTTTTAAACTCAGTATCGAATATCGGTATCGGTCACCGATATCAGCAAAATATCGTCGAATTTCGATACTTTTTTTCGATACTTTGAAACTTTTGCTCTCTCATAAAATAAAAGTAAAAATACAAAAAAAAAAAAAAAAAAAAAACTTATGAAGCAACGAGAACATTCCATTAGTGATTACTGTTTATCTATCTTTCGTACTTGGACAATGCAATTCACTCCTTTATTTTTCATTGTGCTATAACAACAGGGCAGGGCGCCGTGCACAGTATTTTTATTTTATACTTTTTATAAAGCCACCAGGTAAAAAGTATTTTTTTTTTTACATATACAATAAAAATAAAGAAAACGGTGTTTAAACTTTTTTCTTCTTTTTATGAAAAAAAAAGAAAAGAAAAAAAAGAGCGATCGACTGTCGCCAAGTTTCTGAGAAATCCGTCGTGTGGTCGTACAGTACTATCTATGATCTCTCCTAATGACTAAAGCGCCGGTAGAAATCACAATAAAATATAGTCAATGATTGACATTTTAAATCACTGCAATTGTATATAAATTCAATGCATTACAAATTACAAAAGATGTAGCATACTTCCGTTAATGTCTTTATACAAATTTTTTACAAGGTTAAATTTTTAAAAAGTTTACAAAATCAAAGGATTTTTACGACCATAGGGGAATTTTGGACTTTAACCCCTTTCGTTTAGCGGGGATGATTTGAGCCAATAAAATAAATACGAAAGCTAATGATACTTTGTTTACTTTAGCAAATTAAAAAAATACCATGAAAAAAAATTAAATTTATTAAATATTTGAAAATTACTTCTATACGAAATAAAGAAATTGCTAATTTGTAAATAATTAACAAAAGTGCTTGGAAACAGTAGAGGATATTCTAATCGTATAATTTCATTAAACGAATGAAATATATATTTTTAAATCTACTATAATTTTTTTAGTCATTTTAGTTTAACAAACGAACATTAGAATAAAATAAATAAATAAATAAATGAGTAAATAAGTAAATAAATGAATAAACAAATAAAATAAATAATAAATGTGGCAAAAATATACATGGATTTTATGATACCAATTTATGACTCAAAGGTGAAAAAAAAAAAATGAAATTTATAGTGCAATATTTATTGTATGAGATATAGCAAAAATATCGAAAAAGTATCGGAAAATATCGGTATCGTATCGGTATCGTATCGGAGCAAATTTTTTTGAGCAGTATCGTATCGGTATCGGTATCGGGTAAATTTAAAAATATCGGTATCGTATCGGTATCGAAAATTTCGGTATCGACTCCATGACTGATATATATATATATATATATATATATATATATATATATATATATATATATATATATATATATATATATATATATATATATATATAGTTCTGATAATGTAGAAAATTTTATATCTATATGCCCTATGGGCTAGAAGGCAATCTGCTGGAAAAGACAGGTGCACAGGTTCACTGCATTTATGTTAAAATATATTCAAGCTGAGTTATTATTATTATCATTATAAATTTTTTTTTGTAAATAAGCCTAACATATACCTGAATATGTTGTTATATTTTTGAGGAAGTAACCTTGCTTGAATATATTTATATGAAGGTCTTTATAAACATACTACCCTGCCCATCTGGGAGGAAGGGTAAAAGAGAAATGCAGTGTACATAACAGCTAGGTAGAAGGGTAGGAAACATAGTCTGACTGCAGTGTGCCTTTATTTATTTTTTTTTATTATTGTTATTATTTTTTTAGTTCTCATCCCACATATTGTAATCTTTCTTTGAATTAGTGGTAGAATGAGTAAAGAAACTGGCTCTTTTTCTGGACATATCTACATAGGTATTGAATGCAAACTGTGTAAGTTCTGGAGTTGAAGTTGAGTGTTTTATAATCCTCTTTACTGCCCTTAACCCATGAACTGTCCCCAGAACATACACAACTCTCCTGTCAGTCAGACCGATTGTTTTAGGATGAGGAGGCAGGGTCAAGTAATCCATTGAGACGTAAGTGTGGATGGAATCTGAAACAAAAACATTAATATTAGATTCTAATAATGAAAATCGATCATCTAGGTGGTTAAGTGTGAGGCTAGGAGGAGCTGGTCTTGGTAGTACCAAACTTTGTGCTTCTCCTTGCTGTGCACCACAACCAGGTGGATAAGGTAGATGTAAATTCATAGGACATAATGGTGATGAGAAAGTGGTGGGGGGTGTGCGCGCTCTAGGACGGTATAATACACAGGGAAGTCTAGGTTAATCATACTGAGCAATGACATGCCATGATGAATTAATTTGCATATTATTCAAGATTGCTACATTGTAATCATTATCTGCTCTCATTGTAGTGAAATTACCACCTTGTGAAGATTGCCAATAAGTAGGAGGTGGTGTTCTGACACTTAAGAGTTCCCTGGTTTCATGTATAGAAGTCATACTTGTGTTATGCACTGTACTACTGTGAAGATGAGTATTTTCACATTGAGTACAGTACAGCACACAATATTTTATTGGTTTCCAATAGCATAGAGCACACACAAACGCAATGAAAAATACTATCACTAAAATGAGAATTTCAATATACACTTGCGTTTTAGAGTTTTCCAAATGCTCCTTTACATACAACTTTTGAGTTTCACCTAAAGCAGTGAAAAAATGTATTTTTAAGGTTGTAAGTGGTAGAGAAGGTGACTGAATGTTTTTGTAACTAACATGATTTGTGTATATTCTATCGAAAATAGCAGGGGTCAGTTGTTGTCTAATATATGTCAGATCAGGCGAGGAAAGATTTCTAGGAGAGAACATAGACATATATTTACTGGTCATATTATAATATAATTGAATCTTTCCTAACAGATTTAATATATGAAAAGTGGTACAATTGGAAGGCAAGATAATGTACTTAGTATATAAGGTATAGAATTTTTGTGTTTGCTGCAAGACTGTGGAACAAGAATAAGTAATATTACTGAAAAGAGGCATGTGAATGAAAAAGAAATTTGACTTGGCTAGTTGTTTAACAGCATAAGTTGGGGGAGCTAATATGCGTATATCACAAATAGCAGGAATAACTGGGGTGTTTTGATGCCATAAATGTGATAGACACGTATCATTGAATACTCTATGCAATGAAGGTAAAGTACAAGATCACGTATAATTATTTGTGTATATACAGTTTTCAAACTTCTTGTTATTTAAGTATAATTGAGCAGTAGACTGTCTATCAGTTATTACATAATTTTGTGTGGACATAATTCAATGCTGAAATGAATATTTTAACGTAAATTGTGGTGGCAAGGTAACTAATTGAGACAAGCACTACTCATCATTTTTTGTTAGGAATGGTATATGAATAATTATGAATATATTGTCTTTGACCATATAAGACGTTATTTGTAATAATGAATATAATGAGTCAGCACTCAAGGGTAACAGCATAGAATTATTATACGGTACTTTTAATTGCATTTTATAATGAAGTTGAGTTGAAGACAACAAAAATCGAGAGAATTGATGTATAGCTAGTTGTTGGATTGCAAAATTATAGCTGTTTATCAATTGTGTGTATTCAACTAGTATTGATATATAAAAATGCACTTGTTTTTTAAGATCTTGTTCCTGAGCCAATGAGAAATTAACTAACAAGTCATATACATTTTAAGATTTATTTAAATGCTTATTCCTAAGACCGAGATATTGATGTTAGCGTCCATTAGTCAGATTATAGTACGCTTAAGTTGACTCACTATCAATGTAATAATCAGTAGTTATATTGGAATGGTTAACCAGCCACTGTACGGCTTTATTTTATGGAGGTTTAATATCGGTCTCGATAGGTTGATTTTCATATTTAAGCAGCGTTTTATATATGGTGCAATTTTCCGCAGCTAAATGTGTGTTAAATGGATCAATGAACTGAAGGTATTTTATTTGTTCATGTAAGGTAGCTAAAAGATCCTTCAAAGGATGTGTTATCTGGGCTTGCGACTTAACCCTATCGAGGAGCAGCGTTACGTTCTTATATGTGTCATATACATAAAGTAAGTCTTGCTGTAATGGATAGGTAGAATATTGTAATGTTAATAACCACTCGGAACGAAAGGTGACCGAGCCTAATTTAGAAAAGAAAGCCAATTTGTCAGGATACTCAGCGAGAGAATGTAGGTGTGTTTTCTCTATCTTTTTTTGAATAGAAGAGGCCTCGGAAGTGCCGACCATAAGCAGTTTGACCAGAATGCATATCCATAACAGCATAGTTCATTTGTCTAGAAAAGTGCAATTTTACTTTAGCTATATATCAGTTCTTCCGGATAGAAATGTCGTTGTAGAGTTTTTTGCCATGCGACTATGAGCTCTATGAAAAGAACAGGTAAGATTCAAGGTCGCATCACAAAAAAACCTCTACAACGTCATTTCTATCTGGAAGACCTGATATACTTTATTTTATCCTACTTGGGATATATAAACGATTTAAGAAAAATGAGAGAATTTTTTTTTTTTAGCTATTATAACTTTTAATTTGTTGATTTCAGATTCTGTGGGCTACTTTAACTTAATGCGCTGTGGCTAAATGCAGAGTAAAAAAATCTTCTTAATATGTATGTAATAAAATTTGTATAGCTCCAAAACTTAATTATTAAAAAAAAACGTATAGTTTGTCTACACTGAAAGAAAAAATTTTGAGTCAAAAGAAAAAGAGAGACAAAAAGTTTGGGGGGGCGGGGGGAGAAGTAAAACTATATATAAAATGATTATAAAAAAATAGCAAAGAAAAAGCCAATGAGGGATATTATTGTTGTTGTTATTATTTTTATTATTATCTAAAACCTCTACTCTTTTATTTATACATTTGTTAATTTGTAAGTATATATATCTATAGTATATAGTAAAAAAAAGGACGAGAAAGCAATAAAGAGAAAGAGAGAAAAAAAAAATTATTCATGTCTTTGGGTCTATAAAAAAAATAACAAATAAGAAACAAAAACCTGTCACTGTCTGTTACTCTTTCACACAGCAACCCTCAAACTTCAATATATAATATAACTATATTGCTAAAAGAAAACAGGAAAGTATGACATATTTATTTGTATTTAAAAAAGCATTAAAGTATATAATTACATGAGAACTAGGGAGGGATAACGAGAGAGAGAGAGAGAGAAAAAAAGGTAAGCATAGTTTGTACTGTCATCATTATTATAATAGCTTTGAGATTTGTATATAGGGTCATAAGTGATGAGTACTACAAATCAAACAGGAAGCTTGTATTTTTTGTTGGCCGCCACACGCTTTACTCGAGTAATGAGGCGCATATTACCAAAGTTTTATACCGAGGAAAAAAACCAAAATAAATGGGGGGAAAAAGGATGACTGAAAGGAGGTGGATATAAAAACATGTCAATCGTAAAGGAATAAAAGAAATAAACTATTTCCGATATGTGAGAATGATAAAAGAAAAAGTATATAATATAATATTTTAAAAAAATTTAAAAAATTGAGAAGAAGCAGTAAATAATGAAAATAGGAAGAACTGTACATATATATAGTATTATAGTATCCCATATTATAGAAAGCTTGATATTACGTAAAATATGTGAATTTTTTTTAATTTTTTTTTATTTACAACAGCATAGATGATTATAGATTTTAATTATATATGACACAAATGATAAGAACATTATAATCAAAATTATTGTTACTGTAACCTGCAAAACTGTCGAAAAGCCCGTGGTTTGTAAGGTAGCCTTTAAATTATCGAGTTCTTTTTTTGCTTTCTGTTGTAATTGTACGCCATAGATAATTTTCGCTTGTATTTAATGAATGATTACGCCCACATCATGCTCGCTGACCGATACTGGGTGTTCCAATTGAGAAATTATGTTTTCGACCTCATGTAAAGTTATAATTTGTTGCGTGACATTACTAAAGAGATGTTGCAGCATAAAATTTAAAGACAAATCTTGCCTCGTAGAACGTGAGAAATTAAATTGTTGTCGTATTGCATAATGTGGTAACAAATCATAAGTTAAGGATGAAACGGAACACGATGGCGGGACATTCAAATACCCGTTTCTATTAATATAAATAAAATCACTATCACTAAGGTCAATTTTATATCGCATAATCGAACACTGTCAGGATCGTCTGTAAAAATTGAAAATGAACAACTTTTCTGATTTTTGTTGTATATGATCCAGTTAGGCGCGCAAATAGAAATGAAATTTTTGGAACACTCATCAAGTTGGGCTTGTGACAGTAAAATTTAATTATCATAATTAGTATTAACGGCCAAAAATTCCATTTCTGGTTGAATTAGCATAGCTTATTTAGGATTGTCAGGTATATAATTATGAAGGACAACTTATGGCTCGGAAAACTTTATACATGCGGTCGTGTGATTTTAAGGGAATTTCTATATTGATTCTCGCCTTACCATAAAGCGTTGTTGTATATACCTGATATGCCGCATAATAAACATACAAATTGTCTAAATTTACCGGCGCTATCATGATAAAATCCTCAGGAATATATTTTATCATAGATTGTAAGGCTTGCAAAAATACCGCGGAGGGGACAAACAAAAGGCTGAGACTGCCCTGTTTTGTATAAATCCAGGCGTTATACAAATCCGACAATTTAGCCCTACAAATAATAATTTGATGATAAAAAAGCCGGAAACCTGAACTAGTCCTTTCATTATAAATCAAGTCATTTAAATATGAAACTGTTCGTTGCAAAATCGAGGCCGTATCACGTGCTAAAAATCTCGTGTCGTTGATATATATTGCTAATTGTTGTTGAACCTTTATAGTTATATTCACGTCATTTATTTTCTCCAGACTATTATGTACTGCTAACAAATCATCCTGTGTCGCTAAACCAAACGTTGCTTTGTATACCGTGCCGACCCACGGGCAAAATAGCCGTTCGTTCTACACGTTTAGGAGGTGGGGGAAATAACGATTGTTCTATCGAAAATACTTGCTCTTGCATGATTTCAATTTCAAGCAAAGGTTATATGTGACATATGAAATGAACATGTTTGTAACCTATGTGTTTTAAATAAAATAAAAAGATTTAACGTATCCATTTCATTTCGTTTTATTTCGTTGGTATGGATCAAACTTCTAAACAGGGCCAATGAAGATGAAAGATCCGTTAATTTTATTTTATTTTCTTCAAAACTTTGATCAAATGTTAAGATAAACATTTTACCTGTGACCAAAAATCTGCTTTGATGAGCAAAATATATGCCGCGTCCAGGTAAAAGTTTAAAGGTAACTCGGGGGTCACCATAGTTTGGACTGATGAAGTAGAGTACTCCCAAGATCACCAATAAAAATATGACTTTCATCTAAAAATAAAATGATTGTAAAAATAATAATTCTTATTATTCTTATATCTCAAAATTTGTAGGTAAGTTTCGCGCAACTATCATTAAAAATTTTTTTTAGAGTATTGCCTATATATCATGATTAGGTATAGAAAACATTAAGAAGCTTAAACCTATGACATTCATTGTATGAAAAATAAGTTAAAGAGACATATGCTCGTACAGAAATATAATAATTATATTCCGCGATGTAATTTAGGAATTAAAAAAATATTAAATTTCGCGTAAAATATAACGGGGTTTAAATGTTAGCGTTATATAAAAATATTATGCAAATCAGTGTTGCCATACACATAGGGACAAACGTGTAATTTAATAATAATAAGAAAAACGTTTCTCGAACTTATCGTAAGATTTTTATAAAAACAATAAAAATTTTATGTCACATTTTTATGTACATTTAAATTGGTTATACAAAATAAGCTACATACACACAACTAAATTAAGAGTTTATTCTGAATGGTTAATTAATAAAAATTTCATGAAAAAATTACCGTCGGCCATATTATGTAATCTCATGTACATGAAAATTAGGTAAATATAATGTGCATTACATTTACAACAAAATAGGGGAAATTTTATTTTTTATTATTATTTGTATGATACCGATGATTTGTACAGAAATGAAATAGGCTATATTATTTGGCTTAAATATAAAAAATTAAAATATTAATAATCGAAACCTGTAGTTTTTTTTCTACAGAACTATGCAACAATGAAAAACCACCTGTTTCTTGAATATAAATTATAAAAATTAATAATAACAATAACATACATATGTATTGTAGAACTGACACCTGAACATATCTTTACAAGTGTTATATTAACGTTTTACCTACAGAAGGTAAAATTGAAATAAACCATAATTACTAATTACTTTCTTCAATATATGTATATTTGCCTAGTTATATTTATAAAATTATACTCTGTTAATAAATATTCTTTATATACGATCGAGTGTATGACAGACGTAAACGTAAATATAGTGTGATATATATATATATATATATATATATATATATATATATATATATATATATATATATATATATACACAATATACATAGAGTAAGAAAACTGACCGTATATATGAAGGTTAATATTATGTGAAATTTAAACTTTTTTTTGTATTTTTTTTTATTCTTATTTTTTGAAAATTGACTCAAAATTTTTTCCCTTTTTGTTAGAGGGCCCTGCTAATATATTTGTATGTTCTGAGTCAGTATGAGTGACCTCAACATGCAGGTCCGGTTCTGCTATGTCAGGACTGATTTCAAGTATAATATTCAGACTCACTTCTCCGATGGGTAGACGGAGTTCAGCGCGTGTCTTGCATGTGCGCTTGAGTGAGCGTTGTCAATAAGCTCGGTTCTTGCGGGATATTAACAGTTCGGTAAGAGTTTTTCTTGTACGTATTAGCCTAGACTGCCGAGACTGCCTCTTTACAGTAGTAATTTGGGCCACAATAGGAGACTCGTTTATTTGTAATAAGTAGTTGATACTATGGTTTGTATTTTGAAACACTGTATCGGAAATAATACCGGTTAAATTTTGTAATGCTCTAAAATTTGTCTCCATCGGTCTTGGGGCCTCCTGTACGGGTAATTCCGCATGTAAATTCGCGGTTGGTGCGGGTTCTAAAACATAAGCCCCGCTTCCCAAATTTTCCAGAATCGTTGGTAAATTAGGAATAGTTAATATGGGAGGAGATTCGAGTTGTCTCAACACCACAGGCTCCGTACGATCAGATCGAGTCGGGTCAGAGGTTATATTACTGACCCTGGATAAGTTCTGTGCTAATGCTAACGCTCTTTGTGGAGTAGGAGTATGACTATAACTGGCGAATGGTACACCCTCCCCATTATTTAATGGAGACCTTGCCACTTGTTTTTGAAGCAAATTTTGCCGTAACTGCTCAATATACTGTTGGTATGAATATACGGCAAATTTTGTTCTTACATTTGAACTCAACGAAATTATATAATTTGGATTGGGCATTGGCCTGGCAAATTCAATTTCGCAAGTAATAATTACGCTCTTAAATCGTCTCCAGCTTGTTAAATCGACGGATATTAACCGAGAAACCGTAACGCCACCTTCTCCCATTATCATCTTATGCATTAATAAATCTAAGAATGGGGGAGTGGCAATATTCAATAAGACCAAAGCCAAGTGAAAGTACGTAAGATACGGATAATGCATGCGTTCAAGTGCATGCGCAATGACCGAGAGTTTTGACCCAAACTCTTTCTGTAATTTGATTGTATACCTTATAACATTCATCTTGCTTTGATGAACAATTTCCGCATGATCCTCCATACCTGCGCTAGCGTGAAGAATCAGTTCTAACGTATATTTAAGATGAGTGGTTGAGTCATTATCCTCGGTATTTCCGATTCGCAAAGTAGAATGCGACATAATTACGTAAGTTAGGGTTATATAAATGTATAAAAAAAGTATATATACATATAAAAATTAATATAAAGTAGAGAGGGTGAGAGAGAGAGACAGAGAGAAAGAGAGAGAGAGAGAGAGAGAGAGAGAAAAGAGAAAAAAAATTCACGCAACGTTTAAATTTATTTTTTTCTGAAAGTCAACGACAACAATGATTTATTTTTATTCAAAGTACACCGCCTTTTTTTTATGATTTAAAAAATAAAATATGGAAAAATTTCAAGAGGAAAAAAATGCCTTTTTTTTCTCTCTTTGTTAATTAAACTACAATTTCTTAACCTATCTTCCGGTTGTTTTTTTTGAAACCCAAAATATATTCTTATATAAAAATAAAACGTTTATAAATATATAATTTAAATTAAACCTTTTTATATATATATTAAAATCAATACTTATCTATTTCTATAACCTTATATAATAATTAAATTCTAGAATAAAATAAAATGTTCAAGATATGCTTAAAAATTGATACTCACAATATAAGCGGATGGGGTCGTTTGAGTAAAGTGGTTCCTGATAAGAGCACTAGATTTGGTTAGTCCTCTGGGTTATCAAGAACTGGCCCTCTAGAACGCAAATGATATTTGTGTTGACTGCCGGTAGGGACATTATTGCATATTATTCCACCTGAGGGGTTGGATTTCACAGGTTTGATAACCTGTGATTCGCATTTTGGGTCATTTAAATTGTCAGGAACCATGTTTTTTATCCCCTGAGTTATGCCTTCTGGTAGTTTGAAATCTTGGCACTCTTTAAGTATGTCGCTATGAGATAACTCAGCTAGTGTGGGACATTGAAATATTGGCTGAGCGCCCGCAACATTAGAAGCTGAGTGGGCGGGGCTTTCAATATGGTCGGGAATCACACTTTTTCGCTACATTGTAAGCCTTGCGGTGTTGAATATAGTGATGTAGAGCCCTCGGAAGTGGAATCTCGAGCTGATTGTCGTGGTCGTTCAGCTCGTCACCCAGATTTGTTTCAAAAAAGTCCGCCAAACTTGGGATTGAATTTGTAGACTTTGTTCCCATGCTTGTTTAATTGGAGTTGCTACGCATTGAGGAATCTAACAAAGCAGTTCTTAGGGGAGTGTTTCCAAAATATTTTAAAAAATCTGAACTGCGGGAGGAGAGGGAGTATCTACGTTTCTTTCAGAAGTTATATGGGTCTCAATACTTGAAGCCGAAGGAGTGGATGATTTACTCTTCTCAAGGTTTTGATTGTGCGAAAGTTGTATAGACTGTTCAGTTACTACATCTTCCACCGTCTCAGTCACTTGTGAAGGCGCTACGTTCAGGAAATGTGTATTTAACATTTGCAAGGTTTGTGATTCTACTTAAGTGTTAGGGGAGGGGGTTGAGGTAAAAGAAAAAGGTGCGTTGTGAGTTGTTAGTTCTGACTCCGTACTTGAAATACTGTAGGAACTAAGAGATTCTAACCCGAGTGAAGAACGAGAACTTAAAGTCACATTAATTGTCAAACTGGGTGACGCATTATTAGGAGCTAGATGCCCATTTTTTCTTTCTATATTAATTACATTTTCTTGAGAGTCGTCAGAAGAGTGTATACTTTCCGCGGTATTTAATTCGTGTTCGTGCTGTGTGCTTGTAAAATAAGGTTTTAACTGATTATAGTGCGCCTTCTCTACTTTTTTATTTTCTACATGCTGTAAGACAAAATCTACATTATTTTAGTTATTTGTGACTAAATATGGACCTGTAAATGGTAACATTAATTTTCTTTTTAGGCCTGGTTTAACATAATTTTGGTATTTTAACACGTGGTCTCCCACATTTATGTCTATGGGAAAAGTTGTTTTGTTAAAATTGTGTGTATATCTTTTGGCATGCTAATTATTATATACCTTTGCTTTCTCGCAAGTTGTATACAACATTTTCTCAAAATAAACTGAATAATTGCCAAGATTATATCGGGAATTGTTTTGTCTCGTCAGGACTTCATCCAGCCTAACATTGGGCTCATAACCGTAGACTAGTCTATGCGAACTGATTCTGGTGGCTATTGGGACTGTAGAGTTGATACTAAACTCTACATATGGTATCTTTAAATCCCTATCCCTTTGGTTCCGATCCTTATCTAGTATGCATGCAATTTTATTTTGTACAACCCTATTTTTTATTTCCACTGCGCCCTGCGTCATAAACCTGTAAAATAGTCCATGATGAGTTTTAACATTAAAATACTTGGCTACTTCTTTGAGCAAATTACCAGTAAACATTTTCCCATTATCTGTTAAAATGTATTTTATACTAGCTCCACTACGGAATAAAATTTGCTCTACTAATATTTTATCGTTTCAGTTTTCTGATCCGGGAGAGGGAACAATAGCACATATCGGGACAGTTTAAAAACGGCTGTAAGTAATAATTTATTTCCGTTATACTAAGCGGGGAAGGGAAAAACTGTATCAAGTAGGAGGGTGTCATTTGGGGAGGTGTCGACTTGAAATGTTTGGAATGGTGCTATTTTCATACCATGCGTTTTTTTAAGTTGACAGACATGACATCGTTTTATATACTCTTTTATGTTTCGGGCCATATTGGGCCAATAATAATGATTTTGAACGTGACTTATAGTCAGTCTGCTGCCCCTATGGGCTGCAATTGGACAATCATGGAAAGCTCTTATTATACTTGTAAAGATTGTTTTTGGGGCGTCCAAAACATCTCTCTAATAATGGAGTTTCATATTTTTTATATAACATTCCATGAGAATCGAGAACGTAATGTTGGTTTTCTGTTTCCTCCCCCATTTTTTGCTTAACCTTTTTTATGTGAGGGTCTTTACTTAGTTCTGCCAGCACAAAATCTCTATCCCAAATAGGATAATGCTGTACGTTTGTTTCTGTGTTATGTCGGTACCCTGTCGTGACGATCCTTACGACATTATCATTTTACCAGTCACTTGACGTTGTTGATACTAACGAGCTCTGCTCATAATCAGCACGTGATAAATAATCAGTGACCACGTTTTGCTTACCTTTGATGTGTCTGAACTCGAAATCATATTGTAAGATACGAGTAACTATGCGGAACAGGCGTGGTAGCAGATTTTCCTTCATGCTAGCATTTTTTAACATCCAGCTGATAGGTTTATTGTCCGAATATAATATAAATCTGCGTCCAAATTAATAGTTTTGCCACAGTTTTAGGCAGTAATCGATAGCACCTAGCTTTAAGTCAATAATTGACCTTTTAGCTTCAACCGGAGACAGGATTCGAGATGCATAGGCTACTACCTTTTCTCTAAGGTCGTCGGCAAAGTAACTCAGGACTCCCGCATAATTTTTTGAGCTGGCATCCAAGGTTATTATGGGCATGGCATTTAGGTCCATTATATGCATGGTGGCTATAGGCTCTTTGCAAAACATTTCTTTTAAGATCTCAAAGTTATCATTGTGTAACTGAGACCAATAAAATTTGGTATTATTTTTACATAATTTAAACAGGGGTTTAAGGAACTTACTAATATTAGGAATAAACTTGCGGTAATATCCTGTCATTGCCGCAAAATAATTTATATCTTTTGGACAATCAGGCTTTGCTAGTGCACGAATTTTATTTACATTCTTGGGATCAGGTCTCTAAGTACCATTATATAATAAAAATCCGACAAAAATTAGGCTCAACACAAAAATTTTACAATTTATGTATTTTTATTTTAATCCCATTTTCTTGTAGAATTTTTAAACTTCCTCTAATACTAATTTTCCTAATTCTAAATTGGGTGTAGCTATTTAAATGTCATCAATACATAAAATGACATAATGCTTATACTCAGGTTTAAGGGCCTCTATGACTTTTTGTAATAGAAGTACTAAGAAGCTGGGCAATTTTTCATCCCAAAATTTGACCTTTTCCAAGTCACGCGCCGTCCTGAGGAAGGGTCGTAAATGCAGTTTTGTGTCGGTCTTTTGCAGCGATCCTCATCTGATAGAACGATTTCTTTAAATCAATATGCGTTTAGTATTTTGCTGAACCCAATTGATCCAACATTTCGTCTATTCTGGCCATTATAATATTATATTTTATACTTTTTTCATTCAACTTACTATAATTTCCCACTACTCTATACACAGGGTTGCCATGTTCATCCTCTTTTACTACTAAGAACATGGGAACATTATAGGCACTTTGGCATAAAAATAAAATATCTGCCTTTAAAGCAAATCAACCTCATCTTCTATTATATTTTGAAGCAAAATGGATAGTTTATACTTTGGTACCCAAATAGGTACCGAATCCACTAATTCTATTTGGTGCTCACATGCAGTACATAGGCCTATTTCACCTTCTTCTAGGCTAAAGGCTTAATGATATTTACATAATAGTTCAATTAAAAAACATTTTAAAAAACTAGTGAGGTGCTCTATATTAATTACTAATTTAATTTTTAGCATTCTTTGTTCAACCGTAAGTTTATTGACTTTACTTACATGGAGACCTAGTGAAGAAGCCAAAGGTTTGTATATAGGTGATGGTTTGCCTAGTATCCGTCCTTCCGATATTATATATTCATCAATATCATCAAAACAAGTCCTTTTTTTCTTTTAAATTTGTATGGGGGTGCTTTGATCCATGGTGCCTATGTCCCGTTTCACTTTAAATTGATGTTTAGGTCCTTTTCTTTGGAAAACATTGATATTCCGTTTTACAATGTTACTGAAATAAAATTGCAGTGACATCATAGTGAAGTGACCCTAGCGGGAATTTGCAGGGTGTGTTTGTTGCTTTCACATGCAAGCAATCGTATATAAAACTACTTTTTATTTTATTTATTACATGGGGACTATAAACTGTTTTTTTTCACTTTTCTTTTTAAACAGCCTCCTTCTTTTATATCACTACAGCTTAGTACGACACTTTTTTTTATATGTTTTTCTAGTTCTTTTTTTTTATGTTCAACAGGACCAGCGGCAAGAGACACACTTTCCTTTGACTTATATTGGTCCATAATGGGCGAACCATAACAATCCTTGCCTATATTATCAAGCCTTTGCTTCAAATTTAATCTATACCATATTTTTAAGGTCTCTAAATCTACTGTGCTTAATCCCATTGAATTATATTGGGTATTATATTTTTTTGGTAGATCATACCCAGCAAACACACTATGTTCTAAGCTACGTGTAACTATATTCACTTACAGCATGTTTTTCTACTCCTACGTGATTAATTTTTAACCATTCAATTACCTTTCGTTGTGCTGAAACCATCCCATATCCGATCTTAGAGACTTGATCTATATCTATGTGCACTAAATTTTTAAATTGAGCGTTGGAAGTAACAGGTGCTAGTGTGCTGGCTACTGCCTGGCACTTGATTTTATTTACTAACTCTATACCTAACATTATGGATCGTGGAAATGTGCTAGCCGCATCTGGGTTCTCCACTAAATTTGGGATAATTTTGTCGCGTATAAACAATGAACGAGTTTCTAAACAGATATGTGCTTGTGATTGTAGTATAAACTTTGAGCCGATAAGGCCATTTGCTAAAAGTTCTAAATTTTCCCCACATATCACATAATTTAATAAAGTTAAATAATCGATCATTCGTGTACTTAACCTTATTTCCCCATAGGTAGGTAAATGGTGTCCAGTGACACCGGTCAAAGTCCGTCCGGGGACTAAATTGGCTACTGCAATCGGTGGTACAAAATTTTCTTTTAACATATTAATATGACAACCAGTGTCGAGGAGACATTTGGCTTTGATTGGTGCCGACATCATGTAAGAAATATTTACATTTATGTACAAACCTATATTGTGTGCAGATATGATATTTCTATTTTTATTTTTAGACCCTCCTCTCTGAAGTGACCTAAAGAGGGTGCACATAGTTTGGGTTTTGGGTAGTTTCTGCTTGCGTGCCTAGATCAACCTGCCTTATAGAAGACAATGTACGTTGAAGCTGTTCACATGACCTACTGTCGTGATTTTCGGAACTACAGCACTGTACCGAAATACTTTGCCTTATTGACTTAAGGGGTTGATATGGGGGGTCGGTGGTGTTTATGATGTCACGGAAGTGACGTCATAAGCCCTCCAACTAGCTCAGGTAGGGACAGGAGACCTTAAGTATTTCAGCAACTAAGGTTAATTAAGTATTAGGTTAAGTGAAGGATTAATAACTGGTAAATAAAAGAATATAGTTATGATTATATAACTTTATTCCCTACAGCTTTACAAAACTAAACCACCCTAATTTCCTAACTTTCACTCGTACAAAACCCACCCTTATTCCCACTCAAACACACCCCCACATACATAACATACATATAATACCCTAACATCGTGCCATATATAGTGTAAATGTTTTTATTAAACTCGTGGGCCGATACTTTACTTGGTCGTACAGACGCGAAGTTCGTAAATCGCAGCCATTCAAGTCCCCACGGTCCTCAACATCGTGGTCGGTCAGCACATTGTGATTGCATAAAGATGCAATCACGATTTTACACAAAGTCCGCGCTCCAAACACGTGGTTTATAGTTCAAAAGGAGCGCGGGTTAATGTAGAACGTTTGCTTACGTAATCCAGGTAAGCAAACCAATCACAGGTGGCCGAGATAGACGTAACACGCAGGTGATATTGAGCCGCGAGTTTCGTCTATGTACCCGCCATCTTCTCTATATTCTCCCCTCTTCCCCTATTTCTCAGCTCCACCACCGGCGCACATGTCCAGGGCTGAACCTCTATACGCAGGCGCCACCTGACGTAGGTTTCACACAGCAATATAGGGGCGAGATTTCAAATTTCTCACCCCACCCACGCACAAACAAAAATATACTCGCCACAGATCCCTCCCCCAGAACTCACAAGGGAGGCTACTATTGCCGTCAGTTCGATCAGTAGGAAGCGAGTATAACAAAGTTAAGCATACAAGTTTCACAGAATTTAAAATGAAAATAAGGCACAGTTCATCGTCGGTTAATATGGCACTTAACACTTTACCCCCAAAATATCAAATACTCTCAATCATACTCTCTGTCACTCTTAAACATCTTATAACTAGCATTGTTAAAAAAAGACAAGGAAAGCGACATCCACAGATCTCTCCCAGTTATGTATATGAGACAATCTTACGGCGTTACACTTTTTTTTTGTTCTGTTTTGTTACATAACATATGAAAAATAACATACTAGAACTCATTATCAGCCATTTAAATGCAAAAAACTAACCTGTCACATCAGTCAACAAAATCCTAGGCATGCAATTAACATTTAATAACTTTTATCATATATTATGTAAGATTTTTATATTTTACGATTTTTATTTGGATTTTTGTTGTCTAACCTAATGGCTGTAGGGAAGAAGCCCAAACTTCATTTTGAGCTACTCTTGCATACACAGGTTACTTTATTAAAGTGACTGGAACCACCCTTACACCCCAATAAAGTAACTCAAGACATAACTTTGTAAGTTGGTCAGACGAACAAAGCCCAGTTTCATCAATTTTGAAATGTTAATTAACACTTATTGATAAAGACCGATTAAAAGAATGTGCTTGGCCGTTTGGCGCACATAGCAATTTTACATAAACGTCACGTGACTTAAAGTAAAACAAAATTTAACAGCCGCTTAGTTTGTTTTGGTAGGAAATGATATTCAATTAAAAAAAACAATACAACGCAATTTCGTCAAAAAAATACTATAGAAACTTTAAAATAAACTGGCATTTATTATAACGTATTAGGTGTAATACTCTTAATGCATTTAATTTCAAACTATGGAATTAAGGCAATTAAAATCGAAATGAATGGAATGCAAAATTTATACGTTTTTACAACTGCAATACTTTAAAGATCATACTTTATATCATACCCTCATAAATCTTGCATGTTCTTGTAGAAGTTCCTGTCCTGAAGATTTTTCAGTGTCAGCTTAGTCTAACAATTGAAACATGTTGATGTAATTTTCTTCGACCTATTACCCAAAACTTGCCTGATATCTATCAGTTCTTCTGAGATTTTCCCTATTGCGCAGCTGGCGACGTGGTTGGTTTCCACTCTCATTTGAATCTTCAGAGTTCGTACTCAACACATCATCGTCTTCAATTATTACCGTGGTAATACTATTATCTAAGAAATCGAGCATGCTCTGGTCCACTGACTTTTCAAGATCAGTCTGTGGTGGTTCAGGCTCTAATGGCTCGTTTCTAACTACTACGCTATTTGAGTCAGGTTGTAAAACCTTTTCTGCAAGATGAGTACTATTTTTCTCTAACTTTCTTCCTCCTAACTCATTCTCTTGCCTTACAACATATGGTCGTACCTCCATTACATGTCTGTTAATGGTTTTTGATTTGTTTCTCATGTCTTGCAATTTTAAATCTACATTATTGTACATTTCTGTCACAACGTACGGTCCAGACCATAGATCTCCAAGTTTGGCAGCAAATTTCTTCTCTGCATTGGAAATTGGATGGGTTCGTACGACGACCAGTTGACCAGGTCTGTAAGTGACGTCACGTCTACCTTTGTTGTAGTAATTCGCTTGAGCTTCTTTAGCCTTGCTATCGTGATTAGCCATAAACTTGTGCATTTTTCTTAATTGCTTCTGTTTTTCTTCATGAGACTCCTCATATGTTTGATGTGTAGTACCTTTAACATTGAACTTGTTTTCAATTGGTGATCGCATTTTGCGCCCCAAAAATAATTCCGCTGGCGTTAAACCTGTAGCTTCACTTTCTGCTGAATTGTATGCGAAATTAAGTAGATCTAACTTGTCTTCCCAGAGTGTGTGATCTTCTCTGCAGTAAGCATATAACATGGCTTTAAGGTTACGATTTATTCTCTCTGCTGGGTTTGCTTGGGGGTGGAATGGGGTTGTGAAATTATGTTTCACATTCCAGGATTTTAGCATGTCTATAAGCAGTTGTGATTTGAATTGAGTTGCATTGTCACTTAATATTGTTCTTGGTATTCCCGTACGTGCAAAGAATTAAGATAGTATTTTACATACTGATTTAGCAGTTGCTTTTCTAACTGGATAAAATTCCGCCCATCTTGAATATCTATCAGTAAGTACAAATATATATTCATTTCTTTTTCTTGACCTTGGAAGGGGTCCAACAAAGTCTACACAAACCTGATCTAGTACTCCACCATTTGTACCAGGAACCATAAGTCCTGCAGGCTTTTGATTACTTGATTTTGTAAGTTGACTCGTTTTACAACTGCGTACATAACGTGCTATCTGACTGATCATTTTTGGCCAATATCCAATGTTCTTCACACGCCGTAAGGTTTTATATATCCCCATATGTGCACTAGTGGGCTTGTCATGGCACTCCTTTAGAATGTTTTCTCTCAACTTTTCTGGAATGTATGGCTTGTTATTTTGTTTTGTTTTGTAATACAATACATTTTCATGTACAAGCCATGGCACATCTTTCACTGCAGCTAAGTTTCTTAGCCTCATGATGTTGCTATCCAGCTCTTGTTGTTCTTTCATTTGTTAATGTGAAGTAAGAGCCCATTCTTCTCCGTTTTTCGTGTCTTCATTGACTTGCTCATTAAGTGTCATACTGAATAATGCTGGAATGTTTGCTTCAGATTGTTTGGGAGGTAATGGGGCTCTAGATAGGGCATCTGGCACGTCATTCAAAGGCCCTTTCTTATATTCAATTTTGAAATCATAACCTTGCAATCTTACTAGCCATCTCGCCCATTGACCATGTGGTTCTTCTTTGTTCCACAGATATGTGAGAGCTTGATGATCTGTTACAAGTGTGAATGGTCTCAATTCTAAGTATTCCCGGAATTTGTCGACTCCCCAAACACAAGCTAGAGCTTCTTTCTTGCTCGTGCTGTAATTTTGTTCTGCCTTATTCAGTGATTTGCTTGCATATGCAATAACCTTGGGGACTTCTTCAATGTATTGAAAGAGACAAGCTGAGATTCCTACGTTTGACGCATCTACTTCAAGTGAGAAATCGTGGTCCCAGGAGGGGAACGTTAGGATTGGTGCTTCTGTGAGTCTACGTTTAATTTCTATAAATGCAGCCTGACAATCTTGGTTCCACGAATATTTCTTTCTTTTATCGTCTAAATTCTTTCTTGTTTTTGACTCTTTCATTTCATTGAGGGGTTTTGCTATTGTAGCTAAGTCTGGTACGAATTTTGTGTACCAGCTAACCATGCCTAAGAATGTAGCTAAACTTTCTGGGGTTTTCGGCTGAGGGTATTCTAACATTGCCTGTACCCTTTCTGGATCCATTTCAACGCCCTTTTGTGATATTTTGTGACCCAAGAATGATATTGATCTGAGACAAAAGACTGATTTAGAAGGATTGACAGTAAGGTTGTGTAATTTTAATCTATCTAACACTAATTTTACGTTTGCAAGGTGTTCAGCGAATGTATTACCGAAGATAAGAATATCGTCAACAAAGACAAAGCATATGACGCCATTAAGACCCTCTAAGATGATATTCATAGTCTTCTGAAATGCTGCGCTGCTGTTTTTGGCTCCAAAATTGACTCTATTGAACATATATCTACCTGGGTATTTTGTACTGCCTGTCACAAATGCAGTTTTCTTTCTTGAATCGGGGTGAATTGATAATTGATTAAATCCTGAAATTAAATCATATTTTGAAAACCATGATTTTTCCCTTAGTAAATCTAAGCTATCATTAATACGAGGAATTACATATGGCTGACTGATTGTAATTTTATTTAGTAATCTCATGTCTACCGCAAATCTATATGTACCGTCTGATTTTATAGGCAAGCATATAGGGGATCCCCATTCAGTGTCCGGGGGACACTTCTGTATTATTTTCTCTCTTAACATCCTTTCAATATGGTCATCAATAATCTTCTTTCTTGGTGGCTTGGCATGGTAAGCTCTTACGTTAACGGTCTTGCCAGGTATCGTTTCTATGACGTGCTCATACATGGTTGTATGCCCTATCCTTTTGTTGGTTATTGTGTCATAGAATGGCAAGAATGTATTTTTCAATTCATGTTTTTGTTCTAATGTGAGATCTTCCCTGAGATCGCCATCTTAGAAACACTTTTCTTGGCAGGGAGACAAGTCAAATTTGGTGCTACGGCTTAAAGTAAATAGATGACATGATGGGTGCATTTCTGATTCATATGGCTTAATTTTGATATCATCTGGTAGTAAGTTATTAAACGTGTAACCGTGTCTTGCACTTACGGGTACTATACCTGATTTTGTAAGGAATTCATTGCCTAATATAATGTCGCAGGACAAATCTTCTATAACAAATTATTCATGATAGACTATGTGTCCTGCTATTTCTATGGGTACATTAATAATTTGTGAACTAAATACGCTAGTTTGATTAGCTAAATTGATTGGAGTCATGACTTCTGAAATGTGGCAATCTTCAAGGTTTTTTAACTTGTACAACTTTTTCTTGCTGATTGCTGAAATTTCAGCGCCAGTATCTAATAAGGCAAGTGTTGTGAAACCCTTGACTGTTACATATGTTAGCGGTTTATTGGATTTCTTATCAGTAACTGCTACAAATATATCTTTGTGCACCATCCCTGGCTGTGGGAGTGTCTCTCTATCTCCCACACTCCCCCTTAGAAGTTTAAATTACCCCCATTATTGTGATTTGCCCTTGGTGGACGGTTGGGACATGAGTTTTGGTGGTGGCCATGAACAGAGCATCTTGTACATGTACCTGGACAGTTACGTCCATTCATACCTTGTGCTACGCAATCATTACAACCTGACCAATGCTGTGGTCTTGGTTTCTTCTTTTTACGTCTGTCCGCCCCTCTGTTGGTTTCAGGCCATGGTTGTGGATATGGTTGTTGAAACAACTGTGGTGGTGGCATTCTTGCGTTGTAGAAAGGTGGTGGGGGTAAATGAGTTGGTAGGGGTAGAAGTTGTGCCATAGGCTGAGTGAAAGGGGGTGGTCTAAAACGCTGCATCTCCATGTTAGCCAAGTGAAATCTACGTCTTTCTTCTTGTTGTCTGGCTGCTTCTTGATCTTGGTGAAAACGTCTGCGTTTTCTTTGCTCCAAAAGCTTCTCAACTTCATTTCCCTTCCGAATAACAGCATTAGTTGTCATGTTTTCAGTGAACGTTATCTTGTCTACGATTCTTTGATCCCCTCCCTTTCTTACTGTGCTGATGATGTCATTTAGGTGCGTTTCTTTGTTTTCCCTGAACAAAGTAATGTCTTTTGTTACGCGTCTCACATATTTCTCCCACGTTTCTCCCTCGTGTTGTTCAATCTGGTCATAGAATCTGTTGTATTCATCCATGTCCATGAGGTCACGTTTCATGCAACTTTTAAATTCAGACCAGGTGCTGCACCTTCTATCGTTTAACCACCCTACCCCATCTTCATCTGCGTTTCTTATGATATTCTTATAAAAATGTGCCTCAGTCATGTCATCGTTAGCACATCTCAGAGTTTCTACTTTTGTGATGTACGTCATGATTTTCATATCTCGTTGGCAAGTAAATTTAGGAAAATCAGGGATACGAGCAAAAGGCTGGGGACCTGCTTGTTGGATGATAATGGGTTGCTGAGGCTGTGGCAAGAATGGAAATTGGTACCCTCCCCAAGGTTGCATTGCTGGCATACGTTGCTGTTGCATACCTGCAAATGGTGGCATTGGTGGGTTTAGCAACATTTGCATACCATTTTGCCCTTGATTCAAAATAGAGCTACCTTGTGATGGAGCACCTGATACTGTTGGGGTTGGGGGATCATTAAAGTTTTCTGTGATAACCGAGGGTGGGACTGAGGTTACCTGAGGTGGTCCTTTAGCATGATTTATTATAATGGGCATTGCACCTGATGTCGAAGGAACAGCTGACGGCGTCTGGGACATAGTATTTATTGTAGTATTTGATTTTTCAGCTTGCTGTAACGTTGGGTCAGTATTTACTGGTTGGCTAGCGCTGCTACTCTCTAGGGACACCTGTTGGCCCTAAGTTGGCTGCCGCATAGGTAACTGGTTCTGACCCATCATGTTCATCAGCTGGTTAGGGTGTAATACATAGTAAAAAGGTGGCATGGAAACACCGGGGTTTGAAACTTGCTGGTTTACCAAGCCCTTTTGTTGAGTTTGTTGCTGTCCACAAACCGCCATATTGCTTCCTGTTTTCACTTGGGGCCCCTCAGATTGATTTTCAAGTTCATTCTCATTCAGATTGTTACCATCCCCTGAAGTCCCTCCCCCATTGTTAGGCTGGTTCCCCTCCCCCTCTTCTGCATCATTTTCTAAGTCCACAATTTCTAATGATTTTCTCTTTTGTTGTCTTTTAGGTGGCATTTATCTTCTTATTTTTCAATTTTGGAGGATATGATATTTATTGTAACATAATTAACATATGGTTACTTTAATAATTTTAATTGTATTTAATGTTATTAATATTTATGTAATATACTTATATTTTATATTTATAAAGTCATAAGTTGCAATTTTATTTATAAAACCCTTTATAAACTTCAGATCTTTATATTTATAATTTTATTATTTAAGAAACTATAATTTTATAAACTTTAATTTATAACTTTAAATTAATATTTTTATTTTAAATAAAGTTAAATTACCTAATCCATAGATTTTTAATTTTACTTTATCAATAAAATAATAGCCAGTTTTATTTAATTTAATTTAATTTAATTTTATAAAAACTTAGTATTTCTTATTTATTTAATTTTTAATTTAATTGTAATTTAATTCAATTTAAATGTTTTATAATTATGTTTAATTTTTAATTAATTATGTTTTAATACACTTAAGTTCATATTCCATTTTATTTTAATTTAATTTCAATTTTTTTTTTAATTTTACTTGTATTTATATTATTAGATTATTATACTTGAATTTTAATTTTCTTTTAACTGATAAATTTAATTTTTTTTATTTTACTTAAAAGTTACTTTGCAAAAAAAAATTTATTCAATTTAAATTAATTACGATAATATAATAATTTTAATTTCAATTTATTCAAAATTTTAAGCAGCTGTTAAGATTTAATAATTTTAAATTTAATTTTAATTTCAAATTTGTATTAAAATGAATTTTTATGTCTTAAGTTACCTTAATTTGAATTTACGAAGGTTGTTATTTAATTTTACGGTAAGATTCAGGGAAATTTTAAAAATAAAAATTTTGTCCCGCCGGTTTTGGGTCTTTCCCTTGGGGAATTTAGGCTTGGGACACCATCAACACCTTTAAAATTGATTCGCGTATAAGGGCGCAACTTTTCCCAAAATTTGTCCTATTTGTCCCAAGTGGACTTTTGGACATGAATCGGGTCGATTTTTAGGCCTGGGACACTTCTAAAGTGTTTACTAATTTGAATTTCTTATGCGGGGTCCAATTTAAAAAAAATGGATTTTCGGACTAAAATCAGGCCGGATTTATGACCAGGGATACTTAAATCTGTGTTATATATGATTTCCCTTTGATTGGGGCTCTTTTCTGAAGTTTTTGTCCACTTTCCCAAAAATGGATTTTCAGGACCAGAATCGAGCCGGAATTTTGGGTAGGGACACTCAGAAAAAGTGTTTTATATGATTACCCTTAAAGGGTTCTACTTTCCCTCGGGTTTGGTCCAATTAAAAAAAATGGGCCAAACCAGACCAAAATCGGGTCGGAATTTTGGGCAGGGTCACTTTTTTGAAAAATGCGTATTATGTGGTGGGGATGATTTTTGACGAGGAGATTTCAACAAAAAATCAAAACAACCTTCAAAAACTTAACTTTTGGGTCACTTTAAAATAACCTATGGACACCAAAGTAGTTTTATGTGTTGGTGGTGGCAGGGAGGTATGAATTTACAATGTCATCAAGCTAATTCCTAACCTTAAACCCTATCTTTTACCTGTAAAACCTTCTCTTAAACTTTTTTTTTTCTTTTTTTTTCAGTGTACTTATTTAACCAATGGGTTGGGTTTGGGCGCCATGTTCCGAAATACTTTGCCTTATTGACTTAAGGGGTTGATATGGGGGGTCGGTGGTGTTTATGATGTCACGGAAGTGACGTCATAAGCCCTCCAACTAGCTCAGGTAGGGGCATAAGACCTTAAGTATTTCAGCAACTAAGGTTAATTAAGTATTAGGTTAAGTGAAGGATTAATAACTGGTAAATAAAAGAATATTGTTATGATTATATAACTTTATTCCCTACAGCTTTACAAAACTAAACCACCCTAATTTCCTAACTTTCACTCGTACAAAACCCACCCTTATTCCCACTCAAACACACCCCCACATACATAACATACATATAATACCCTAACATCGTGCCATATATAGTGTAAATGTTTTTATTAAACTCGTGGGCCGATACTTTACTTGGTCGTACAGACGCGAAGTTCGTAAATCGCAGCCATTCAAGTCCCCACGGTCCTCAACATCGTGGTCGGTCAGCACATTGTGATTGCATAAAGATGCAATCACGATTTAACACAAAGTCCGCGCTCCAAACACGTGGTTTATAGTTCAAAAGGAGCGCGGGTTAATGTAGAACGTTTGCTTACGTAATCCAGGTAAGCAAACCAATCACAGGTGGCCGAGATAGACGTAACACGCAGGTGATATAAAGCCGCGAGTTTCGTCTATATACCCGCCATCTTCTCTATATTCTCCCCTCTTCCCCTATTTCTCAGCTCCACCACCGGCGCACATGTCCAGGGCTGAACCTCTGTACGCAGGCGCCCCCTGACATAGGTTTCACACGGCAATATAGGGGCGAGATTTCAAATTTCTCACCCCGCCCACGCACAAACAAAAATATACTCGCCACAGCACTCGGACTTTCTGTCCCTGGGAGGGGTGTCCTTGTGGGGACAGGTCCGGGCCAAGTGCAATTTACTACCACACGTATAGCATGCTGGCTCCCTATACCTATACCCCGTTTTATTATTGGTACTACTGTTGTTGCGGTAAGGCCTATTTCCCTCTGTGTTATAATTTTCTCGTCCTCGTGCATTACCACGTTGGGGCGGTTCATACGTTCTACATAAGTGTCAGGATATTTTGGGTATCTCGCTTCATTATATGCATATCCATTGGTGGAGGGTGGAAAAACATAATGGGGCATGCTGGGAAAAGATACTGCATTTTGGGTCATATATGACCCAATTTGGGTAAACACCTGACTTGGAAGGGGCATGTTCAAGTTATTAGTTTTAGGTATATTTATTAGTTCAGAGTAGGTATGTTGAAAGATATTTTGAGGAACATATCCATGTTGAGACGAGACACCTAAATTTTCATGCGAATTACCCATTATTTGCAAGCCCTGGAGTTCCATAAATACTGGTGCGCTTTGTGCTTCGGGACCCAACATTTGTGCATAATTTAAGAAATTCATTGGTGGTGGTTTCATAGCCACCATTCTTTGATCTGTGAAAGTTACATGCTTTACGGGTGGTGGTGGTGGTGCAGACGGAGTAAAAAATAATCTTCCCTGGATAAATGAAATGTGTCTTTTGCTCCTGTTGCTTTATAAAACGCATGGATGTTTTTTTCTTGCGTTCCTGCGCCACTTCATCTTGATAAGATGTTTCAACCAAATATTCAGCAATAATTTTGGCTTTGCGCACCACCGCATCAAAATCATCTAAAGGCTTACTGACTATGGCCGTTTGCAGGCGCTCATTAAGTCCAGTAATGAACGGTTTTAATCATACGATTTTTATACGGACTATCTCCGCTGCTGGGGCCAGTGAGACTGGTGTATTTAATAAATTATATCCCTTGTCTGTAAGTCTCTCGGAGAAAGACTGCACGCTCTCCCCTGGAATTTGCTTACATTCCGCAAATTCTTCGTCGCGAACGCTCAAAGGCGTGTGATCTGAAAATCTTTCGATTACGAATGTTTTAAACTGATCGTATGTTATACAAAATACGGCAGCTGCGTTTCGCGTAACAAAACTCTTGGTGGTTCCGTCTAATCGCATCTGCGCAATTTCTAATTTTTCTGCAGCCGAATAGTTAACTTACCTACCTATACTATCAATATTCCCAAAATATGCCTCAGCGGTTGCATTACCGCGGTTATCTCCCTTTCTTGCGTCCCCCGTGAATAGACTAATATATGCTATTCCCTTCAATTCGTTAGCCGCCATGACTGGTTCTTGAAACAGTCGTTTAAAACTATGGTGAAAATCTAGGGACATATATCATAATATTTTTTATACTTCGTTCCTTCTATAAAAATAAAACATATTTTTTTTTATCTTAAACAAGTATACGTCTATTTATAATTATCGTACGTAATTGAATTGTTGAAGAGAGAGAGAGAGAGAGAATTTTTTTTATATAAATCTAATATTATATATATTATTATTATTTTTTTTACATATGTTAAGTGTACCTTTTTTTTGTAATAATACAAAATTTAAAAAAAAAATAATCTTAAAAAAATCTGTATTATAAGAGCTATAATGTCAAAATAGATCTGTATATATTGCTGGGCAATTTAAATGATAAGAGAAGCAACAAAATACTGGCCGATTTTTATGAGATATCGTATTTTATTTGAGATATCATATATTTCTCCCACACGTTAGTAATGACAATCTGTGCTTCAGACGTGACAAAGCACGTTAATATTAATTTTTCAATATTCTTGTTTCAGCTTGCCTATTTTGTGGTTTGGATAACAAGATAAGAATGATCAGCGGAGTATCAAGGTCGTTGGGGCGTGCCGTCTCAGTAGCTAATATCAACGGTGTGATCTACAGTATTTATCGGTGCTCAAGTAATTATGTTTCTTTGAGCTTAGGTGTTTGTATATGGTAAATAAATAAAGGAAAAATAACTTGCTTTCTCTGGGTTTGTATAAAAAAATTATTGATTTCCCTGTAGCGATTTTATCAAAATATTGTTCTGTATACGCCTTTGATTATACCGTTCCAACAAAATCTGTTGTTGTGAATGAATAATAGCTACCTGTAAAAGCATTGAATTTAAAATCCTCAGTAAACTTGGCTTAGTTTCATCAGCGGGTTCAGTTTTCAGTCTGAGACTGCCACTAACTAACCTGGGTTTGCACATGATAATTTTAATAGCTTTGATAAACTATAGTTATGCCTTTCATTTTATTGTCAGGAAATTAAAGAATAGTTAAAAATTAAAATAATATACACGGAACTACAATATTTGTATTTGGATAGTTGTAATAATTTTTGTTATGGAATTTCAGACTGGTCAATCATTTACGTAAAGTAAATTATCTTATCAGTATCTTACAAGAACTTAGTATATAATCCCTGTACAATCAACATATGTAATTAAAGTGCTGGTATCAATATTAAGGTGAGATGTAGTAGATGATTTGTGTACTTACATTGCAAAATCTCCGGAGGCCAGAAACCAGAGTGACGGAGTGTGGGTACGGACTCCTCCGGACTGAAGCACACCTCTTCAATAATATACCAAGACTCACTAATGGATGAAATAAATCCATAACTTTAACCCGTAATTCAAAAGTTTGCTGTATGACAAAGTTACGTTAAAACAAAAAAAATAGTAAAAATAGCAAAATAAAGGAGATCAAATTGAATTGAACTTCTTGGTCAAGTGAATGCAAAAACAATGGCTCGCTTTGGGTGTAGTCTTTGTGTATTTATGGGATCCGTATAATCACACCCGTGTCATGGTCTCTGCCCTTGATGATTACTTATTTGCTCACACTTTTCATCTAATTTCACCTGCAAATCAATTTAGTAATAGGTTCCTCATCTAGCTAGTATATATTTTCTTTAGTTGAATAAATATGTCAACCCATTGTATTTTATAAAGTATATTAGCTCCTATTCTAGCTAGTAACATATTATACGCATGAATGGTTTTTTTTATTCCTGCTCTTATCTGTCACTAAGTAATCTAACACTAACTAATTTCATGCTACAGCAGTTTACAACACTATTTATGATGTATTATAATAAGGTGTAAAAAGGGGTTAGATTTTTATAAAAAATACATGATATAGGTTTTTGTTATTTGTTTTCATCTTTTATTTACAATATTTTATTCATTTTTATATATGAGTATATTTTATGCACCACACCGTTTTGTGGTATTATACGTGTATTGGAAGAACACGATCTTCTTCCTGAAATTGCAGCTGTTGAAGTTTTTTTTTTGTTAGTGTTTTTTTTTTCATTTACGTTTTGAAGCTCTTGAACTTTTATATAATATATAACATAAAACGTATTACATTTACAGAGTCTATCGAACAACAGAATTTGCAAGGAAACAATCAACACGAACATGTCCAAAATGAAAACGAACAGCAAAGAGCGCAGCAACCTGAAATTGTGCAACAACATTCCGCAGCAAAAATTTTGGTTTCTTTACAGGAGGGTTGTAAATTACCACAAAACGTACAGTCTAGCCTAATTGCAGGAGTCGAGACTATAATCGAAGATTTAGCTCAACAATTAAAGGTATATACATTATTAAAATAGAAAAATTACATATCAACTCTCTCTCTCTCTCTCTCTCTCTTAAACACACATTCTTTGTATATGTACAGTATCTGTTTGTAAATATATATTGTATATATATTATATATATATATATATATATATTTATATATATATATATATATATATATATATATATATATATATATATATATATATATATATATATTTATATATATATATGAATGAGGAAAAATTTGGTCTTACCTTCCACTTGAAGACCCTGGGCTTTACCCTCGCTGATTGTTTATATTGAATTTTAACAAAAATTAAAATTTACATATTAAAAACTCAATTTACTAGTCTTTAAAATTATACATAGCTATGTTAAAATTAACTCACACAAACATGAACGTTTTCGGAAAGCATTTGTTTTTACACTTGTGTTGGCTTTCCTTACTCCTATGTCACTGAACTTATGAAAAATTGGTTCGTCTCCCGATGCGCACTGACCTACGCAAAGGGAGGGGGGAATGGTTGTTATTTTGCACTTCAACTTTGTTCTCTCTCTCTATACGGACTTGTGGTATATCTTTCTTATATGGCTGTAAGAGTAATGTCCAAACCGGGGGTAAATCATAACTGGGTTGACTTATCGGGTCATTTTTTCTTCTCGCCATCTCTATTGCTTCTAATATTTTTCTTGTCTTGTAATGGCTCTCTCTGCCAATTACCTTTGCCTCATCCCATCTATTATCATGTTTGTTTTCAAGTGCATGGTCTACTAATTTAGAATATCCCGCGTCTTCTTTGTCTATCTTTTGTCTATGTTCTTTTACACTTATCTCAAGCGGACGACTTGTTTCCCCAATATATTCTCTTTTGCACATGCATGGTATTGAATAAACTACGTTTTTATTAATATTTTTAGTTTTTTCTGGTTTGGTGCGAACTAAATTTGATTTTATTGTATCTTTTGAGGAACAAACAACACGCAAATTAACTTCTCTGCTTAGACGCTGTATCGTTTCACTTAGTCCTTGGACATAAGGGATGCACAACGTAGCTTCCGGTTTAATGTCTCCTTTCTTTTTCTTTTCAGTCTGCAGTTTATTTTTAACTTTCTTGACCACATGAGGGGGATAATCATTTTTCATTAACACTTTTGTAATAATTTCTTCTTCTTTCTTCATCTCTACTTTGTCACTGCAGTGACTTCTGGCTCTATGTAATAAAGTCATTGCAACACCAATCTTAGTAGCTTGAGGATGATTTAAGTGATAATTCAGATATCTCCCACTATTTGTTGGCTTTCTATATACAGCAGTAGAAATTTTCTTGTTTACTCTTTTCACTTTTATATCTAAAAATGGCAATTCTCCTTCTTTTTCATATTCTATTGTGAATTTTATGGATTTAGCTTGACTATTCATATGCTGCAAGAATGATTCTACAGGAGCTTCATTTTGTGGCCATATAAGAAAAGTGTCATTCATCATGTCACCTCGCTCGAAATTCAATTTTTACAACATATATATATATATATATATATATATATATATATATATATATATATATATTGATCATTTTGCGTCTTGATGAAGCTACTATACTTTACAAAATCCAATAGCTGAACGGTCTATACTTTCCAAATTCTCGTCCACCTGAAGATTCTGCTATATAAAACAGGTAGTTGCAGCTTTAGGTAGCCGCAAATTTGTAAAGTGGAGCAGCTTCATCTTGACGTCAAAAGATTGATATATTATATAACATATATCTCTTAATTATTTTAAAAATGTTTTATGCTCAAGAAACAATTTGATTGTTATCTGTAATACTATTTTTTTTATTGCTATTTACACATATAAGAATAAATAGAAGTAAAATGCTTGCTCGAAATGTAATTTAATATCTTCAAGGTGACCAATTCATTCTAGCATTTTAATAAATATATGCAGCAAACTACTCGATTTTAAGTATATTATAATATTTTTTATACTTTTAAATATTAAATTATCATTTTAAATATATAATATTCGTAATTTACCTTTATGTATTAAGTGCATTATTATTCCATAATTGTTATCAGGAAAAACAACCGATTTTTTACTTTATCACTCGAATACCCATAATATTATCACTTTAAACCACACGTTATATATATATATATATATATATATATATATATATATATATATATATATATATATATATATATATATATATATATATATATATATATATATATATATATATATATATATATATATATATATATATATATATATATATATATATATATATATATATATATATATATATATATATATATATATATATATATATATATATATATATATATATATATATATATATATAATTTTGATGTCTTAAATATGGAGAATATAAAACATTATTATTATACACGCATTATGATACATGCATTAAAAATGTTGTAATAACTGAATGCAAATTATAACTTCTCAAGGAAATAGAATAATATATAAACTATAGATAAAACACAGGGGAGCAACATGCAACAAATAAGATCACATAACAAAGTCACTATACTGCACACTGTAGCAGACTGACTTAAACACAATTTCTTGTTCATCACTACCCACACAACACAGACTGAGATATATTGCATATAATATATGTATTTTATATTAGTATATCAACAGAAAATATTTGTATAATATCCATTTGAGAAAGGGATGTTGATGGTATGAGAAACGTTCAAACGTCCTTTATCGAGCGTATATCAAACGTTTAAATGTAGATCAAAAATAAATGTATACCATACATATAATATACATATGGGTGGTAGATGCTTTTTTAAGCAAAAATTTAAAATATTGTACTTTAATTTATGTGGCTCTAGCTCCAAGTCTGATACGTACCCAACACATATCGTTATAAACAACAGCTCACTTATTTTTTAACACTTACCATACTGCAGCGGACTTTTATATTAATATATTTTAATATGTCAAGTTGGGTATATAAGCTTCAAGCTTTGTGGTACCTGACGGTAGTGAGTTCTCTACATTCCAAGCCATAAGGTTAATAACTACTAGCAGTTTTAAAAACATTAGAAAATAAAATATCCATTTTAAAAAAAAGTTATCACTGTACCAATTTCTATTGATAATATTTTCTAAAAGTCACTCCAAACTTTCAATTAGCAATCCTAATTACATTACATATTTTTTAGTAAAGTTTTAAAGCTAGAGCTTTTAAAAGCATTTTGATTCAAAGATAAGGTGAAAAAGGAGCTAATTTTGTTAATTTCAAAAATTTGATGATTAAAATGCCCTGTAATTAGCACTTTTAAGGAACATCTACAATACGTTTGGAGGTATACACTTAGTAAATGTATATAAATAGTATATGTGTAGATGTAATTTTCAAATAAAATGCCTACCAATTCTATCTGTATAATCTACATTTACACTTCATATGTAAAATATACATAAAGCATTAAACCAAATAAATACATATATTATATGTATGAAAATAATATACATATATCTGGTATATGGTAGATAAAAGGTATATGTATACTATCTCATTGTGTGCTGTATGGGTAGTGCCCTGCATACGACGAAAAAAATATACAACCCCATTCCACATTTTTTTTACCGTCAAGCTTAAAAAAAGATATGCTTAGCAGTCATAGATATTAATATAGAGACTGCGTTATGTTTTTAAAATGCAAGACAAAATGCATTCTAACTTCATTATATTATACGGTTTATAAATTACTTTTTATACTTATCCTGGAACTAGCTCGTAAATATTAAAAAATTATATTTTATGAAAAACATAAATCAATGTAAATTTTTGCTTTTTTTTCTAAATATAAAACAAAAATAAGTCTTAAAATATGTCAATTAAGCTCTGACTAAATAAATAAAACAGTTAAAATGCAGTATCAATAAATTTTTGTGTAATTAGAGAATGGTTTTATTTTTTTGTGCATCTCTTTATTTGAAATAAATAATATTAAATAAAATTAAATTAAAGTTTTTTAATGTATATATATTTAAAAAGTCTACTTAGAAGGTGAGATATTTTAATTAGTAATTATTTTGACAGCTTACATTAAATTAGCATAGTTATTGAAAAAAAATTAATGCCATGGACTTGTGTGTATATTAAATCATTATATATATATATATATATATATATATATATATATATATATATATATATATATATATATATATATATATATATATATATTTATATATATATATATATATATATATATATATATATTTATATATATATATTTACACATATATAAAAATGTATATGCAAATATATTTTATTAATATATTACATTATATAATTATAAATTTATTATAACGTTTACTTTATAACAACCAAATTTTTTTGATTATTAATAAGTGCTATATTATACCATTTCAACAGTCCTTACATCATTTGTTGAATAACAATGAAACTTCTAAACTTTATTAACAATCGAAAGCGTATTATTCATGACAATGATATCATATATGATTTTGATTGTGGTTATGTCTATAAAGAACATCCTCTTTTAACCCGTTTCCCAAACTCCCTTATGTCATATTTATATTTAGATGACATTGAAATTGTAAATCCTATTGGATCTAAGGTAAAACGTCATAATTTATGTATGATATATTGGTATTTGGGAAACATTCCACCTCATCTACGTTCCTCACTGAAAGATATCAATTTATTAGGAATTATTCGTACATCGCATTTAAAAAAATATGGTTTTGCCAAAGTACTGCATAACTTTAGACTGTATAAAAAAGCTTGAAAGTGAAGCTGGTCTTGAAATTAATATTATTGGTATACCAACAATATTTCATGGCAGTCTTTTATTTGTATGTGCAGATACCTTAGCAGCAAATCAGTTAGGTCAATTTAAAGAAGGTGTAGCATTTGCGCACCGTCCATGTAGGTGTTGTATGGGAACACAATATGAAATTAAGCATTTATATCGGGATACTGCATTTATTCTTCGAACAAAAGAAATGCATGAAAATCATTTAGTACAAATTTTAGATCCACAAAACTCAAAGGAAGCGACACGGTACTGGTCAAAAATTTACGGTATAAATTCTCGCTCACAATTATGTGAACTCACAAACTTCGATGTAACACAGTTTTTAGTATTTGATTTTATGCACATAGTTCTCGAAGGTGTTGCATTGTTAGAACTTCAAGTATTTTTAAGTTATATAGTGAAGGAGGCAAAATTTGTAAATTTAACGGACCTTAACAATTCAATACAGCAATTTTAGTATCCATCAAAATTACTTAGGGACAAACCATCAGTAATTGAAATACAGCATATTAACAATGAAGGGTCACCACGTCAGAGTGTTGCACAAATGCTTTGCATTATGATTTGTCTTCCATTCATACTTTACGAATATGTACCGCATAACGATAAAAAGTTATTAAATTTTATCCTGCTGTCTCAAATAGTAAATTACTGCTTGGCATACAAATTTAAAAAAAAGTGAGCTAGGAACATTTAAATTTATGATTGAAATTCATAATTAAAAATTCCAAGAGTTATATCCCGAAACTAGTGTTATCCCAAAATTTCACTTCATGTTTCACTTACCACAATATATATTTCAATTTGGTCCCTTAAGGCATCAATGGTGCATGAGATTTGAGGCAGCACACCAGTGGTACAAGGACATTGCTCGAATTTCAAGAAATTTTAAAAATATTTCCTAAAACATTAGCTTATAGGCAACAGATATTAAGGTGTATGCAATTAGACTTTGGATCAAAAGGTTATAATTTTTATGCTTGTCTGAATTTGCTGTTGGTCATGGTAATATTGTAGAACTGAGTAGGCTACAATATAGTAGAATATTGGCACTTAAATTTCAATGTGAAATTGAAAATACTCATGTTTTCACAGTAAATTATATAATGGTAAAAAATGTACAATTTAAACTTGCAGACATTGTACTTTTAGATTTGAGTGATGAAGATATGCCCATTTTTGGTTCAAAAAAAAATATTTCAGTGTATAATAACGTAATAGCTCTAGTTTGTGAACCATTCCTAACTGTTGATTTCCTCATTTCCTCCCATGCCTGAATGCTTGTGAATTAAAAAAAATAATCTACAAAACCAAGTATTGTTCTTGGATGAACTTAGTTTTGCTGAAACATTTCCTTCCTTTAAGTTATCTGTTAAGGAGTTTGTTGTCCTTACAAATCATACTAATGTTGAATTTATGGGTTAAATTCAATTCAAATAGAGGCATAAACCAAAACAATATTTTATAGTTCCTTTGGTTATTGCACACACAGAAGTAAATAACTTTGTTTAAAATTATAAGTATATTATTTGAACATTGTGGAATGGAAGTGTGTGTGTGTGTGTGTGTGTGTGTGTGTGTGCGTGTGAGTGTGCGTGCGTGCGTGTGAGACAGAGAGAAAGAGAGATAGAGACAACATAATACAGTATATAAACATCATACAGAGAGAGAATGAGCAAGCAAGCAAAATATTTACCCGCCAGATTGTCTACCTGAGTGCATCACAGGTGACTTCTTGTGGTGTCTTTGTCAACTATTACAATATATAGACTCAATGAATTTGAATATAGATGTGATTGAGAATATAAAGTTCAATGAATAATCATAAAATGTTGCAAAAGTGAACGAAATTTAACGTGGTAAAAAACATCGAGTTTAAATGGTAACTATTCATTTGATCGAAACTGTACATATAATTATGTTTCAATTATAAAAATTTAACTTGCCAGTAACTGAAACTTTTATTAAGTTTGTCCACATCATAGAAAGTAAAATTAATGATATTAAACTATCATTTTATAATACGCAAGCTTTTAAAAATAATAAATGGAAAATTTCAAATCAGCGAGAAACCGTAATATTATCACCCACTTTGCAGCACTCGGGTTTCATCACAAAGTGTGTAACACTAAGGTATATCATATCTGTACTAATAATTATATTTGTTCTTTATGTGGGGTGACATGTGATCAGTATCATCTCCTAGCTGACATGTACTTATTGTAAGAGGCAGTTAAGTATGGACTATTATGCCGAGGGCAATGATCAGTATGTAAAATGTTTTTTTTTATATATATTATTATACTACTGATGATTATGTATATGTCAATTGGTCTATAAATTGAATGTTTAGATTTATTTTGTACACAAATTGTTTTTAATAAATAAAATATTGTAGTGCTTTTATTAGCAATGTGTTAACACAATGCTGTTTAAGTAAAGGAGTAAAAGTATACTTACTTTTACACCTAAGTTTTTACATTAATATCAAAATAATTAGGTATATATAAATAAGAATTTGGTTCTAGGGTTTAATAATATAAAAAAAATTGGATTTAAATTTTAAATGCAAATTATAAATTTATTATTAAAAAAAAGTTATTTAAATCTAGTAATATAAACCATGTAATTGACATGAAAACTTAATTTTTTTTTTTTGCAATTTTTTTTATTCATTTAATTTTTAGTCACATAAGAGCCCGTGTTAATTTCATTAATTATTTTCTTACTAATCTGATGGACATAAGTTCTGCAAATTTTATCATAGGTAGCTGATACTAGTAACTTTCAAATGGCATCATAAACTTTTGATATTTTCTTTTAAAATTTTAAGATGGAAGCCATCTAATTACAAAACTTTACATTTATAACTTTTATGATTTGATCTAAACCTTTTTTATATTTACCTTAGCCCTAAAAATGATTTAATTGAAAGCAAGATTAAAAAACAAAAAATCAAAATTATTGTTGATTATAGTTAAACTTAACATGATCATGATTTGTTAATTGATTTGTTAAAAATTGAATGTAAAACATCACCCCCTATATAAGATTGGGGAGGATAAATTTTGTAATTTAGCTACATTTATTTAAATATATATACGTTGCTTAATTGGAACAAAATAATTTTACAACTTTGATAATATTTATATACAATGTATAAACATATATAGCTATTTATTATGTTCTGTAGTATAATAATATTAAAGGTTTTATTTTGTAAATAAATTACTATGCAAACATTGCAAATGGTCATCAACAGTAGATCAAAAAAGGCAAAGACCATACACAAAATTTGATATCCACGTCATTGAATTAAAAAGAGATAATAGAAAGAGTTTAAGATAATTTTTTTTAATCAAGTATTGTTATAACGTATACTATTTTACATTAAAAGAACATAATACTTTAGTTTCTTTGCTTATATGGTTCTTGAGAATTTGAAAAACAGAGTTGTAAAGTTTTTATTTTTTTTTTACTGCGCGAACAACAATAGTATATAGTTATAGTATGTAACCAAAGACCATATGTTATGGTCTTTGATTTAATTTTTAAAAAATAACTAAAGTTAATTTGATTTACAAATTACACATTTTATATGTTGTTCATTTCTAATCATGCAGTGTTATGTGTGAATATATAAGTATGATATAAATATATATATTTCATATAGTATAATGTATTTATATTAATAAAGAAACTGAAACTGATTTTTAATTAAGATCATTGCATGTATTGACCTATAAAATTAATGTATAGGGGGGGTGCGCATGACGTCATTCTTAATGCTTTTTGATGCTCCTCTTGAGCAATGAATAACATTGCACGCACAGCATAGGACAAACGTATTTTTTGTCTATTTCTTTAGAAAATAAGTTTTATGTTTTGTTTTTTTTTTTTGTTTTTGCATACTTAAAAACTACTTCAATCTGTTAACAGTATCAATTAATGCTCTCAAAAATATTGCAAAGAATTTTAAACTGGCAAAATGTGTTATTTTCCCATAGTGGCTCATGCTATTAATAGCACACACTTATGGCTTTGACTTTTACATGAGTGAATAATAATAATAACAAATGCTTTTTTTGAGAGGCCACAAAAGGTATACACCAATTTACATGGTCTTGTAACGTATTTGAAAATAATTATCTTGTCAGAGATTACTTATAAAATGAAGATTAAAACATACAGTATAATAACAAGTTCTAACTCTGTACATATCATATTAAATAGGTTGTATAATAAACATAATCAGAAATAACAGTACTTAAATTACTTCTATTACCTATATAGTGAAACCACCCTATATGTAATATAATAATTTTAATAATATAGTAAAAGGACGTAAATTATGGTGCTAAAAATGCATTTCTAACAAATTACGTTTTTCTATAGTATGCTATTGTGGTGTTCTTTGTATTCGTGGTTTTAATCAATGTGTCTTTCTTTACTTGCATTCTGGACGTAGGCAATTTTGTTGCCACTTTGTTCTGTGATTTGTTCAGCATTGCAGTTTTTAGTAACTGAAACACAGGCAATATTTTCTGTGGAGATGCCGTTGTAATTTTTTTATTCGTTAAGGAAACTTGTAAAATTGTCACGAGTTGTATGGAAATTGTTGTTTGTGAGCTGATTATTGAGATTTTTGAAGTCAGCAGTGGTATTGTTGATGTTTTTGCATGTGAGTTTTCATTTTTTGAAACTTTATCTCGTTGTAATAAGCTTGCATTTGTTGAACTTGTAACCATCTCCAATTTCTGAAATATTACATTATATATAATTACATAATTACATACATACATATACCAATACCATGACGCCATTATCCATGTTGGGGTTGGCCAGGACGAATTTTTCTAGTAAAAGAAGTCTTACAATGATCTGTGGCTTACCAAACCACAGGTTCCACCCTTTAACACCACATTGGTCTGGGCTCCTAATACCGGACCTGTAGCTGTACCAGACCAAATCTTACATATAATATAATCAATTACCTTCAAAGATAAGACTGATTAGTGAAAACAATGTTTTTAAAAAAAATTAAAATTGTTCCTGTTCAATAATTTATTTTACAATTTCAAGAATTTTACGATTTTTAAATGATAGTGTATATGATAATAATAAATAATAATAATTTTTGTCAAAGTCAGGACCCTAGAGTGAGCCTACAGCTATTTTTTTTATTGTTTTTAATAGTAATATACATATGAAAGTAAAAGTAACGTAAGTTTGTGCATTTATATATATTAACCTTGACGTAAATTGTAGACGAGTGAAAGAAAGCAAAATAAAGAAATTTTTAATTTGAATTACGACAGCAGCACTCGCTACTTTACACGAGAGGCAGTCAATTAAACTGCTTGGCCAACCTACTTTTTGCAGTGGCAACCTATGTACTCATTGAAATTGAAACACACTGAAACTTCACCGTTCTAACCACCGCGCTTAGAAGCTGGTCTTTCAAGACCAACCCGGCTTGGTATCGAACGCCGAGCCGCCAGCGTGTTTTTGTGCTACATGTTACGCTACACCAATCGTAGTCGCCCAGTCAGGGCATTTTGTCTTATCAACATGTAGGGACTTTCCAATCAATGGAAACATCAAACACAGGATGTTTTATTAATTTTAACACAGAATAGGATCTCTAAAACTTACTAATTTAGTTGCACAAAGTTTGCACAAAGTTGGACCACTGGTGTTGAGAGTAATATTTGCTGTTGTCACGGAAGTCGAGGTAGGTGTCGTTAATACAGGGCCTCGCCTTGCTGCCATTTCCTTTCTTAGTTTCTATATTGGACAAGAGAAAATAAAAACATCTTGTAATTGCAATGAGTGGTTACTTCTGGTAACTTTTTCTTGTGGACTTATTAGGCAGTTTCAACAATTATATTATATTCAATTATATAATTTTTTCAAATTTTAAAATTAATTTAAAATACTTAGATAACTCCTAATTTAAAAAAATAGCAATTCTTGTAGCAATTGAATATAGGAAAAAAATACTCACTCTAAAAATTGGTGCATTACTTTAGTTACGAATACTTAATATTTAAAACGAATATTTAAGATAAATTATTAAATTTTTTATACAATTTTAAGTTATTATGAGTAGCAAAAATAATGCATTTTAGCAAATTATTAACAATAGCTATTTAAGCTTAAAAAAATATAGCTTAAAACATCGAAACTACCCATTTTTAATAATTTGCAAAAATGCATCATTTTAAGCTACTCATAATAACTTAAAAGTGTATAATTATCTTAAATAAATTAGTATTCGTAACTAAAATAATGCACCATTTTTTTAGAGTGCTGTCTTTGAGAATATAAAGTAAAAATATCATCCAAATTTTTTTGGATTTTTCTAATTTTAAATTTTTACGTAAAATCCTGAACGTATAATAAGATCCAAAAATCTTATGATCGTTAACTGATTGTCATTTTCTAGTGTGATCTTGATCAAAGCAGGACTCAATTGATTGTATCTAAACTCTATACAATCTATGATCTTGATCTTAATTATTTTTGTGCATTTATTTTTGAATAGAAAAGTCCGAACAATAAATATTTATTTTTTACCTGACAAATAATTCTCCGTGACACTTCTTGACAAGGAATGGCAGACATTCCAAAGTTTTTGTAATCCAAGCTCATGGCAGCACATGCCTGGTTATTGCCTCTGTTATTTGGCTCACCAAGCGCCCAAGTGCTGGAGTTGATCTCCTCACCGGTCACACAAGAAGTGAACTCATTCTCCAGACGTAAGTCAAGAAAAGACGTGTAAAAACGTATTAAATATGGGTTACGAGTATCTAAAGTAAATTATCACAAAATGAGAAAGACTTATTAGTGATATTTGGACCAATATTTCAGTACATCTAGTAGTGTAATGTAGAATTATAGTTACTTTTTAAGATGTTGTATTCTTTATCAATACATTTAATTACTTCCATTGAATTGATTGAATATGCAGGCACCATTCCTCGTCGGCAACATTCGTGGAATATATTTAAATATTTAAACTATAAAGATAATTACAAATGTAAAGATACTTTATTATTCGTTATCGACAGTGTGTTCTCGTACTACATTTTTTTTTTGCCAGAGTCACATTGTTTTTCACAGAGTCATATTGTAGGGTGTATGCGCATGACGTCATATTTAATGAGCTTGGAGGCCATACTGGAGTAATGAATACAAATTGCTCAGCATACGACAAACATCTGTTTTGGCTGTTTTCTTTGAGAAATTGGTTAAATTTTTGTTACTCTTATTTTTCTCACATATTGGAGATAATAATTTAACATATTAACAGCATCTATGCTCTAAAAAATATTGCATAGTTCTTTTGAAATGGCAAAATGAATTTTTTTCTGATACATCCTACCCAAGTTATTGAGAGATAAAATTTAACATGGCGTCGACTTTAACATGAGTGCATACACCCTATAAAATGAGGGACGATCCAAAAAAAATGTGGTTAATTTTATATTATATTCTGAAATAGTACATTGTCCTGTGTTAATTTTTAATTTTTTACTTCATTAAGTATTTTTAATTAATTTTTAAAAGTCGCAAAATGACGTCACAGGCTACAATTTTTTCCTGTGCCTTCATGCATAAAGTAAAGCCTGTGATGTCATTTCGTGATTTTCCAAAAAATTATTAAAAATACTAAATGAACTCAAAAATTAGAAATTCACATAATTATGTATAGATTCAGATTTTCTCTTTAAGAATATGAAATAAAATTGCCCACAATTTTTTTTGTAGTCTTCCTCATTGACAGGAACAATGGAAACTAATGGCAACCATACACAAGTGATGGCCATATTCTAAACATACAGCCTGATATTCACCAAGACAGATTAAAGTAACCGTGGAAACTCTAGCCATGCTATATACGGTGGTACAATGTACAATGACATCAATCATTTACTTCCTAAATGCTGTATTTGTAAAATACATATAAACCTGCACGTGTCTATCGTTTTGTGTGTTATGTTCTTTGTTCTCTCCCCCTCCCTCCCTCTCTCTCTCTCTCTGCATACCAGCTTGTTATTATAAATTTTATTATTTATGACTATTCATTAAATTAAGTGACAAACTAGAACTTGTACCAACAGTTTTTCTCTAGCTCAGTATCTAATCTACAGTATATTAAATTTTATAATAAAGGTTTTTATGTTTAAATATGTTGTATATTATATGTTTTGTTACATTTGTGTACCTTTTGACTATCACTTCTAATTGAATCAACTGATACAATAACCTAAGATAGATATGCATTTTGTTTTTTGTGATTGTAGGATGAAAGAATTAATGAATAACTATTTTGGAATTAAATTGAAGTGTAAGGAATGAAGCAGCTCTACTTACAATTAGTAGATCTGCCTTAATTTGGAGTTATATAATTATAATTTTAATTAAATTAATTAATTAGACTAAAATTATTTTGTTTGCTCTTTTGCATACCATTGGTTCTCATTTTCTCACTAAACACTATCTTAAAAGGCTTCTATATATAATGGAAAATAAAGCAGTGCATACTTACGAATCCATAGGTAATAAAATACAAATCTTCACTGCAGTTTGAAATTAACATTCCTTCAGAAACATCTAAATTAGGGATTGATTAAAACAAACCAACTATTAGATTTCAAGAATTAAGTGATTTTTCTTTAACAATGTTCCATTTTAGAGGTATTTGATAGTGAGAGAAGTTTATAGTTTTCTTAACTTCGTAATTTGTTAACAATAAAGCATTATTCACATGACGCGTAAATTTGACACGCGTCAACGAGCGTCGACGCGCGTAACAAAGTTGGAACAATGTAAACAAATGGAGCCGTTCACATGGGTTTTGAAGATTACATGTAAACGGCTCCATTTGTTTACATTAATGCTGTTCGTAAACCCTGTTCTCTTGCACCAAAAAATGCGCATTCCATTTGAATAACTATAGGGGATCGTCTTTTTTTGTGTAGAGAACAGGGTTTACGAACAGCATTATTGTTCCAGCTTTGTTACGCGCGTCGACACACGATGACGCGCGTCAAATTTACGCGTCATGTAAATAATGCTTTCGACTCAAAAAAGTAGATTTAGGCTCAAAAAATAAATATACTCAAATTTCATCAATAACAAAGCACTATAGCAGACAACTTTTTGTTCCTGTCTCATACTTAGTTAATAAAAGGTTAAAAATCTTTTCGTAATTATAAACATTAACTGCAGTTTATGAGAGAGCATGTTAAATAAAATAATTGTTCACAAAATCATCTGCTAGTACTTTGTATTAGTATTGTTGGGCTATCAGTTTGTTTATTTTTTCACACATTTTTTTTTTGCAAGTCTCGTACTCGTACTACCAATCATTCATCAACTTGTATTTTATTGATAATTAAACATTTTACTATAATTATTATATATTTAATATATATATATATAAATTTATATATATATATATATGTATATATATATATATATATATATATGTGTGTGTGTGTGTGTGTGTGTGTGTGTGTGTGTGTGTGTGTGTGTGTGTGTGTGTGTGTGTGTGTGTGTGTGTGTGTGTGTGTGTGTGTGTGTGTGTGTGTGTGTGTGTGTTTACAATTTAATAAGCAAATTTTAATACTTTAAAATTACCAATTTATTAGTTATATATTTATTGATTAAATTAAGTTATAAATATAGGCAAGTTTTAATAATCGGAAAGACGTCATTGGCATAAGAGTTGCTCCAGCTCGTGCCAAGCTAGCGTGAGAGCAAGTTTTTGCTTGCTGTGGTGTATAGTATATACGGGGTCGCTATATAACGGCTTTTAAACTCAGAGCGTTAAAACTTACAATTTTGAGATACCGTTTTCGGGAGGTTTATTACGATAATTAATATTAAAAAAAGCCATACATTGTAGACTTTGATTTCACATTATCTTACATAATATATATAATATATTATAACCTTTTATGTCAGGCTAAAATAACATGACAATTGACGGATAAAGGAACAACTGATTTGAGGCTGACTTAGCGATTTCGGTCACATTGGCTTCCGTTTCTACTTACTACGCATGCGCAGTAAGTCAAAAAGGAAGCGGATGTGAGTGAAATCGCTTACAGTTAGCCTCAAAACAGTTATTCCTTTATTATTCAATAAAAATCCCTCGTTGCAAAAGACGTGTAGTGTGTGCTTGTGTATTACTTGATTGTGATTCAGATAAATCATAATGTACCTAAGTTTTGGCTCATATTTTGTGGCATCTGAAAAAATAATAATAAATAGTCACGCAAATTGCATACTTAACATTATTTTCACACTTTCTCGTGTTAACACTCTCTGTTAAAAATTGTCATCAGTTTTGAAGATCCCATTTCATGTTTATTATTTTTAAAAAAGTATAAATAGTTTATGTGATTATAGGGATATCCCTTTTCATAAATACCTTGTTTAAGCAGTTGCAATCAGACAAATTTGGATTTTGTTTAATAAACTCTTGAACTCTTGGTGTGTACCAAAACATGCTTGAATTTTTTCGGTCTGAATAGTCGCTATTTACCACCAAGCTCTGCATATTTTATGTGTTTAATTACTTATTATATACAGTAGATACATAACATTAACTGCTACGTTATGGGAGAAGGTACCATTATAATGAAATTAGTATTATATTATTTATTCACTTTTTAAAGACCTCAGTTTTATTTAATATTAAATTACAAAAATATTATATATGGTTCATAAAATTTGGAATTCATTATTTTGAATTAGGTATATATTTTGCCTGCCATTTTTGTGCTATCGAGCTACACACATCCCAGTCCCAGTCAATACATTTTCCTATCGACAGGTAAGGACTTTCCAATTACTAGTGGAAAAGCACACACGGACCGGCTACGGCTTAAGTATACACAGCCCGGCATTCGCGATGACAGCACGGAAAAACCGTGGAAAAATCTAGGAAGGCTGGTTGGTGCAATCACATCAATTATGCACCTCCCGAATGTTGTGCGTAGTCATTGAATGCATGTAAACATACAACGTGTTGTGCTCTCACACTTGACGTACACACCCAGCAGTGGCTCGAACCTATCCTCGGTGAGGAGTACAGAGTTGCGAGTCAGCTGCCTTCACCACTACTAGGCTATACCACCTAAATGTTAGTTTTATATATTATCAACAAAACATGTTTATTACTGCTTCTGTTTATTTTAATTTTTTTTTTAGATCTTTACGAACGAAATGATTTATTGTAGACAGTAGACTCACTGAATTAGTTTCACACACACATGCAGTTTACACTATAGCTGCTGCACGGTTGCACAACTGGAACTTACAGTAATGTTTGCTGTTGACACAGAAGTAGAAGTTGCAATGTCCGATATTGCAGATAAACTTCGTATGTGGTTCTTTCTTCGTGTCTAAATTAAAAATAAAATAACGTTATGTGCTTGTATAAATATTGAAAACTGAACCAGGAAGCCACGTGAAGGTAAATATAGTAGAAACTTTTATGCAAGATGCAAGTTGCAAGCTCACCTGAGTTACTTTCTATTTTAGCAACACGTGTTTCCTTTTCCAGCATTTCCGTTTTGGTGTTGTCGTTTTGAGTGACGGCTTATGTTTACTCAATATGCGGAAAAAGAAGTGCCGGAAAAGGAAACCACGTGACGGTAAAAGTGGGAGGTAGTTGAGGCCTAGCTTGCTGCTGGCACCAAATTTTCTCCCACTTTTACCGTCATGTGGTTTCCTCTTCCGGTCACTTCCTTTTCCGCATTTTGAGTAAACAAAAGCAGTCAGTGCTTATACGCAAAATGCGGAAAAGGAAGTGCCGGAAGAGGAAACCACGTGACAGTAAAAATGGGAGAAATGTCGGTGCCAGCAGCAAGCGAGGCCTCAATAAAACTACCTCCCACTTTACCGTCACGTGGTTTCCTCTTCCGGCACTTCCTTTTCCGCATTTGGAGTAAACATAAGCGATCATTACATAGAAATACCACTCCTGTATACAGTATCTCAAAACTTCCGGAAGTGGAAACCACGTGATTAAGAAAAATGGAGGTTAAGTCGCACAATCTGCCAAGATAATTTTAGATTAACAAATAAATTTAAAATAACTTTCGCAGATGGTAAGAGTTTATTTCCCTTTTTAATAATCACGTATAGTTTCCGCCTTCGGCAGTTTTGAGTTAAATAAAAGTGGTCAAGGGTCTCCCAAAGAAGCCGGAAATAAATCAAGATTGAAATAAAATGTTCAAATAAAATTTAAAAAAATGTTGATTTTTGATGCACTTTTGTTCAAAGGCTTTTGCAATGCTTGTTATACCCTTTCTATTGATCATTTATTTATGTAATCAAATCAAAATGAGTAATAATAAACCGAATTTCATTCTCCATTCATTTTATTGTATTGTAACAAAATTGGTAAACAAACAGAATTATTGAAGTTATAATAAAAGTAATTTTACAAGCTGCAGTTAAGTCTCTGTCAGACAATCATACACTCTAAAAATTGGTGCATTACTTTAGTTACGAATCCTAACTTATTTAAGATATACACTTTTAAGTTATTATGAGTGGCTAAAATAATGCATTTTAGCAAATTATTAACAATAGCTAATTTAACTCAAAATAGCTTGACAAAACGTAAAACAGCTCAAAACACCTTAAATTAGCTATTTTTAATAACTTGCTAAAATGCATTATTTTAGCTACTCGTAATAACTTAAAAGGGATTATCTTAAGTTAGTATTCGTTAACTAAAGTAATGCACCAATTTTTAGAGTGTATCCAGCATGGGAAACAAAAAATTGGGATAACTTTCTAATTTCCAAAACATCGGTAAGTTAATTTCATTTAAAACTTTACGATAACGTCAATTCTAATTTTTTCCCCAGCTATAACGTTGCCTTTAACGTTACCTTGCGTTAACTATAACGTTAACAGCTATGTTTTTGGGCGATATTTATTTTTGATGATTTTTCATAAGTTTAATCATTCATACGATAGTTGATTTTGTATTTTCAGTCAGTATAAAGTAAAAATTTCTTTCAAAAAGTAACGTTATAGTTATCGCTATGTTAACTTCAATTTTTGTTAATCTCTACAACTATAACGTTACTTCTTGCAATGCGTTGTTAATCAATATTATAGAAATAACCAGTTAACGTTAACTCAATGTTATCGATTTTACGTTAACGACTACCAGACTGCTAATTTTCAACCACTCAGGAGGAGAGATAAAACCACTAAATGTAGAAGGTATCTTTGAATTTGCAACGACGGTATACCAAGGTATAACTCAACATCGACAGAGACGTTGATGACTAAAATTTTTTTTAATTGAACCGTTCTTAAGTTAATGGTGCGAGCCCTGCAATTTTAAGTTCTCCGATAAGTCAACGTGGAGAATAACTTGACCTTGCAAAGAATACAGAGGCAACAGAAAACTGTTTTAATGGACTCCCTTTTAATAATATAGATTTATTGAGCAGGAAAATTATACATACAATTGTATTGTATGACATACAATACAATCAAAGTCACAAAACATTGAATGGGGAGGGGGAGTTAGATTTTAGAATTTAAAAAGGAATCCCATCTTTAATTTATTATAAGTTACATTTATCAGCATCTTTTTTGTCCAGACCAGACTTAAAGTTACATCTTTTGTTGCGGTAAAACCTGAGAATGTTAATATGCAGGGGTGGCACCCTTAATTGAATCAGAAGCAAATGTTTACATTTATGTTGTCACCATCGTTTTTGTCAAGTCAAATTATATACCTCGGTAACGTCGCTGCTTGCATCAAATTTGGTGATAACTTCTCTATATATTCAGTGGCTTAACATCCCTGATTGGTTAACATTTATTTTGGCCCGATGAATTTCCGTTTTTTATTTATTTAGTTTTTTTTTTTTTTTTTTAATTTTTAATTTTTTTTTTATTATTATTTATTTGTTCGAAAAGACGTTAAAGCATTTCAAAAGTCTGTACATTTATTATGAATATTTTTTACTAACGATTCAATTTGTAAAATTGTGCAACTTTTCAATGCCAGCCCATACGTTATTTAGTGCCAACATATAGCGATATTAAGCACCCTATAGGCAGTATAAATTACAAAAAATTATTTAAACTGTTAAAAATTCCTATACAGTATACAATTGTTGTGCTATATCAGAATAAATTATAAACATAAAATATTATTTAAAAATAATAATTTAGTACTTATTAATAATATATTAATGTAAACTATCGTACCTGACAGATAACTCTATGAGGCATGACTTCACAAGGGTAGTCAAATATTCCCTCGTAACCGTTTTCCAGGCACAAGCCAGCACACGCCTGATGATTGTCCTTGTTTTCAGGCTCATTATTTGCCCAAGTGGTGGAGTTGACAACTTCACCGGTCACACAAGACGAAAACTTGTGATCCATTTGAAAGTCAACGAAAGACGTATAGAAACGTACTGAAGTGTCGTCACTAGACCCTACACAGACACACACACATATATCAGAAAACCATGCAAACTATCCAAAACGCCTATTAATTGTTATTTCATAGTAAGCCTCGTTCACAATGGACTTTTTTAAACTGAAAATGCTATTTTTTTCAAATTAAAAAAAAAGTTTGATTTACTTAAAATTTCCGCTTAAGAATATTTTTCTTAATTTTTTACGTAGAACTTTCATTTAACAATTTATTTCTTTTTTTTTTTCTTAAGTAGCTAATTAGAAGAATTATTTGAATTTACGTAAGAATTAAATTAGGTTTGATTCCTACGTAAATTCAAATAATACTTCTTAGAAGCTACTTAAGAAAAAAATTAAGATTTTTTTTTGTTAAGTGAAACCAATTAAGAACATTCTTAAGCGCAACAATAGTTTCATTGTGCACACCAATCGTTCTTAAGTGGAAAAAATTAGCATTTTCACTTAAGAAAATTCCATTATGAACGAGGTTTTACGTATTATTCATGAAAAAATTTAGAATTTAATTTACCATTCATTTTTAAATGTGAACTTTTAATACAATGAATAACTTCCATAGAGTTGAATGAATAAGCAGGTACCATTCCTCGTCGACAACATTCTTGAAAACTATTTAAATAGTCCATCTGTAAAAATACACACACACATTTTTGAAAAATTAAAAATGTATACTAATAAAAACCAGTATTTTGATTTTTTTTTGTTAAACCTTATACTAAGAAAACATTTATTTACTCTTTAATTGAACTATTATAGAACGTTCGAGTACATATAATTATAATTATACGGCGTTGGTAAACTAAAGCGTAGAGGATAGTGTTGAGAAAAACATGGACTAGTTTAACATTGACGTAAAACTTACTGCGATCAACTGTCCACTATAATACTGTATAAATGATTATTAACAAGACTTATACATAATATTTTGATAGTTACTACTTGACCAGGTAACATAGGTTAATGGAAGACAAAATATTTTAAGACATCTCTTCCATCAGCGTAGATAAGATATTATTTTATATCCATAACTTATATAAAAATTTATATATATATATATATATATATATATATATATATATATATATATATATATATATATAAATATATATATATATATATAAATATATATATATATATATATATATATATATATATATATATATATATATATATATATATATATATATATATATATATATATATATATATATATATCGATGCTTACCAGTCGAAGTGAACGTACTACACTTTACAAATTTGGGGAAAAATGATCGTTCTACACTTTACAAATTCCAAGTTCCCCCATCCAGTTCTCATGTTAAAACGCGTAGAAGCGCCAAACGCAGATCGTTCATTTTGAGTGAAATTTGTAAAGTGTAGTTCGTTTACTTTGACGGGTAAACATCGATATGTATATATAGTACTTTTTACTTACAAGATTATTAGTTATAAAATAGGAATCGTTACTGCAATTTGAAATGAGAATCCCATCAGAAATATCTAAGAAAAATTAAGAAATGAAAATATGTTATTAGATTTTGTTAAGTCCGTTATTGTAATCTGTAAACAAATTTCAACGCTATAACTAAGCTTTCTTGTTTACTAGAGATATTTCGGCAATATAGACCGATATAAATTTTATATGCATTATTCATATAAAGCACAGCTTGTTGAACATTTAAATTTAGAAAAAAATAATAAAATAAAGATTCATTCATATAAATTAGATAATAAATTGTATTGTTTTATATATATTTATTTAACTAAGCCATCTGATCATAGTAACAATGTTTTACACCATGAGTATATGCTTGTCAAAGCTTTACTAATAAATAAATTTTAGATAATAATTACATTTAAAGTAAAGAGTTTGTCTTGGCTGCCACAAAATATCATATTTTACTGTCCTAAAACACGTTGAATTGCATCCACTGTTTCTTATTTTAATTATTCTGGACCTTGTAAACTGAAGTAGTTTATCAATTAATTAATAATAAAAAGATTAAAAATTCTACGAATCAAGTGGTATCAACTGGTTTCAGGGCACAGAATTGCGTCCTTCTCCACTCAGCTAGTAGGTTTTTGGTCTTTTATCCTCTCAGTATCAGCTCATTCTCATTCTACCTTGCATTATAGATGCGAAAGCATGCGAAAGCCCGAATTTAACCGGCCCTGTGGCGCAGTGGTTAGCATGCTTGTTTTCCATGCCGTCGGCCAGCGTTCGATACCTGCAGAGGGAATTTTCATGAAGAGTCGCCTGTGCTTGGTTAGGAATGTTGGTTCGCGGTGTGGCTTTACTTGTGTGTATGCTACTGAGTTGCAGAGGTCGGCCAAGCATCGAAGGTAATACTTGGATGTCGGCTGTCCACGCATGCAGTTTTCTGTGGTTTCCTGCATGCACCATCCTGTCGAATGACTAGGCAGTTCCTAACTATAGGCCACAGCTGCTACCTTCCAATCCTTTCTACCAACACTACACTAATTCTCTTCCTTTTACATCCTTTCATCCCTCAAAGGGTAGATCAGGTTAAACATGGGCGCTTGCGCCTTTCCTGGCTACCTTCTGTCACTGCTCAACGGTCCTCTCGAATACGGGGGCTTAGTAACACATACAGTAAAAAAAAAAAGCCCGAGATATTGATTTAGAAGTCCAAGAGCTAACTCAACTAAACGTGTCTAGGAAGCCCAGCTGTCATGGTGCTCGTTACAGAGGGCAGTGAGACTTTTGTCTTAAATCCCTTGTCAAGTTGCTTTTTTTATCATTTAGAATACTAGATTGATAATTACCATTAATCTTATTATCCATGAATTAGACACCTCCAAGTTGATTTTGTATTTATTCTCATTTTAACGGTTATTTCACGCATCTGACGTCACAATGTACCTATGAGGCCGTGATGGCGTGCAAAGAACTTGAGGGAGGGGCTTACATTTATGACGTGACCAGTGCGGTGACTGTGATTGGCGGTGGTACATTGTGACGTCAGATCCGTGAAATAATGGTCAAAATGAAAATAAATAGAAAATCAATGTGGCGGTGTTTAATTAATGGATAATAAGGTATGGTAATTATTAATATAGTATTCTAAATGATAAAAAAGTAAGTTGACAAGGGCTTTAAATAACATCATACCTTCAATCTAACGAGCCACAAAGCTGGGGAGGTGGCGGGGTGCATATTATACTGGGTTTGACCAGGTTCATAATGCATACATGGTGTTAAAAAAGCCAATGATCATAATAATAAACTATGCTAAGAAAATAGAAATGAATAGACTGTAAAATATTATCCCCAATGAAATAAAAAGTAGAAACATGACTTGTGTATACGATTTTGTTTAAATTGGTGTACAAATTGATGGCGATATACATAAAATCATTAAACTTATGCGGCTCTTTTATTTTTAATGTTGCTTTTTTACTATTTTATTGAAATATTATTGAACGTCATTATTAACTTACCTAGTTCAGAGGTAAACTTGTACTGGATCTGAAAATAACGTCATATAGTTTTAACAACAGTGATAAATTTCAATGAGTGAACTGTTTCTGTAAACTAGACACATATTAAGATTTCAATTCATATAGGGATAACCCTGATAATTTCTTTGTTATACGTGTATATTACAGTCTGTTTCTTTGCTTTCTTATGGTGCCTTTGCTTCTTGATTTCTTTTTTATGGTGGGAGATCACTTTGTGTATAGGCACTCGCCTTTTTCTAACCCAATTGGGTAATTTCTCTCTTTTTTTTTTTAATTATTATTATAGATTTTTAATCTTTGTAATTTTAAGTATATCCAATGAAGAATTATTATAATTATTTCTTCTACGTATAGAACTTTTATATATGTGTATACTCGTATGAAACGCGCGGTAAATATTTAAATATTGGCAATTTGGTTCATATTTTATATATATATATATATATATATATATATATATATATATATATATATATATATATATAATATATATATTGTAGATGAATATTGCTGAAAATAAACTAGCTTATACTTATACAAAATATTTTTTTCTTTTTCTATATGCTTACCATATTGTCACAGTTGCAGTTTTCCAAAATATTTGAATTTTTGATGAAGTCTTGGGTTTCTTGATTATACCAAATTGGGCTTGATTTCCATACAGGGTGAGTGGCATTTACTACTTCATTCTAAGTATTTTATATTTGTGTATGGGTTACAATAAGGAAGAATAACGTTTCTTTGCTTTGAATAGAGATTTTCACAAACACACAATTATTTAACTTCTTTTTTTGGCGTCATCAAAAATAAAATATAATTTTATCTGATGCTTTAAAAATGGAATTGTGAATATGTTTTGAAACAATTGTAAAAAGAGTTTACAAACATCATTAGTTTAGATAATGAGAAATAGTCAAAAGTTTCATAATGTGTGTTTAAAATAGACCGGATGCACTCATACTTAAGAGCCGCCATTTTGTTGGTTAGGAATACACAGGCCAGCATAGGAAAAACGTCATTTGTATTTTTTTAATTCGTTACGTTGAAATAAACTCTTTTTAAGATAAAAATTAGGCAAAAAGATGTTTCCCCTGGACAATGCTAGGCACCACAAACATGGCGACAAAGTGCAAGGATGTGAAAGGGATCTATAATAAACAAACAAAAAGCAAATGTTACTAAGAAAAAAAAGATCAAATAAGCCATGTTTAGGTTTGATTTTTTGTATAAATGTTTGTATATTCTTATACATTTTTTTATTTACTAAACATCAAGTCGGTCGTACACTCATTCGTAAATCAAAATGACATTTTTGTTTTTGCACGAGACACATTGACACTTACTTCGCAAATAATTGGCGAGTCACTAGCAGTACAACTCCAGTCTTGCAGTCCTAATTTTGGCTTAGCAAGATTAAGCACTACACAAGCCTCTCGTTTTAACATATTGTCCGGCTCACCTGTTTGTATTAATCAATCTAATCAATGCATTTAGTTATTTTGTATTATAATATCACTACATGAATTTTTTTTAAAAAAATGTAAGAATTGTAAAATAATAGAAATAGTATTACAAATCAATTTAAAAAATCGCAGTTAGGATAAAAGTTAAAGAAATGGGTAGAGATACCAGCAAGGGTCTTACCGTACTAGAAGTTCTATAAAGCGGTCGAGGTCTTACGTAGTATACAGCTTAATTAGTTATAATATTTGTTTAACTGAGAGCTTTCGTCATCGTTATGACATTTTCAAATAAAAACCATAATTTATTTGTGCACATCACAGAGTAGCATGAAGTCGTAATACCGTACAAAATATACTTCACGCTATTCTCTGTCATGTGCTCAAATAAATCTCTCATCTGATTGATAATGGTTATTACAATGACGAAAGCTCTTGCTTATATAAACATCATAACTACAACTGTGCACCCTCGACCTCTCGATATACAACTTCTACTGTGGTAAATAATTTGGACTCTCGCTGGTATTTCAACCCTTTTCTTTACTATAAATATTATAACTTGTGATATTAAAAAGCACATGGACAAAAATGAATACGTAATACCAAATATAGCACGATTTATGCATACACCCTACACCCTATATATTATTTTAAGTATTTTATTGGGATGAAAATTGGACCTTAATTTTTGCACTTTTATATCCCAACTAGTTATCATCTTATTTTGAGAACTTTTAGTCGATTTTTTGGTATTACTAAATTTTGATTAAATATTTAATTTTAATTTTTTAAATAAATATTTCTAATCAGGTATTGAGTCGATTTATAACTAGCATTGTCATTCGAATTATATAATTGGAGTTGAATGACATCTTTGAGAATAAAAATCGAAAACTCTCGAAGTTTTTCATAGATTCTATACGCATAGAACTATTAGAACTAGAACCTATGCGCATAGTTAAACAAATAAAAATAAAATAAAAAATCTTTCCAAATATTAAAATGAATTAAAATTTGTGTTGTATGCATGTATATGTTTCTGTAGCAAAACAAAAAATAAATAAATATATATCTATTTATCAACATTTTTTCAAACTCAACGAAAAGTCGGGTCCGGGGTTTTGAACTTGTATTGGTCCGCGGACCCTGGTCCCAAAAACCCACCCAAAATCTCGGGTTTTGGAAGGTTTCGGGTCCGGGTCCGAACCCCTGCTTTATTGTTATGCATTTTATAAATTTTTTGCATGTAACACTGCAAATTGTATAAAATAAGTGTTGTATATTTTTTTTTCCGATTTGCGTCTGTTCATAAAAAATTGTATATTATAAAGATTAACATGATTTAATTTAACTTTCAGAAGCTTCATATGCTAGTAATTACGAATTTGCAAGTTTTTAAATAAAACTAGACAGAAAATACAAGAATATTAATAAATGTAATAAAATAAGTAAACATAAGTAAATAAATAAAAACTACTTTTTAATATTTAAGTTATAAAAAAGTAGTTTTATTGTATATAAAAATTATGTAAATTAATAGCAGCGCATTATATTTAAATACTATTTAATATGAATTTAAGATTCTCTAAATATATGAAATATTTACAACTATTTTTTGGCGCACCAATTTAAGGAATCAATAGAGTTAAAAACTTTTATAAATAAAAACGAAATGAAAGTTAATATTACATTTTTTTCTTTAATAATTTATAAACATTTATTAATTTTTGCTTCCAATATACAGTATGATTATGTTCTCTGTAATTTGAAAATAACTTTGCGTGTTTTTGTGTTAATACTTTTATTTGTTTTGCAATATAAACCAAATTCATGATTAATTTAGTAGTAATTTAATTATTAGGACATTGTGTAAAAATACAATGAACCAACCGATAAGGCTATGCCTTGGTTGGCTTTTGTATAAATTGTGTGTTTAAAAAAACAACTTTTTTACTGCATTGTTTTATGGGATTTTATAGTTTAATATACAGTATATATTTAGTAATATATCTTAAAATTGGATTTTTTTGATAAGAGGATTTTTTTTTCGATTATTGTTGCGATTATTGTTGATTATTGGTCAATTGAGTCATTATAAATGACTAAATAAATTTTTTTAATATTATTTGCCAATACGATGAAAATATTATAGCGTGTAGTACATACATATTTGTAATATTTGTGTCTGAGTTCTAGTATGATTTTTGTATAGTATCAATTTCCTGTTATTTTACCATAGATTACTATTAGTAATTTAAAAGTTAATGAAAATTGCAATTGAATCACAAAATTGTATTTTTTTTATGCATGATCCACAAAATGATATCAGTATAAAGACATATTATATTACATATGACGACTATACCTTTTTATAATACTAATATGTATTGTACACAAAATGGAGTATCAATTCCTTACCTTCTGTCCATAAGTCAGTACTAACTGGATTACCAGAGTAACAAGAATGAAAGTTTCTTGTAAGGTTGGAATCCATCATCGCCGTATAATATCTCGAATGTAATTTTTTATAACCTACAAAAAAAGTATTTTTATGGTAATTATTATCGACTAAATTACAATGGTCATCGTTCATCTCATCACCATCATAAATTTTTATCCTTACATATCGATGGCTCCGCGGAAAACTGAACTATAGTCTCCGCGCGCCTCAAATTTAGAACATCTGCGCTCTCCGCCTCTCCCGACTTTGAAGCATCTCTTACCAGCACTCAATTAAAGATGCTTCAAATTTAGGAGACGCGGAGAGCGCAGATGTTCCAAATTTGAGGCGCGCGGAGACTATAGATAAATCAGTTTACCGCGGAGCCATCGATATTATGTATATATAAAATAACATATTTTATGCTGCATTGAACAAAGTGCTATATTGTAGCACGCAATTCTTAAGTAATTGTACTGAAACATCTTAAACATAATGCTATACAGTATGTAGTATTATCATCCACTGTTATTTTACTTAAAGGAATAGACCAGAGAAAAACATTAGTATTTATATCACAAAACACATGATGGGATTAACATAAATAACATTAGTTTGTCTCAAAACCCAACAGTAGCACCGTAGCAGTGATCAGAAAATTTGATTTATGCAACCCGCACAACATTTTCTTACTAATTTTTGCATGTTTCTGACGTCATAAACATGAATTTTTACGCAAATGGCATACTTTACAGTTTTTTCAAGCTCTCTCGTGGGGCTACATTAACATTCTGGCAAAAATTGTCTTCAGTTTTGAAGATCCCATTTCGTGTTTATTCTTTAAAAAGCACATGTTTTTTCATGTAGTCTATGGCTTAAGGAATTCATTTGTATTGGCTTGTATCTAAATACATGTTATTTCCATATGCATATAGAAATAGATTTTTTAGTAAAATGATTGTATAATACAGCAAAAATTAAGTTGTTATGCTTTAATGCTGGTTCATTGCTAGCATAAATATTACGTGTTTATTTATTTTTATGTATCATGGTGAGAGGTGTCTGAGCTAAGAGTGGGTTTACTGAATACCTAAATACATTTAATAATAATAATTTAAAATAATTAATAAGTTTACATGACCCATAAACTTAATTACACCGTATTTTTTTGATTTCTATGTTTTAAATAATATTTACTTAAAATAACAATTATGACAATTTAAAAATAACAATAGTAAATGTGTATTTAAGAAGAGTCTGTTTTGTGTAGCCAGGCGAGACTTGCAAGCGGGCTCACTTTTCAAAAGTTGTATACATGTATTTAATACATATTAAATAAAAAAAAAATTAAAAATAGTTATTGAAAGTTGAAGGCCTTTATTTTTGCAATATGTTAAGTATTGTAGAAGTCATTTCAACATTTGAATGTTTGAAGGCGTATAGAACACGTTGAACAAAACACATCTCTAACATCTTAATATACCTATCAATGTTGATTTGGTCGGAGTCATTGGCTTGTCTTTTTGTATCCATTTACAAAATGACAGATGCGGGTTTATGACGTCATAGTTTACTGGTCCACGCGTGCAGAAACAGGCGAGCTGTGACGTCATATTACCACATCTTTTTTATTTAGTAAGTGGAAAATAGATTAGAAATCAATAACACCAGCCAAATAAACGTTGATTTTTAGGATATATATATATATTTTTTTTTTGTTCAGCGTGTTCTACGCTTTTAACGATGAAAAGCAATTAAATCTTATTGGTATAAAACACACATCAGTTAAAGCAACGGTTGGCATTAATTTTATTGTGCTTCTAGTACTTGCAAAATAATTTAAAGGAATAGACCAGAGAAAAACATAAGCATTTATATCACAAAACACTTGATGGGATTTACATAAATAACATTAGTGTGTCTCAAAGCCCAACATTAGCCCCGCAGCAGTGAACAGAAAATTCAATTTATGCAACCCGCATAACATTTTCTTACTAATTTTTGCATGTTTCTGACGTCATAAACATGAATATTCACGCAAATTGCAAACTTTACAGCTTTTTCGCCCTCTCTCGTGGGGCTACATTAACATTCCGGTAAAAATTATTATCAGTTTTGAAGATACCATTTCGTGTTTATTCATTAAAAAGCACATGTTGTTTTATGTGTTCTATGCCTTTACGGATTTAGCAATAGATTATGACATCAAAGCGATTAGATCTTCAATATTTCAATAAATCTTACATTGATTATTATTATTATTGTACAAAAAAATAATAATTACCTTTAATTTTTTTATATGTCTCGAAAAGACAGTCAATTTGTTTCTTGGTGTCAAAAGTTGCAGGAACCATCCCTACTTTACAACACAACTCCCATCCTTTTGCGTAATTTATCTGCACTCAGATATTCAGGACATTCCAATATGAAAGTTAAAGAAAAAAGTCTTTGTTAAAGGAATAGACCAGAGAAAAACATAAGCATTTATATCACAAAACACTTGATGGGACTTACATAAATAACATTAGTGTGTCTCAAAGCCCAACATTAGCCCCGCAGCAGTGATCAGAAATTTCAATTTATGCAACCCGCATAACATTTTCTTACTAATTTTTGCATGTTTCTGACGTCATAAACATGAATTTTCACGCAAATTGCATACTTTACAGTTTTTTCACGCTCTATCTGGTGGGGCTACATTTACATTCTGGTAAAAATTGTCATCAGTTTTGAAGATCCCATTTTGTGTTTATTCATTAAGAAGCACATGTTGTTTTATGTGGTCTATGGCTTTAAGGACTTTTACCTCAATAATTATTATAAAGTATATTAAAAAAAAAGGTGCATTAATTGAGTTACGAAAACTAACTTATAATTTAGATAGACACTTATGAATTATTATATAAGCAGCTAAAATAATTAATATACTTTATCAAATTATTAACAATAGCTCTTATAAGTTGGTTAAAGTTTTTTAAGCTTTTTTAGGTGTAAAATATGGTTATTTGGTAAGTTGCTAAAATACATTACTTTAACTGCTTATATAATAACTCAAAAGTTTTTATCTAAAAAAGATAGGGTTCGTAAATATGGAGTAATAAAAGTTTCTTTTTTGAGTGTATGAGTCATACTGCAAATTAAATATTAGTGTAAGTTTAAAATATTCTTATTATATAGTCAAGTTACTACATACAAGATAGGGACACCAACTGGTTCCATGGTAATCTTAGCGCAATTGTGATTGGTCTATTTTGATCACGTGACCTTAAACTCGGGCGCTGATTGGCTTAGGTGCTCATTTTGAATTTCACGGTGGCCCAATTTGACCGAGCGTTCTTGACTGCTTATATTTACTCAAAAAACGGAAAAGGAAGTGGCCGGAAGCGGAAACCACGTGACGTTAAAAGTGGGAGAAAAGTTGGTGCCAGCAGCAAGTTAGGCCTGAGCTATCTCCCACTTTTACCGTCACGTGGTTTCCTCTTCTGGCACTTCCTTTTCCGCATTTTAAGAAAACATAAACAATCCTTGTATGTAGTATCTTGATATAGCATAATAAAATTCATAAAATTCTATATGGATGAGAAGCTGAGAAAAAAAAAACAAAAAAACATGGGTAGCAAAGTAAATTTCTATCTTATCTCAGTAAAAATCTAATATTAAATTAAATATTTTCGCAATCCATAAAAAACACTATGATTATATGGTATATACTATTTATGTGTATTCTCACTATTTTGTGCTAATTTTAATGATATGGAACAAGGTTCAAATATCTTATCATGCAATAAGTTGAAAGTAAAAGTGCTTATGCAGATGCAGCAGCCTCAGCGAAATATATTCAAATACGTTGCTTTCAACTATAACTATAATGTAATTTTTATATTCTTTGACAATACAGAAGACGTTTGAACTATAAATATAAGTTTTCCTATATTATTTTTGTCAGTTATCATGCTCACAAATGAGAAAACTATGATTAGAACTTCGTAACAGCTTGTAGAATATTTGTAACAGTGAAAGTTTATTAAACATCTATTTAAAGGCATAGAACACCTTGAACAAGAAAACTATAGTCTAACATTCAAACATTCTAAATGTTGATTTGGATGGAGTGATTGATTTCTAATTTATTTTACATTGATTCACGAAATGGTAGATGCTGTTTTATGCCGCCATAACCCGTAGTTTCCTTGCGCAAGGATCAGTGAACTGTGACGTCATACAACCGCATATATGCCATTTTGTGAATTCAAAATTCAAAAAATATAAAATAAATTCAAAATATATTTATTCATTTCTTTAATCCTACAATGACAAATAAATTAAAAACCAAAGACTCCTGCTAAATCCATGTTGATATTTAGGTATATGTATGTTAGGATATTAATATTGACATGTTTTTTGTTTAAGGTGGTCTAACCCTTTAACTGTATATTATATAAAAAAAATCTCTGAAATATAATAACAAAATAATGATAAATAATCCATAGTGTTTTCATTTTTTTTAATATTACTTTACAATAAAATTTTATATATTTTAATACATAAATACTATATACTAACCTTAATTTTTGATATGTAATATTGTTTTCTATTGCAAGCAGAGATTAACATCCAATCTTCAATCAAGTAAAAAAATAATCAATAAATCAATAAATAATGGTAGTAAAAAAAATCAAAAATTTCCTTATTTCTCTTTCCTATATATATAATTTATATATATAATTTATTATATATATATATATATATATATATATATATATATATATATATATATATATATATATATATATATATATATATATATATATATATATATATGTATATATACAGGGTGGCCATAAAAATTGCTAGGATTTCAAGATGCTATAAACATTAGTAATTTTAATATTTTTTAAAAATTTTATTACATCAAATTGAAGTCTAAATTTACACATTTTTTAAATTAAAAATAAAATTTTGATGCGTTGCTTGGTCCTTTTGCTAGACGCCATAACGTAAAAGACGAGCCCGATAAAATCACACTTCTGGGCACCAAATCCAGCTAAAAGAAATTAATTTTAAATCTCTTTCCATGTTCGTTTGTTTTTCACACAACATACCCTATGGCGTCTCAACTTGAGCGCCATTTAGAGCTCGGCACAAGTCAAGACGCTCCTCCAGCTCGCGCCATACATTCTGCAACATCTCGGGAGTGTCAGAGTTGATCCCTTCCATGATGCACAGTTTGAGGCCCCTGATGTTTCGCACTGTTGTTTGAAAAACAAAACCCTTCCCAAACAGGTGGTTCAGACGCAATGTACCACTTTTATGGGCACCAAGATCTCCTGATTTTAGTCCTCCCGATTTTTTTCTTTGGGGCTACGTGAATGATGTTGTTTTTAAAACAACAGTGCAAAACATCAGGGACCTCAAACTGCTCATCACAGAAGCGATCAACTCTGTCACTCTCCAGATGTTGCAGAATGTATGGCGCGAGCTGGAGGAGCGTCTTGACTTGTGCCGAGCTCTAAATGGTGCTCAAGTTGAGAAGCCATAAAATAAGTTGTGTGAAAAAAAAATTAGGCTTCAATTTGATGTAATAAAATTTTTAAAAATTATAACATTTCTAATTTTTATAGCATCTTCGATTCGTAGCGATTTTTATTTTTTATGGTCATCCTGTATATATATATATATATATATATATATATATATATATATATATATATATATATATATATATATATATATATATATATATATATATGTATATATATATATATACATATATACATATACATATACACATATATATATATATATATATATATACTAACCTTAATTTTTGATATGTAATATTGTTTTCTATTGCAAGCATATATATATATATATATATATACAGTGGTAAAAGAGGAACGAAACATTTGCCGGGATGCAAAATCTCGGTAGGTTAACCGTTAAGAGGGGGGGTACGGGGGGGCGTAGCCCCCCCGATGCACGTGTTCAAATCGTCTAATTTTAATATCAAAATACAGTAACCTGCTATTTCATTATTGCCAAATAAGTGCATGTTTCAGACACTTTTTTTCAATTTTTTCTTGGTATATTAACTTTTTTTTCGTGTAAAAACATTATTGACAACGCATCACAAGAGATTTTTTATTGGAGCGACTAAAAGTTTTGAATTGATTAGGATGCTCTATAGTACAGAACAGAGTACAATATAGATGAACTTTGTCGGATATATAAGCCAAATTGGCAAAAGTGACTCATCGATCAAAAATCGCCAAAATTCTATACTCAATTCTGACTGACAGTTTTCAAAAACATAAAATTAGGGTCTCTATAGGCTAAAAAAAAAGAAAAAAAAAAAGAATAAAAAAAAATCGACAACTTTTTTTTTTCTTTCCTTGACCACTGAAAGTAAAAATTAAAACGACGAGTGGCAAAAATATCGCCTGGCAACACTTTTCAGTTTTCATGTATTTTATGTGCTCTTCAGCAATAAAAATACTGAATAAAAACATAGCTAGTTTTTAAAATAAAAAAAAAATAGTTAACTTCACGTTAAAAAAATTAATTGGAAAAAAAAGTAATCAAAAGTCATAAAAAGTTAATAAATTTATAATTAAGTATAATAATATTTATAATTAATAAAAATCGTTTTAATTTTTTTTTCCAATTTTTTTAGAAACCCCTGCAAGAGTAAAAAAAAAAAAATAATAACAAAATTTCCTAATTCTCGTCACCAAGCAGGAGGTGAGATGCGTGTAATATTGGATATTGTAGTTATTTTACTGAATGAAGCAGTGGCGGTCCTACAGGGGGGATTGAGGGGCGGATATCCCATGGCCCACTAGGTTTGGGGGGCCCGGGACGAGGCCTACATGTAAAAATTCAAAGCTAACGAAAAAGAAAAAAGAAAAAGAAAAAAAAAGAAAGTTAAGGGACGGGAAGAAGAGAGAGAGAGAGAGAGAGAGAGAGAGAGAGAGAGAAGAAGAAGAAGATAGACTTGATAGAGAGAAGTTTATGAACCAATTTAATGATTATGATTAATAAAATTATCCCTAAACAAACAAATTATCCAAACAAATTTAAATATTAAAAAAAAAAAAATTAAAGCATATAAATCTACCGCAGATAAAATACAATATCTCCTAATTTACTAGTAATAATTATAACAACTTTATTCGTCAGCAGTATTTTTATATATTTTTTAATAAGCGCTGCCCTGGTTTAAAAATGTAAAATAAACTACTTACTAGAATTATAATGAAGACTTAAAAGTTTTCAGGGTGTTATTTTATTGCATTTTTATTCTAAAAAAGGGCAATGTCCTAAGTCGATAGATAAAGAAATTTCTAATTTTGAGTTCATTGAGTATTTTTAATTATATTTTTAAAAGTCTTAAAAGGACGTTACAGTCGTTACAGCCCGCATGCATAGGTATTGAGTATCGACATTTTTTGATTTTTTAATAGAAATGCTTAATGAACTTAAAATTTAGGATTTTGCAAATAAATCGATTCAAGAAAATGTCTTCTTTTAGAATATGAAAAAAAAAATACCCTGAAAACATTTTAGTCGTCCTCATTGGCCTGGCGTAGGTGAAAAATTTTTAATGATAAATAAACACTAGCTCGATCTTCCTAAATTTTAACTATTTCTATTCATCAAAAATTGACCCTGTCCTCTGCTCCTAAAATGATGATGGCGATCAACTTTGGGTATTCAAATGGAATATGTGCCTTTTTTTATTTTTTATTTTTTTTTGCAAGAGAACAGGGTTTATGAACAACACTTTTGTTTTGTAAATTTGAAATAATTCCAATAGAAAAAAAAAAGCAAAAAGCTTTTTGTGAATATGAATGAAACATTTTTGCATTCGATTAATCTGGCCTAAATCTGCAAAGAAATTAAAAATTGGTGATTTTTCATTATAAATTTTTGTCATTTTTTTTTCTTTTTTTAAATTTCATTCTAAAATAAAATTGAGCATTTCCCCCCTCTATTTTTGAAAAATAATAATAACAAAAAATCATAAAATAAAAATAACATTATTTATTTTTTTTCTTAAAGCTATCTGCACTGACTAGTATACTGAATTTATACATTGAATTCTGAATTGCCCGAGTCACGTGGTAAAACATAAAAAATCGCACCTGCGGCGGGCTATTGACGCTTCGCGCATCTATTAAGAGGGCCCAGTCAGATTTCTGTCCCCGGGCCCAAAAAACGTAGGACCGCCACTGGTGAATGAAGATCAAATAATTATATTCTTTCAAAATTATGAAAGTAGAAAGAGCTATCTAAACCTACCCGGAAAAATTGATATGAAGTAAAATAAAAATAATATAAAATAATAGTAAAAAAAAACTGATATAATAAAAAAAAAAAAAAAAAGCAGATACTTTTTTTTTTTTTTTTTGCTAGCCATATCGTGTTGTTGTGTTACTCCATAATCCGAGTACAGTCAAGACATTGTCTTATCGACAGGTTAGGACTTTCCAACTAATGGAAAAGCACACACGGGGTGGCCACGACCTACGTACACAGCCTGGTTTCCGCCATGATAGCCTAGAGAAACCGTGAAAATATCTAGGCAGAAATGTACTGTACAAAAACATTGAATAATACACAGTACTGTATTATATACATGCATTGAAATTAGCGAGCGCAGCGAGCAGAATTTTTTTCAATGTGTGAAAAAAAAAAAAAAAAAAAAAAAGTAGGAATTTTCAAAAAAAGAAATGGTTTATTTATTTTTTTCTATATAATTGTTGAGGGTTCTCGAAAAAATGAACCGGGATACGATCCCGGCACTCAAACATTTGCCGGGGTACCATCCCGGCTATCCCGGCCCTCTTTTACCACTGTATATATATATATATATATATATATATATATATATATATATATATATATATTACATATAATTAAGACGTATTAGAAAAATAAGGATAAAAAATATAACAGCAGAATGGGTATAGGTTTGTTTTCGTATATACTATACTGTTTATATAGTGATTTTGATACAGATCTTGCGGCAGTTCGTGGCAATTTCAGCGGATTTTACGTGAATGGAGCTAAAGGCCGAAGCAGCTGTCAATCGCTACCTGACCGATAACCGTGCGACAACTATCGCTGGCTCCCGATTGGCTTAGCGCAAAAAAGTTAGACCAATCTTAACTCTAGCGCACTTTAACGGTCCTTGTCGCAAAAAGAAAGACTGACGGCTGCGTTTGGCATAACGGTTTTAGCGCGCAGGAAAACGCGGGGAAAGCTAAGAATCATCTAATTTAATATTAAACTTATGAGAGTCACCAGTTGTTTTTTTTATCTATTTTTGAAAAAAAAAAATACTTTAACAATTCCAAAAAAATTTTAAATGAAAAATAAAATTGACATACCAAGTAATCAACCCTTTCCCATGCATTAAAAAACAAACAAACAAAATAATGATACTCTTATGTCCCCTTTTGGCAAACTTTTGTCATTAAAATAAAGTTATAAGAAGCATTAATGTAATGGCAAATAAAATAAAGTATATTAAGATGGCTGTTATGTGAATCTATTAACATTTTTACCACCTACCTTTTTTGTTTATCGGTTGCAGAATCTAAAACGTTAAAGGAAAAAAAGGAGTAATTTTTACATTTAATAAATTTTATAATATAATATTATTTAATTTCAATATACAGTATATGAGTAATGATAAAAGTAATTAGTAATTAGTTATATAATGATGATGATGGTAAGAATAAATAATATTTATTATGTATTCTAATTGGAAAAAATTATTAAACTTAAATCACCATAAATTTTATGTTTAAACGATTATAAGTTGTTAAATACAGTGCATGAAAAGAAAAAGTTAGTATTCATTCATAAAAGATCAAACTGGTAAAAGTGTTTTTATATAAACCATCCCCTTTCATGTATGCATATCATTCAATTACTTATTATTTTTTATATAAATATATAAATTATTAAATATATAAAATATATTATAACAGCAAGATGCTGTTGCGGCTAAACCACGCTTCTACTTTTAGCGTGTTTCCTTACTTTCACGCATCTACGTTTATCGCGACAGACATAAAAACACGTATCTACATTTATCGCGACCACAGGTAAAAACATTTCTACATAGGAAAACAGGTGTAGAAATGTGTTTACCTGCTCTCGGGATAAATGTAGATACGCGTTTTCATGGCTATCGCGATAAACGTAGATGCGTGAAAGTAAGGAAACACGCTAAAAGTAGAAGCGTGGTTTAGCAGCAACACCATCAAATTATATAAAAATAATATAAAATGTAAATTATTTTTCTCGTTGTTGGAAGACCAGACACAACTTATGTGTAGTTGTTTTTCCCTTGCTTTATTTATAAACTACTAAAAGGAAAGTTCAGGAGTAACAACAGGTCTTTCTTAATGTTAGATAATGAGAACCACCGCGCACGTTCATTAACTAACATGATGCCCCAAAGCCCTTCCATAGCCCCACCATGTACAGTTTCGATCAAATGAATAGTTACCATTTAAACTCGATGTTTTTTACCGCGTTAAATTTTGTTCAATTTTGCAACCTTGTTTATGATTATTCATTGAACTCTATATTCTCAATCACATCTATATTCAAATTCATTGAGTCTATATATTGTAATAGTTGACAAATACACCACAAGAAGTCACCTGTGATGCACTCAGGTAGACAATCCGGCGGGTAAATATTTTGCTTGCTTGCTTGCTCATTCTCTCTCTCTCTCTCTCTCTCTTCTAATAAAATGCATTTAATTTTTTTTTCTGTTTCAAAATAACTGCTGACTTACCGATTTGCCCGATTAAGAGATTAAAATTAAGATATTTTTTGTTATCATTTATATCAATATGATTTGTAATGACAGCAATTTGGTAAGAAAATAGTTCGAAACTTGTTATCAAACAAATACTTGAAAGCATTTCTCACAAGAGAGAGAGAGAGAGAGAATGAGCAAGCAAGCATGCAAAATATTTACCCGCCGGATTGTCTACCTGAGTGCATCACAGGTGACTTCTCGTGGTGTCTTTGTCAACTATTACAATATATAGACTCAATGAATTTGAATATAGATGTGATTGAGAATATAGAGTTCAATGAATAATCATAAACAAGGTTGCAAAATTGAACAAAATTTAACGCGGTAAAAAACATCGAGTTTAAATGGTAACTATTCATTTGATCGAAACTGTACATCCTGTGAGACATACAAATCGTCCCGTATTTTTTACGTCACAGTAACGAATTTACTCTGTAAATGTAGTAAAATGTTGCATATCTCGCAGGATGAGCGTAAGTTAACGGGGTTCCCATGGGCCATGGGGCTACGGAAGGGCTTTGGGTCATCATATGTTAGTAACTTAACACTTCATCTCATTATCTGACATTAAAGAATCCATGTTGTAATTAACCCCTCGATCTTTCCCTTTAAGTGAATGTGAGTGTAAACTATTGACTAAATTTATTAATATTAAAGGAACAAATGTTTTGAGGCTTACTGCGCATGCGTAATAAGGAGAAACGGAAGCGGATGTGACTGAAATTGCTTATAGTCGGCCTCAAATCAGTCCTTCCTTTATCAGTCAATATAGTGCATATTTTGTGTATAAATAATAATAGGAAAATGTGATATAATATACTGCATGGTTTATTCAGATAATTATTGAAGTGAAAAAATACAAACCTGTGAACTTTTACAGGTTGCGAATTTACAATTGTCCATTTCGGCCTGCTTCATGTCATTCACTGTTGTATCATAATATATGCTGACATTCTAACAATATTAACAATAGATACAAATCAGTATAGTCATGCATGATAATATTGATAATAAACATACATGTTTTTGTAGTTTTAAAAAACGTGCAAAAGTAACATATTTTATATATGTGTCTTGTTTATGTGTGTGGTATGTGTGTGTGTGTGTGTGTGTAGTGTGTGTAGTGTGTGTGTGTGTGTGTGTGTGTAGTGTGTGTGTGTGTGTAGTGTGTGTGTGTGTGTAGTGTGTGTAGTGTGTATGTGAGTGTGTGTGTGTGTGTGTAGTGTGTGTAGTGTGTGTGTGTGTGTAGTGTTTGTGTGTAGTGTGTGTAGTGTGTATGTGAGTGTGTGTGTGTGTAGTGTGTGTAGTGTGTGTGTGTGTGTGTGTGTGTGTGTGTAGTGTGTGTGTGTGTGTGTGTGTAGTGTGTGTGTAGTGTGTGTAGTGTGTGTGTGTGTGTGTGTGTAGTGTGTGTGTGTGTAGTGTGTGTAGTGTGTGTGTGTGTGTAGTGTGTGTAGTGTGTGTAGTGTGTGTGTGTGTAGTGTGTGTAGTGTGTGTGTGTGTGTGTGTAGTGTGTGTATGTGAGTGTGTATGTGAGTGCGTGTGTAGTGTGTGTGTGTGTGTGTGTGTGTGTAGTGTGTGTGTGTGTGTGTGTGTGTGTGTGTGTGTGTGTGTGTGTGTGTGTGTGTGTGTGTGTGTGTGTGTGTGTGTGTGTGTGTGTGTGTGTGTGTGTGTGTAGTGTGTGTAGTGTGTGTGTGTGTGTGTGTGTGTAGTGTGTGTGTACGTGTAGTGTGTGTAGTGTGTATGTGAGTGTGTGTGTGTGTGTGTAGTGTGTGTAGTGTGTGTTTGTGTAGTGTGTGTAGTGTGTGTGTGTGTGTGTGTGTGTGTGTGTGTGTGTGTGTGTGTGTGTGTGTGTGTGTGTGTATGTGTGTGTGTAGTGTGTGTGTGTGTGTGTGTGTGTGTGTGTGTGTAGTGTGTGTGTGTGTGTGTGTAGTGTGTGTATGTGAGTGTGTATGTGAGTGTGTGTGTGTAGTGTGTGTGTGTGTGTAGTGTGTGTAGTGTGTGTGTGTAGTGTGTGTGTGTGTAGTGTGTGTAGTGTGTGTAGTGTGTGTGTAGTGTGTGTATGTGAGTGTGTATGTTAGTGTGTGTGTAGTGTGTGTAGTGTGTATGTGTGTGTGTGTGTGTTTGTGTGTGTGTGTGTGTTTGTGTGTGTGTGTGTGTGTAGTGTGTGTGTGTGTGTGTAGTGTGTGTATGTGAGTGTGTATGTGAGTGTGTGTGTAGTGTGTGTGTGTAGTGTGTGTAGTGTGTGTGTGTGTGTAGTGTGTGTAGTGTGTGTAGTGTGTGTAGTGTGTGTGTGTGTGTGAGTGTGTGTGTAGTGTGTGTGTGTGTAGTGTGTGTAGTGTGTGTGTGTATGTGAGTGTGTGTATGTGAGTGTGTATATGTGAGTGTGTATGTGAGTGTGTGTGTGTGTGTGTGTGTGTGTTTGTAGTGTGTGTGTGTGTGTAGTGTGTGTATGTGAGTGTGTGTGTAGTGTGTGTGTGTGTAGTGTGTGTAGTGTGTGTGTGTGTGTGTGTGTAGTGTGTGTATGTGAGTGTGTGTATGTGAGTGTGTGTGTGTGTGTAGTGTGTGTGTAGTGTGTGTGTATGTGAGTGTGTGTGTAGTGTGTGTGTAGTGTGTGTGTGTGTAGTGTGTGTAGTGTGTGTGTGTATGTGAGTGTGTGTATGTGAGTGTGTATGTGAGTGTGTGTGTAGTGTGTGTGTGTGTAGTGTGTGTAGTGTGTATGTAGTGTGTGTGTGTGTAGTGTGTGTGTGTGTGTATGTGTGTGTGTGTGTAGTGTGTGTATGTGAGTGTGTATGTGAGTGTGTGTGTAGTATGTGTGTGTGTGTAGTGTGTGTAGTGTGTGTGTGTGTGTAGTGTGTGTGTGTGTGTGTAGTGTGTGTGTAGTGTGTGGTAAGTGTGTGTGTGTGTAGTGTAGTGTAGTGGGTGGGTGGGTGGGTGGGTGTGTTATATGTGTGTTCAGTGTTTGTGTGAGTGTGTGGATTATTAATACTGTATAATGTTGACTTTAACATTCTAGTTGCTTTGGTAAAGAAGCAATAACCTTAAAGGTCTCCTGGTGTCAAAAAATTAAATAAAAAACGTAAAAATCTTGAGATTGGACCATTATACATACACATATTGTATCCTTCAACCCTTCTGTAGCCTCACAAACCTGGGTTAAAAAACTGTAAAGTAGCCAATTTTAGGAATTCATGAGGTCAACAATGCCTGTCTACAGTAGAAATTGTAGCGCGGGTTGCCTACTTAACAAGTTTTTTCCTTAGTTTTTAAGAGTATTGAAGGCTTAAGGCACAAAATATGCATATTTACAATAGTCCTATCTCATGATTTATCATTGAGAGAAATGTGTTTTTGAGGCCAGGGGCTCTTTAAGAGGACGTTTTATTTCTGACATATATAAATGTAAACAAACTATCTAAAAGATCAAAATTTAAGATAAGGCAGGAAACTTAAATGACTGAAATCGACAGGGAGACTAATATTCATAGGAAACGAGTACATACATGTACAAAATATTGGTATATTTAAGACGGTAGTTTGTTTAGCAAAGTAAAGTAATTTTCCAAAAAAATGATTGGCTGTTCAAAAAATTTAAATACATTTATTGGCTAATCTTGTTTGTTTGTTTTTGTGCAGATAAAATTAAATCGATGTTGAGCAATTTTTTAAAATCCGTTTCATTAAGGGTTGTATATAGATGGTTTGTATCTCAAAATCTAAAAAGAAAACTTCGAAATTTTATGATGCCACTTGAAAGTTAATAGTAACAGCTACCTAGAATAAAATATTCAGAACCCGTGACCATCAGATAAGAGAGAAATTAATTATCGAAATTAACATGGGCTCTTATGGGACTAAAACTTTTAAAAATCATAATTTAAAATCTAGCATGGTGACCCCCCAAATTTTTTACATTTTTGAAGATACCTAATCCTAATGTATCACTTTGCAAAATTTCAGATTTTTCTATCTTTACAATTTTTTAGTCAAATCCCGCAGTAGCTGATTTCCCGCCTTAAGCCTAAAGTTCTAAACGAAGCAATAACAATGATCAACCATACACATATAAACGTCGTAAACAGGTATATAGTGACGTCATGATCGGGTGTTCTTAACAAAGGAGAAATATCGAAGCTGACTCAAGAGTTGTGTGTAGTTTATACAATGAACTAAGAACTAGTGAAAACAGGTTTGAAACGAAGCTAGAGCTTTTCAAATAAAGAAGAGAGTTTTGTTTTTACATAAATATTATTAAAGCTAAAGACAGTTCATAAAAATTATAGTAATTATATAACGCATATTATATGTAGATACAATAGCGAATAAGAAAAAACGAACAGAAACATATGAAACATGCCCTCCAAATATGATGAATATATTACAATAAAAAAATTATCAAAAGGTTTTAAAATTATTTACGCATACAATTGAAAAGTATCAAATTAAAATAATAATATACTATACAAATGAAAAATAATTTAGAGAAGTAAATAAATTGGCGTTGATCTCCAAAATGTGAATGACGTACCTTATTTCATAAGAATAATTGATATTGCATGCAAATATATATGTTGGCAACCATTGCCGAATTCGCTCATTGGCCGAAATAGGCGACCACGTCGCAGCGTGGCAATGCATTTTTGCCAAGATCCGAAATTCAGCACTTGTGCATCGTAATGTTGACCATAGACAAATTTTTTTGTCAAATTTAATAAGAAATCATTTTTATAAATTTATAAATATTTTAATTAACTGTAAACCATAATATAAAATGATGTGTTATAATAATAATAAAAAATATGATATTATTCATACTTCTACCAATATCTTAACCTGCGTATTAAACATTTTGACCACGCTGCAGCGTGGCAATTATCAAAAACCACTCCACGAACTGGCTAAAATGTATTTGCCAAAAATTTGGCATTTGTTAAAAACCACTCCGCAACGTGGTCAAAATTACGATGCACTTCAGATCTTGGCAAAAATGCATTGCCACGCCGCGACGTGGTCACTTATTTCGGCCAATGAGCGAATTCGGCAATGGTTGCCAACATATATATAAAACTATCTTGTATCGTGTGTGTATATATTTCTCTCTGCGTTTTTGATTACTTAATTACAATAATACTACAGTATTATTTAATAAACATGTGGTTACTATAATGCTTGATCCTTTTAATATTTTTTTTTATGTCACACTCAATTGTAATCACGGATTCTTATCAGTAAAATGACCTCTAACTGATGCATTATGTATAATGTTTGTAATATTCAAATTCTGAGGAAATTCTTAAAATTCTCAATCATTTCTTACAATGAAAGAAATAAATAAAATAAATTATTTTTAATTATAAAAAAATAAATTCGTTAGATTCAAAATATTTTATATCCACCTACCTTCAATAACAAAGTAGAAGCTGTTAATGAAAATATAGACAAAAATAGCAAAATAAACCGCCACATTTTTCTAAAATTATCACTCGAAAGTAAGTGTATGTATAAACTTATTTAATAAATAATTTAAAATTATTATTCTGTTCTTTTAAATTACTATATATTATATGATAATTCCTCAATATATATTGCAATTGAAACGTATGTAACTTCCGTTTTATTATAATTGCTTTTAAATCTAAATTAGCATCTGTTATTTGTACGTTAATATAATTTATATAATGTTATATTTTATTGTTGCTAAAGTCTAGAAATTCTAACAATGTGGTCCGATTACTTGGGTCCGAAAAACCTGCCCAAAATTTCAGGTTTTTGCCGGACCTGGGTTCGAACCCCTGATACTTTCAATAAAAAAAATACATTAATAAAAATTATACCCAAGAATAGCAAAAAATTAACAAGATATTCAAAGCAATTGATCTTATATACGATGCTTACATCACAAAACAAACCTCTGCACAGTTAACAAATACTCATCGTCTTTATGATTGATTATTAATTTGTATAGTTTTTATGTTAACTAACTTATTATTATTTTCATTACGAAGCGATAAAAGGAGAAATTTATTGTATAATCTTCTTGCAATGGAAATTTACAAAAAAATATATATAGCATTTATTAGTGCTACATATTTATTTTATCCATGAATACTACAACTCAAAATAGGACTGCATAGCTACATAACATGATTACTACAATATTTGAGCTGGTTTGGCCGAGTGGTGAAGACAGCTGACTCGTAACTCCTAACCGAGTATCAACATAGCCATATTATGTTCCTGCCATGTACTTTAGTTTCTTTAGTTTTCAAGCTTAAATTCAATGTACCTACTACCTACATATAAATTTTCAAAATTACGAAACTATTATAAGCTTATTTGAATCAAGTTAAACCGCACCGCACCGTACGATAACAAATTAAAAAGTTTATGTACTACCTTCAGCTAGTATTCAATTCATTCAAAAGTAGAGCTGTAAAAAACTCGAAATATTTTTAACCCGGGCTGAAATTTTTTAGCCCGGGTTGACTTGAAACCCGGGTTTAGCTTGAAATCGAGCTTAAACTCGAAAAACGAGCCAAAGCTCGGAAAACTCGACATTTGAGCCAACGTTTAAAAACGAGCTTTCAAGCCTATGAAGAAAAAAGCTTGATTTTTATTACGAAAATATTTTTTTGGAAGGTTAAAAGTCATAAATAAAATAAAATAATTTTTAAAAATATTTTAAACAGCTTATTTTGCATGATAGAATATTAAAAATGCAATTTTAAACAAAAATTTCAAACATTTTTTTCTTTGTTTTCTTCAAAAATTGTACTTTAGCTCGATTTATTTTCAAAATCTCGTTGTTTTTACAAGTCATTTACGAGCTGAACTCGAAAAAGCTCGTTTTCGAGCTAAAAGCTCGAAACCCGGATTTACCATTTTCAAAAAAAAGAGTACCCGAAGATTTTGGCCCGGGCGGGTGCTCAAACCGGTTTAAATTTACAGCTCTATTCAAAAGTTTTATCTTTTAAAAGCATCCATTTTAAGTTTTACAGATAAAAAAAAAGAAAAATAAAATCTATTACAGCCTGTAATTTGCAATGTATTTCTTATTCAATAAGTGATCAATAATCATCGTATTATTAAACCTAAAAACAAAAAATGCAATTTCAAAATTTTAATTTTTAACGCGCTGACAGCAAAAGCCCTTACAGAGACCCTGAACCTACGTCACAGCTAAAACTTTGCTCTAACGCTAGCTTAACACAAGCGGGAGTTACTTTTTTTTTTATCTATCCATTATTATTATTGTTTATATATTTATTTATACATGTAAAAAATATTTTAATATGTCGATGTCGTTACGAACAAAATGTCTATTATGTCTTTTTTTGTCACGGGAAGCAAATTGTGTATCTCGTATTTTATCACGCGAAGCAAAATGCCTACCCCGTTTTTTGTCACGTGAAGCAAACTTTCAATCTCGTTCCCAAACGTATAACGCAGATAGCGCTCGAATTACACATTTTTAGAGAACTTTATCAGAAAAGCTACATCCCCATGATTGAGGCAGACTGCAACACTGAACAATTTTGACTTGGCAACGTTGCATTTTGAAGCACCAATCAGAGGCCAGAAGTAGCCAAATCAAGGCGCCAATGAGAGAGCGCGCTATAGTTATTTCGTCTGCAGCGTTGCCAATTTTAAAGAAATGAGTGTTGCGGGTCTGCCTAACTTTTTGGGATGTCACTTCGCTGTTTAAGTTCTCTATTATTTTTAGAGAAAAAGTTCTCTAACAATTTGCCAAGATACTACATAAAATATAGCGACACCAACTGGTTCCATGCTAATTTTAGCGCAGTTATGATTGGTCTATTTTGATCACGTGACGTTCAACTCAAGCGCTGATTGGCTTAGATGCTCATTTTGAATTTCGCGGAGGCCTAAATTGGCCGAGCGTGTCCTTATCTTGTATATAGAAGCTTGATTTTAAAAAAAAAAGAGATAGACATTTTGCGTCACGTGACAAAAACGAGATAGACATTGTGTTCGCAACAACATCGATATATATATATATATAATAATATCATAATATAATACATATAACGTCAAGTATCCAGCGCAAAAGTAAGAGAAACTCACGCTTGCGCCAAACTAGCGTGAGAGCAAGTTGTAACGTGAAATTAGTTTCAGTGTCACTCTAACGGCATTTCTCTCATCGCGTTAATAATTTAAACTTAAAGATTGCATTTTCGAGAGCTTTAACAATTCGATGATCACTATTTTAAAAAAAGGAGCTGTTTATTTTGAAAACCTGGTTTAAATAAATTATTTTACAAATGAAATGCATTTTCCTTTTTAATTGGGCTTTATTGTAGTACGTTTTGCAGATGTCATTTTCGTTAATGTGGTTCTCTTCAATTGTATTCCTAACGGCAATGTTTTTGTCACATTGAACCAAAATTTCATCATTGTAGTTTTTAACGAAGGAACGATAGAGAATCGTTTCTGTATGGGAGTCGTTATGTATTTTTTAGTAGTTGAGGTAACTCGCAAAGATTTCATATGGATTGTGGTGACTGTTGGTCGCGAGGTGTTTTTTACGTCTCTGGTAATCAGCAGTGATTGTGATGTTGTTGTTAAATGAACAACATTTGAAACCACAGCTAGCTGTACTGATCTTGAACTTGAAAAACTTGCGTCCATAACGTTAAACTGAAACACAATAATATACAGTATATATACAGTGTATATATATATATATATATATATATATATATATATATATATATATATATATATATATATATATATATATATATATATATATATATATATATATATATATATATATATATATATATATATATATATATATATATATATATATATATATATATATAAAGTATCAGCATGTAGCCAGGATTAAATCATTTCAGTATGGGCTTTACCAAACCTCAGGCTCAACCCTATATTATACTCTTCTGGGCTCAACTACCAGCTCTGTGCAACTCGCAGCACTTGACTCTCGTAAAACCAAGAGTTGACCCAAACCTCCGCGCTCCTGTGTTTTAAATAATCCTAACATTATTCAATAGACGAAAAATACTAGCACCAGTATTGCATAAAAAATAAAACGGACACAGATACTTATCAAATTGGCAAATATAACTAATGTTAATGTATTATTTATATTTAAAGGAATAGACCAGAGAAAAATATAAGGATTTTTATCACAAAACACTTGATAGGATTTACATAAATAACATTAATTTGCCTCAAAACCCGACTGTAGCGCCGTAGCAGTGATCAAAATGTCGATATATGCAACCCGCAGAACATTTCATAGTAATTTTTGCATGTTTCTGTCGTCATAAACATGAATTTTTACGTAAATTGAATACTTAACCGTTTTTTTACGCTCTCTCGTGGGGCTACATTAACTTCCTAATTAAAATGGTTATCAGTTTTGAAGATCCAATTTCGTGTTTATTCTTTAAAAAGCACATGTTGTTTTATGTGATCTAATATGGGTTTAAATGTAGTATACCTGATGATATTTCTACTTACTGATTTAGTTTGCTGGGTGTTAGTACTACTTAGGGTGAGATAATTGCTTGCTAGTGAAACAGAAGTTGTTGTCGAGGAAAGCAATGACGGAGATCTAGTGGTTTTGTAAAGATGGCGTTGTGTCTAAATAAATACAAATTTCAGGAAAATTAATAAATTTTATATATAATATACATAGCTATATTTTCTAAAATAAACTAAAGTTTCTGGTGCAAAATTTAATGATACACTTATAATATATAATCAATGATTGCGTGCTCTTAAATATATATGCATGTTGCTTGGTAAATTTAGTTTTTTCGTTCGTTTAAATTTGATAAAAATGATTTACTGTTGAGTCATACAGACTTTTTTCTGAATTTCGTTAATTCTTTTCATGTAAATACAAAGTAAAAAAACAAACATAGATCAGGCATACAAAACGTTGTAAACAAGTTAATATGATCATGTGTTCTTAACGGGGCAGTGCCCTGAACCTACGCCACATCTAAAACTTGCTCTCACTCTACCTTCACGCTAGTGATAATTACTCGTACTTTTCTTTACTATGGAATGTTAACGTAATATTTACGTATATAAAATACATTTTTACGTCTACAGATACAGAATCATAAAAATAAGAGGAACTCCCGCTTGTGCCAAACTAGCGTGAGAGCAAGTTTTAGCTGTGACGTAGGTTCGGGGTCACTGTAACGGCTTTTGCTCTCAGCGCGTTAGTAATTAAAATTTTCAGATTACGTTTCCGGGAGGTTTATTAACACGATGATTACTATTTCAGATGGCAATCATTGACCAACCCTTTAATAAAGGATAACTATCTCAGCAGAGGAGCTTAAAGAGAAAGTTCAGGGGTTATTACACCATTTCTTTTTTAATGTTAGATAATGAGATGAACTCTTCATCGACCCTCATATGATGTCCCTAAGCCCTTCCGTGGTCCCATGGTAGTCCTGTAAACTTGCGCTCATTATGCGAGATATGCAGCCCGCGCGCTACAACATTTTCTATGGTAAAGCCGTATCTACGACATAAAAGATACGGAACAAGTTGCATATCTCGCAGTATAGTCAAGAGTTTGCGGAACTATGGAAGGTCTTTAGGGCATCGTATCGTTTTGTGCTTTGTATGTGAGTTTATAAGCAGTTATTCACTTTGCCTAAAATTGAAGCTCATTATTTGTGTGTAGAATGAACTTAAAACTTTTTTTTGTGTCTGTGTGTGTGAAAACAAATTGTGGCCTCTCTCTTTTTACATGGCGAGAAAAATAAGTTCTCTTAAAATTGATGAACCTAAATTTAAAATAACAATACATTTAGGTGTTGGCCAGGATTAAAACCTAATTGTATGGGCTTTAATGTATGATCTGAGGCTTCTCAGACCTCAGGCTCAACCCGTTATCACACTATTATGGGCTCGACTACCAGATCTATGCAACCCGGATCACAAACTCTAAAAAAAAAACAATACTTGACAGCACTCGCATCAGCAGGCAGTGGTTAAACTGCAATAGCACGTTAAAGGAGTACGTGAACGATGAAAGATGGCCGAATGATATCTTGCAAACTAGACAGTGACGAATTATAATATTAGCACAAAATAAAGAAGTAATTTTACTTAAACATTTAGCTACGTGAAACATGTGGATTCACGATCAAATATTTAAGTAATTCCACTTGGAAGATTACATGCAAATTTGAAAACTCAATTTTAGCAGCAAATTTTAGTCAAATTATAATCTTTTTTAAATTAAAAATATTATTACAACTTTTTTCTGACAAAAAAAAAATTATAATAATAAATAAATTGACTTGATTTCATTTGAAATTTATAATGTTGGTTTTGCTGGAAATAAAGAATGTACAAATATTTAACTCTATATCTATAACTAAATCTCTCTGCACTCTCTCTCTCTCTCTCTCTCTCTCTCTCTCTCATTCTTATAGCAAATAATTTAGTGGAGAAAATTTGCATTTTCGGCTTTTGATTTGTTCTATTTGACCACAACTAGTTCTGGTCCAAATTCAAAAATTAAAACTAGATATAAATGTTTACACCGAGTATTGCTTTTTGCAAAATGCTCAAAACTAGTATGGATCAAAATTTCGTGACCAAAAGCCGAATAAACTGGCATTCCGGGTTGTGGTAAAAAGTTACGATCCAAAAGCCGAAATGAGCAAAAATACTTAGTTTGGGTCAATTTCGGGTTTTGATGCTATAACATAATTCATAGTGGCAAGAGCTGCCATTACAAGATGTGGTGGTTCTAGTTGCACAGGTCTGGTATTAGGCGCCCAAAGGAGTGTAGTAAAAGGGTAGAGACTGTGGTTTTTTAAGCCACAAATCACAAATCATTGTAAGCACTATTACCAAAAAGAATTCGTTCTAGCCTACCTCAAAAGGGATTATGGCATCATGATACAGTATGTATGTGCTATATATTTTTTTATTGAAATGAATTGATACCAACCTGACAAACAATTTCATGCCGCCTGTCTTTACAGGGAAAGTCATAAATACCCACGCTATCTTTCACCAGGGACAAGCCAGCACACGCCTCATTGTAACCACCGTTATTGGGTTCATTGATCGCCCATGTGGTGCCGTTGACCTCTTTATCCGTTACACAAGAAGTGAAGCGATGGTTCAAACGTAAGTCAATGAAAGATGTGTAAAATCTTAATGCATTGGGTCCAAGTGACCCTGTGTTAAAAAGGAACATATTTTAGAAGTATGGCAATGTAGAAATTTAATGAAAGTGACCTTTTGTTATGAAGTCATAAATATTATATATATATATATATATATATATATATATATATATATATATATATATATATATATATATATATATTATATATATATATATATATATATATATATATATATATATATATATATATATATATATACATATATATATATATATATATATATATATACATCGATGCCTCCGTGTCAAAAGCGAGCATCTACACTTTCCAGATTTCCAACAAAACGACTATCTACACTTTCCGCCGCCGAGCATCTGCAATGTTTAGCTTATGGCCACTAGTCAAGTTACAGTGCTGCTCGGAAAGTGTAGATAGTCGTTTTGTCGGTAATCTGGAAAGTGTAGATGCTCGCTTTTGACGCGGAGACATCGATATACATATATACATATATATAATATATTTTGTTATATAATAAATAACAAATATTAAACCCAAGTGTTAATAAATACTTTAGAGAATTATAATACAAGATTATAGCATAAATAATATACCAACAACATCTATCTATCTATCTATCGATCTATCGATCTATCTATCTATCTATCTATCTATCTATCTATCTATCTATCTATCTATCTATCTATCTATCTATCTATCTATCTATCTATCTATCTATCTATCTATCTATCTATCTATCTATCTATCTATCTATCTATCTATCTATCTATCTATCTATCTATCTATCTATCTATCTATCTATCTATCTATCTATCTATCTATCTATCTATCTATCTATCTATCTATCTATCTATCTATCTATCTATCTATCTATCTATCTATCTATCTATCTATCTATCTATCTATCTATCTATCTATCTATCTATCTATCTATCTATCTATCTATCTATCTATCTATCTATCTATCTATCTATCTATCTATCTATCTATCTATCTATCTATTTATCTATTTAATTATTTATTTATTTATTTGCACAGCAGTAACAAATGCTGAAAGTCAAATAAATTGCAACATATTTGTATGATTTTATTTTATTTCATGGTTGAAACTCCTTTTGTTTTAAAATATAAATAAAGCAATTTTATTGAGTTTTTTTTTTATTTCTAGTATTTAATTCATAGTGTTCGAAATTTCAAATACTCAGTAATTAAAACAATGTTGTTCGAACACGCACTCAAACCCCTCAAAAAATCTAAACAAACACGCACACGTCCTGTTTTCTACGAATTTGTTTGTTGTTAAGAAATGTTAAAAATCGCACTCAAACCAACCAGGACTGATTATTTGACAAATCAATATATCTTACGATGTTAAAACTATACTTACTGTTCATCATAAAATATGATTTTTCAATACATTGAATGTCTTCCATAGAGTTAAAAGAATAAGCAGGTACCATTCCTAATAGGCAGCATTCCTTAAAGATGCTTTTAAAATCGTACTAAAAATATTTAAGATTTTTAAAAATATTCTTACAACTTCTTCTTCTTATTTTTTTAAATATTCAATTTCCTATTTGAACTGCAACGCAAAAAATCTAACAGAATCAAAAATTGTTTGTGAAGTGTTAGATGGCTTGTATCCTAAAATCTAAGAAAGAAAACTTCCAAACATTATGATACCGCTTGAAAGTTAAAAGTATCAGCTAAATACCTCTAATATATATATACGTGTGTATGCAGTATACATATAATATATATATATATATATATATATATATATATATATATATATATATATATATATATATATATATATATATATATATATATATATATATATATATATATGATAAATTTTTAAGAACCCGTGACCATCAGATTAGAGAAAACACAATGATTGAAGATAACATTGTCTCTTATGGGACGAAAATGCAACAAAAAAAGCAGAATTAAAAATCTAGAATGGTAAACACCCCCACCCTCACTCCCCTTTATTGGTGACCCCAAAAGAAGGTATGGCCTAAAGGATCACTGCGCAAAATTTTAGATGTTTCTTCCTTTCACAACGTTTTAGTAAAATGCCGCACTAAGCTTTCTTCCAGCCTTAATAAAATATATCATAATCAAAATTTCTTTATTTCTCTCATTCCTTCAATCGTATACAATATACATCAGCTTGTTCTGTAAAGTATCGTGAATCTCATTTTTAGTGATTGGGTGACCAACAAAATAAGACACATTCATTGGTTGATCTTGTTTTCTGAGCAGGTAAAAGTGAGACACATATGTCAAAATTTGTATATCGTTTGGAACTTTTTTTTGTGAGTTTCATTCATTTTTATCAGGTTCAAAGTTCCAAACGAAGTAATAACAATGTCCAACCATACATAAACGTAGTATAAGGGAAACGACGTCATAAATAGATGATTTTTACAAAGGAAACTCTTTGAAGCTGGCTCGAGAGTTGTGTTTAGTTTATCAAACGAAGTATCGTATTCGTCAAGGTTGATTAACAGACAGAAAAAGTCATAACACTTATACATACTAACACGCACAAACTTGATGAGCTACTTTTTCATTCATAATTATAATACTACTAAAAATAATTTAAAAAATAAACCCAAATTAATGATGCATATTACTTCAGCTATAAATCCTAACTTATTTGAGACAAACACTTACACTGCAAATCTTTTTTCTTTTAACTTACTGAAAACTAGTGATTGCCAGACCACTTTTCTTCCCCCTTATTTTGGTCATTTTTAGATGTCCAAAATGTTTGGTTTCTTGGTTCTTACAAATTTAGGTCATTCTTACCAGTTTTTTGTTCGCGTTTAAAAATTTTGGCTTTCACCTTTTAAAAAAATTGGTAGCCTACGTGAGACCAATCTTGATAAAACTAACCAATTTTTGGTTAGATTTTTTTCTCCTTGGCCCCTTATTTTATGCAACTACTTGAAGTCACGTCATTTTTATATGACGCCACTCAAGGACTAAAAATGTTATTTTTTAATTAAAAAAATAAGTGCAGGAACATGTTACAATTAACATACATCAAATAATATAAACAAATCACTCGTACAATAATATAAATATTATATTAGTAGTATAGAAACGTATGTCCTCCCGGGAGCTGCTACTCCTAGCAGGTACCTGTTCTCCAAGAGCTGTTCCGCCTGTCGGCAAGAGCTGTTTTACCAGTTTCTGTCGTCGGCACACATGATGAAAATATTTTGATGATAGGTGTACAGCTGTATAAAAAGAAGAGTTGTTGCTTTTTTTTTCTTTTTTTTTAGGATAGGGTTATATTAAAAGTTTTAACTTTCTCTTTTTTTCATGTTACGTATTTAGAAAAAAAAATAGGTAAAAATAATATTCTAAGAGGTTATTCAACTCATACTAAACACAATAAATTTACAATATTTTTTGTTACCTATATTACTTTATTGTAATTCAAAACCTATACTATTTTTATACCTTTTTCCTAAATAAATGTCAATAAAAAAAAAGAACTGTTATACCTTGTATAAATGACCAATGCCTTTATTTAATATATTTTAAGTACATGCAATTTACTTTTTTCTTTTTATGAGACCGAAATGTATTAAATCAGTACCGACAAAAAAATATTTTGTAATGAAATAATTTTTAAATTTAGTTCACAATGTCGCCAAATTTTAAGATCAAAAATGGGAATACTATTATTTTTTATAAAGGTCAGAATATTTTATAGATTTATAAAAATTATCTTTCGTTTTTGTTTTTTTTCAAGTTCGCCGCAATGAATTGAAATTTTGTTTTTACTATGACTTAAAAGCAACTTTGCCGAAAATTTGAATTTTATTATCTAATTCTTTTTATTAAATTTGCGTCGTATTATGACATTATACAGTGCTGCAAGCTTTTTTTTTATTATATTTTGTTCTATTACGTAAATAAAAAATGTTTCTCTTTTATAATAAAATTGGCAACATTTTTTTGCCAATATCAGTATCAATTGAAAATCATTGGCATGATTTTTACATTTTAAAATTAGAAACTCGACGTTAAAGTGCTCGTGATTGAATCTTTTGCTACTTGTGAATTCAAAGAGAAAAAAAATGCGAGATTTAAGGTAAGTATTTTTAATTTTTTTAACTTAAAATACATTTTTTTTCAATATTTTAAAAAAGGAAAACGGGTAAAATAAAAAAATAAAAATAGGACCACATAAAAAAAAAGAAAAAAAAGAAAAAAATTGATGCAAGTTTAGGGGTGGGGGTGGGGGGAAGGGGTTATTCTTTATCACTAAAGTCTGTCATATACTCAAGTATGAGTTATCCAAGGCTGCGGACGGTATCAAAAAATTCCTCGATGCTGTCCTGCATGACGTGTCGGTCGCGTTGAACCACGCGCATCCTGCCGATGATCTCGTCCGTAGCTCTCATAACATCACGTGAGAAGTCACGTAACTGTAATAACGACACAAAAACCAAATTAAAAACATGATTATTATAATAATTATTATTATTTTTTTTTTCTGTTATTATACTTACACGAGATTGACGTTGGTATGGTGCAACGGTTCTTCGTCGTTCCCTTCTTGATCGAGGTGTCTCTCGTGGTACCGGTCGGATAGGAGAAATTTGGATGGGTGAAAAGTTGTATCGGTAGGACGGACCAGGTTGAGGAGTGGATGACCTTGGTTCTCCAGTAGGTATTTGCTGGTTACTGCTCCCCCCTTGGTTGGAAATGTTCTCCAATGGAGATGATACAAGGTCATACGGGGGAATTACGTCCTCCTCGGCTGCAAGCTAGGATCTTGAACGGTACCAGTTGGAACGCACTCCATAAGCTTCTCTGCGTTGCTCACCATTATCTGGATTTGATCCACAAGTCTAAAGATAATGGTGGTGACGGAAGGCTCTGGTCTGGTGCATCTTGGAGAACTTCGAGGGGTAATACATTTACGCCTTCCTGGTTACAATTCGGCGCGTCAGCGATCAAAATTGGATCCTGTTGTTTACCGGGTGGTACGTAGATCTCTGGAGGGGGAATACCATGCTGCTCGGATGGTTCCTCTGGTACAACCGCTGGCTGATAGAGACGCGGTTCATGCACTCTAATTGATGCGAAGTTTTCACGACGCTTTCTAGTAGTCTGCGCTGCGTCTTTATTGGTAAATGCCGGTTTAATTGGAGGAATCGTGCCTCGCCGGAGTTAGATACCAAGATGTACGCGTCGTTTACTACGCGTTCGTCAGACATGAAAGTCATTCGCGAGTCGCTTGAATGGCTACTGTCCGAATTCTGAATATAAAAAAGTGTTTATAAATATTTTTGCCGTATGGATTTTTTTTTTAAATATATAAGGTATAAAAAAAATTAAGGGACAAAATTTAACAAACAAGCAATATAACTAAGTAATGTAAAAAGTAAAAATTAATATCTATTTAGACAATAAGAATAATACACTTACGATAAACTCAATAGTTGAGTCGTGTAGCCCAGACATAGCCATTTCGATTTCCGCTAAAACTTGTAAGTCGGAATCGGACGAATTTAAATCCATTTTTTTTTGTTTTTTTTTTGTATCACAAGGGAAAAAAGTGATGTCGCAGGTACAGCACAATAAACAACAATGAAACCTGATTCTGCTCATCAGGTGGATAGGCGCCAGGATCGCAATGGTTGTTTTTGCAAAATAGAAAATAGTTTATATTTCATTTTATTGGTAATAGGGAGACATCTATGTTGAAAAATAAAAACGTTTTAGTATATTTTTATTTTCAAATTTTTCAAAACTAAAATAAACTGACTTGTATATAATTTTTGAAACCATTAAACTTGTATAGTTTTCCTAAACAGTCTCTTGTAGTAGAATGTTCCAATATGGCGTCAAATTAAAAAAGGAATGCATGCACTTATATGACGATTTAAAAAACAAATAAATGTCATAGTATGTCTGCACCATAAACATTTTACAGTATACCAAGTGCATCATATAGGGTGTTTTCATAGAAAAAAATTAATAGGGTGTTTGTTTTAAAAAATAATAGCGTGGTTGCATCCTGAAGAAAAATATAATGGAGTTTTCGCATCAAGGATAGTTTTTCTCAACATTCTATGTACCAGAGTGATCCAACATGGTGTCTACTATGAAATGCAATATGGCGTCAAATTAAAAAAGGAATGCATGCACTTATATGACGATTTAAAAAACAAATAAATGTCATAGTATGTCTGCACCATAAACATTCTACAGTATATCAAGTGCATCATATATGGTGTTTTCAAAAAAAAGACAGGATGCTACAAATGCATTCCAAAAAAAGTTTTTCAAGTTAATGAACAATGCTGTGTTTGGTAAGACTATGGAGCAAGTAAGAAACAGAATCAATCTAGAAATTGTCAACAATGTGAAACGGTTACGTAAATTAATAAGAAGCCCCTTCTTTAAAGACCCCCTGTACGTTTGAAACAAGTATTTTTTAAAAGCTTGTAAATATCTTTAAATTCAGTTATATACCTTAGCCCAGCGTAATTGGCGCACCATAAGGGAGTAAAAAATTAAACTTCCCCCCAAAGAACTGCCAGTCTGACGTCAGACTGGCACTAGCAGCAACGCCGCTCTAGCTGCTGATAGTGGTGGGAGATGGCAGTACTCATACGGTCTTGTGATTGGCTGGCCAGTGTGACGTCAGCCTGGCAGTCGGCGAAGTGGGGAAAGAGCCCGCCAAGAATGAATTTCAAGTTGCATGAGAGAAAATAAAAAATATATACAATATATTTTTTCTATATTTATATTTTCTAAAAAAGTCTAGAAGTTATGTAATGTTATTTCCTAGTAAATAGTACGATAATATGTATTTAATTCTCTTTAATATTTGTTTTTTAAGCTAGTCATTATATTTTATGAATGATTTGAAGTAAGTTTAAACCAGATAAATTTTTGATTTTGTGATAAAGTCAAGTGAAGATCAAGATCGAATCAATAATGATAATAATAATGAATAAATTGTTTACCTTTCATTACAATAAATTTAAAATATATATATTGTAGAAACATATATTTTTTTAAACTTTTTTTTTAATAATACAGATTAATACGCATACAAATTTTCTATGATTTGATAAAACTTTTATTTAAGGTCAATTTTCATTCTTACAAATAAGCAGAAAAAGAAATCTACAATAACTTTAAGTATAAACATAAAACGATTCAGGATTTTTTTCAATGTAATGTTCAGTAGGGTCCACCATTTTTAGTCTGAAACATAAATACAAGCGTTTCTTTATACTATCAATTATATAAATAATATAAGGCTTGTTGTTTCTGTACGCGCTATATAAACAAATTGATTTTCAATTAGCACAAATATGATATGATATATATTATATTATATATATTATTATATAATAGTATTAGTATTGCAAAAAAATGCTTATCCGTACAATTTTAATACAAACTTTTGCATTTTTTCTTTCTTGCTTTGAAGGATCATATAATATTGTAATAATATAATTAGGAATATATCCAACCTGTTTATGCAGGGTATTTTGGTCCAAATCTCGATGAAAATCCTGTATACTCTCCATCTGGACTAGGGAACTTCCGCCTTATCTCTCCAACCACGCAAGCAGGAATCACAAATCGCACGCGGCGTTCATCTTCTTTTCCTAATTGAACTGACGATCTAACGAATCGTATAAAAGCAGAGTATGCTAAATATCGCCACATTTTATTTGAATTTAAATCTCTAATATAACGTCCCTTTTTCCTCTTAATTTTATCACCACGCATTATTTTTAAAATTCTATCACCGATAACAAAGGTATTGAATTCACTATGCGCGGTTATGCAGTTTATGTCCTCTTCTTGCACGATAGTTTGCATTATATTGCTCTCCTTACAACAAAAACACTCAACATCTTTAGGCATTCTAACACAAAATAAACAGTCACACCATTCAGTATTAGAAGAACGTCCTTCACGATTTTTTTCTATTTCTTCAATTTGCCGTAAACGAGTTAAATATTCTTGATGCTCTTCATCGGTAGCCATAGGCTCCGGCAAGGTACCTAAAGCGCCACTCATTATAAATAAAAAAATAATAAATTTTATATGCACAATTTACGTAATATTGAAGCTTATATAATGCAGTATGAACTAAACGCGTGCTGTACGTGCGAGTCACAGTGCGTGATTAGGTGTACTGTATTTGTACTACAATACTGTACTTTGCTCGCACCTGTGGAAAAATGAGGGACGATTGTTCACCATTCATTTCCAAAAATAAATGATGAAAGGTAAGTACTTTGCATGTCGTAAAATAAAAACGATATTAAAAAATAGCTACTGAAAATTAAAACATAATATTAACTATTTATTTTAAACCTTCCACACACAAAGGATAAATTTTAGTGGATATTAAGTTTATAATAATAACTTGATAATACGTTGAAAATTAATTGTCAACTATCACCCGTTTGTTGTTATAACTAATTTGTTTATACAAAAGAATAAATATTGATACATTTGCATATCGTAAAAGAAAAAAAAGAACGAAAAAAAATGTTACAAAAAACTGAATTAAAAAACAAAAAAAAAAAACAAACAAACAAAAAAACAATCACGTAATATACGTAATATACGTCAAGAAAAAAAATGTATCAGGAAATGTTATAAAATTTGTTGATTCTATTTTTCCTTGTAACTATATAAATTTTTATATTATTTTAAGCTGCTTTTTATCGTGTTATCCAACTGATAAACCCCTATTTTTTTTCTAGTATTTTCCTTTAATCAGATCCTTTTTGTAATTTTTTTATGCCTGTTAAAAAATAAGAAAAAATAAAATGATCACGCAATTGAAGCCATTATAAGAAAAAAAAAATTGAACCTTCAATTTTGTAACAAAAACTGTAATACAGCTTCTGTATTTATGAATAATATGCTAGAAAATTTAATTGTTTTAAAATTAGTATAATAAAATAGAAACATGTTAATAAAATGGAGAAAAAAAATATAGTTTATAAGCTTGGTTGTCTGTCTCTGTCTGTCTGTCTGTCTGTCTGTCTGTCTGTCTGTCTGTCTGTCTGTCTGTCTGTCTGTCTGTCTGTCTGTCTGTCTGTCTCTCACCCTCTCTCTCTCCCTTTCCCTCTCTCCCTCTCCCTCTCCCTCTCCCTCTCCCTCTCCCTCTCCCTCTCCCTCTCCCTCTCCCTCTCCCTCTCCCTCTCCCTCTCCCTCTCTCTCTCTCTCTCTCTCTCTCTCTCTCTCTCTCTCTCTCTCTCTCTCTCTCTCTCTCTCTCACTGTCTCTCTCTCAAATAAAGTAAATAAAATGATCACGTAATTGAAGCCATTATAAGAAAAAAAATGAACCTTCAATTTTGTAACAAAAACTGTAATACAGCTTCCGTATTTATGAATAATATGCAAGAAAATTTAATTTTTTTAAAATGATCAGTATCATCAAATATAGTCAAGTTAATAAAATGGAGAAAAAAATAGTTCAATTGCTTGGTTATCTGTCTGTCTGTCTGTCTGTCTGTCTGTCTGTCTGTCTGTCTGTCTGTCTGTCTGTCTGTCTGTCTGTCTGTCTGTCTGTCTGTCTGTCTGTCTGTCTGTCTGTCTGTCTGTCTGTCTGTCTGTCTGTCTGTCTGTCTGTCTGTCTGTCTGTCTGTCTGTCTGTCTGTCTGTCTGTCTGTCTGTCTGTCTGTCTGTCTGTCTGTCTGTCTGTCAGTCTGTCTCTCTCTCACTCCCTCTTTCTCTCTATCTGATCTCTTTCTCTCTCTCTCTCATTCTCTCTCTCTCTCTCTCTCTCTCTCTCTCTCTCTCTCTCTCTCTCTCTCTCTCTCTCTCACACTCTCTTGAATGTAATAATAAATTTTACAAATATGATTTCAGGTATATGTGCTTTGTGCAAGCAACCGGAAGATCAGAAGAAGAAATTACTTCAAATAGTAATATTTGTTTACTCCATTTTACGGATGAAGACTTTGTGGATGGGCAGTTCAAAGTGCACAATAGTGAAAGTTTCTCTAGTATTACATTCAATACACTAAGAATTACTGACAAAGCAGTTCCAACACTCCACGTGTTTAGTACTGCACAACATGAAAACTCTCTGTTTGCCACATCAGTTTGCGTCACCCCTGAAAAAAATTGTGAACCTCCATGTAAAATTGCTAAAATAGTAAACAGCACACATATTGGTAATGAAACTAATACGCAAAATCAAATAATCCTGACATCAACACTTATTAAGGCAAAGAAAAAAGATAAAAAAGTCATTACAGATTGTGACACTGTTTCATCTAGTAATTACTCCAAAAAAATTGAACTGTGTGACTCTGGTGTATCTGGTGTTGACAATATTAGTGCAATCAATAATAAAGAAGATAATACGTCTTTTGATTTAGATGTTTTAGATACAACATTGATTGCAAGTTGTTCTGAACAAGATGCGACACTTAAAACAATGGACTTAGAGTCAGCAAGTGAAAGTGAAGTCGACCAAAGTTTTATGTTACAGGATGAATGGACTGAAAATGTTGATTTTGAGTACGTCATAGTGCAAAAATTAAAATTAAAAAAATTATTTAATTTTTGTCCCGAGTGTGGTTCTCTCATTATAAAAAAGTGCATTTCTAAAGAAAGAGGAACTATGATTGAAATCGAAGCAGAGTGCCTCAATCATCACACACATGTATGGCAATCGCAGGAAATCGTAAATAAAAAGCCAGTTGGTAACGTTGCGTTTACATCTGCAGTATACCTTAGTGGCTTGCCCTTTGCTGGAGTTGATCGCTTTACACGCACGCTGCAGTTACCTAGCATAAGTGAATCCGCATACTATAAAAACGTACGAGAATACGTGTCACCAAATCTGCGAAACGAGTGGGTTAGGCACAGAGAGGAAGTTATCCAAGAAGAAAATGAAGCTGCAGAAACAGACGAAAAGGGCACAAAAATTATTTCAGACGGAAGATATGATTCCCCGGGCTACAATGCCTACCTCCATACTCACACCATGATGAGTGCAAGATCTAGCAAAATTTTAGATTTTACAGTCCTGAAAAAACAGCCGCAGGAAACAAGCGCGTCATTAGAAGTGCATGGATGTGATATACTTTTAGACCGTTTATCTGAAAAGTTACCTCATTTTAATGTGTTATGCACAGACCGCCACACTGGTGTCCAAAAATTGATGAAAGAGAAATATAAGGGGAAAAAACATACCTTTGATGTGTGGCATCTCACAAAATCGTTCAACAAGCGGTACTCTGCAATAGCAAAACGTAGTGGCATGGAAAAATTAAGAGAATGGAAATACATCATTATCCGCCATATATGGTTTTGCTGTGCAAATTGTGATGGTGACGGAGAGAAACTCGTGAAAATGTTTAAATCTACCTTGTATCATGTACGTAATATCCATGCGTGGCTGGACGAGGATGAGGAGGAAGAAGGAGACGGGCCACAACAGTATGGATGCTACCATACTGATGATGAACATGAGCCTAAAAGACGTTATTTTATCGAGGGTGACGACGACTTTAAGGCACTCTCAAAGCTCATATTAGATGAGAAATTTCTAAAGGATCTTCGAAATGCTGCTGAAAATATGCATACTGGTTCTTTAGAAAGTTTTCATAATCTGATCATAATGTATATGCCAAAAAAAATAAGTTTTTCCCATGCTGGCATGATTGACAGGACCATTCTTGCAGCACTGGACAATAACTTCAATGTTGGACGCTCAGTAGTTGGACTGAAGATGGTAAATTCAAAGAAAACACAGCGTTGGAAGTGGGTGAATGTCTATGACGAGAAAAATCACACCTGGCGTTTGAATCTCCAAAACAAAATTACTGATTTACACAACCAGCCAAGGCATGAGGATTACGGGGAAGAATTTGATGTCATGTTCTCCGTTCTTCCATCACCAGACTCTAGTGCTCCAATACCTCGCCCTGACCCTGAAACTGTACCACTTCACTCTAGCCGTATTGTCTAAGTAAGTATATAAAAAAATTATTTTTTAAGAATAAACCAAACAAAAGTAGCAAAAAAATAATTACTGATAAAAAAACTGGCTTTGAAAATATGAAATAAATTCAAATTATAAATTTTAATTTCTGTATTTTTTTTTAAAATTAACTTTTCAAAAAATTAAATTAAATATAAATTTCAATATGTGACTAAAAAAAATTAACATGTATGGAGTTTTGCATCAAATGAAATCTCCATTTGCTTGCATCATTATTGCCATATATGCCAACAGATTTTATTTTTAAGTGAAAAGATTGTATGTAAATTTTTTTATATAATGAATAATCTACAAATTATTTACAAAAAATAATAATAATAACCTCAAATTGTATTTCAGACCTCGCTGCGACCCCGGCGCCGTCAACCTCGTACACCTCAGCGCGCACTGAATGCTACAGTAAATCTTATATATTATTGTTTGTTTTTTAATTAATTGTATTATAAATTGCATTATTTGCTAAAAATATAACGACATATTAAATTACATTTGACAAAAAAAATCATATTGCATGAAATAATAAGTTAAATAATAATAATCATATTGTCAAATATTATAAATATTTTGCGCCTTAAAATATAAATTCTATATAATATAAATAAACATATTATTGTAAGTATTTTATTCATATATAATTTGATTAAATTAAATATCCCTTACATTTATTTTTTGTCCATAATTGTATTAAAGAAACTATAATTAAATATGATAGAATTTCTGATTATAAAATAATAACTAAAAACATTACAAATAATAACAATTTTAATTAAATTGATTTGTATTTTAATTATTTTTTAGATGTGGAATATGCACGCGCATATCGACTCTCTCTACTACTGTATATACTCTCTAGATTTGAGAATTTCGTAAATATATCTATGAATAAAATTTGGGTAAAAATATATTGTTTGTCTTTTTAATAATCACATTTAATCTCACAGATCATAAATTATTTAATATACATAGTTTCCAAATCATACTCAAGCCATTTGGAAAACATCTTTCTTTTAGAGACGGAAAGAAAGCAATATAACAATTAAAATATTTGTAATGGTTCATTCATCAATGGAAGAGAGAGAGAGGGAGAAAAAAAATCTCTCAGTTTTATATTTCCCCTCACACGCTGCTGCCTTCAGCTGTTTGTCACAGTCACCTCCCATACTCTCCATAAAAGCAACGTTGCCAAGCAAATAATACTTGGCAAATAAGAAAAACAGTAATTGTAATTTTTAATTGGTAATTATGTTTTTTTTTTAGTTTTTTTTTGGTTTTACGGGCTCTCGGTTGTTGTAAAACTTATATAAAGTCCAATAGAGGGTCTTTAAAAGAAGAATTATTTACGATGAAAATTTGTGTGTAGTGTTAAGTTAAGAAAAAGACTGTTGTCATTAACAAGCCCATTTATGTAGGAATGTCAATTTTCGATCTTTCAAAAACAGTCATGTACGACTTTCATTACAACACTATGTTGCCAAGGTATGGTGCTGCTCTCTCTTTATGCTACATGGACACTGATAGCTATATATATTTTATAGATGGAGTTGACATCTATAAAAAAATTAAAAATCATCTGGAAGACTTTGATACATCTGACTATCCCATTACTCACGATTTGTATAGTCTAAAAAACAAAAAAGTTTTAGGAAAGTTCAAAGATGAGGCTAATTTAGTCCCTGTTGAGTCATTTGTTGGCCTTAAAGCAAAAATGTATGCCTTAAAATATGGTAGAAATGTAATTAAACGTGCAAAAAGAGTTAAAAACATGCATTAAAAAAAGATATTAGCTTTAATGATTATGTCCGTTTCCTTAAATTGAGAACTAAAGAACGTATTAAGTTTCATATGATTCAAAACAAAAATCATACTGTGTTTACAAAAGAAGTTTGCAAAGTGTCTTTGTCCTCAATAGATGACAAGAGATTTATTCTTCCGAATCAAATTGATACCTTGCCGCACGGCCATTACATGATTCCAATTTTGATGGAGAAATGTCATTAGATTCACAAAACTCGTGTAACATTATAAATGACAAATTATAATTTCAGTAGAAGCATGTAAAAAAAATATGTAATTATGATGTTGCAAAATTTTTAAAAATTAAATATTACATGATAATTTTTATTCTAATGTTTTTGTTTTTCATAAAACTATGTTTAAATATAAATAAATATATAAACATATAAATGTATAAGGTTATGTATCACATTAAAATTAAGATTGGAAAATAAAAAAATTAAATCAAACTTCTAGTCTATATATTCTTTATACTCAATCCTTTTGTGTCACTAGTAATCTTGAATATGGTGTGGAAAAATGCCTTTACCTCTATCATTGCTGGACCACTATTTTGTGGGAAAAATGTATTTGTTCCTAATTTTTTGACAAATATAGATGTTATGGTTAATGTAAAATTTAATGAAATAGTTTGGTGTTACGGAGAAATTCAACCGTTACATAATCAGTTGAAGGAAAAAACTAGCATACACAATTAATTTGTTAAAGGTTTACCAGACCTGAACGAAATTGCTCCTGAAAAAGCACCACCTCCTTAATTTATTTATTAACTTAATTATTTATTATAAGTATATATAAGTATATATATATATATATATATATAAGTATAATTTTTTTAAATCAAAACATTTTCCATCAAGGAAAAGGAAGCAGAGATATGTCATTAAATTCACATTGCATAGTATTTTTTAAAACTCCAAGAGAGAAAAATCAAGTTTTACATTTTGCTAGGCAGGTATATCCTGAAAATCCTAAATTTATACAAAAAGCCTATCTATCAAGAAGACTATCAAGAAGCCACACTCCTACTTGCTGTTTGACATGAAAACAGAGCACACCTGACGGCTTTCGATTTAGAGCAGAGATCTTCCCAGGGGAATCTAACACGGTATATATGTGCCTAAAAATGGTAGAAAGGAAATTTCTAAGTATTTTGCTATATAAAACTGTAACTCGTTTACTTTTAATTAGTTTGGAATGCGTTCTATTAAGAGATACATGCCAGCTCTCATCAAGCTCCGTGAATCTCGTGCTCGGGATCGTAGAAGGCTATTAGAAAAAGTAGACGATAAGGTCGTTCATGCTATTTGTGAATGCGCACATAATTGCTTAAATAGCAACAATCCTCTCAATTCAATACAGTATAGGAAATTATCGCGTCATAAACACACGTTACGACGTCTTTGTAAGAAAGGTGAAACATTAAAGAAAAAACGATCTGAAATTAAACAAAACAGTAGCTTCTTGCTTCCTTTACTTGCACTACTTATCAGCTTTCTTTTGCAAAACATTTAGTAATGATTCGCGCTAAAAAAATGATGCTCATAACACCTGATATTCTTTAAAAATTAAAAGCTACTTCATTGGTAGATAACCCTGTATCAAGTTTAGATAAAGAGATGAAATCTATTTTCAAGCAAAAAATATAAGTAATCAGGACAAGTGGATTAAATACGAGCAAACTTTACAAAAATTTATGAAGGGTATTAAAAGAATGAGAGAACCTATAAAGATACCGTTAGTAACAGATGATTCTGATTTATTTAATATTGGTAATTTAAGTCGTTCAAGTAGTATATCTTTGCATCAAAGTTCTTTGAATAGTTTTCCTCGGTCAATGTCTGGTTCGCGACCGCTCTGGCCCCCGAGCCCATCCCCGAGCCCGTCCCCGAGCCCGCCTCCAAGCCTGCCCCCGAGACTGCCCGATTTGTACTCGCCGCATATGTCGTATCAGCAAATACTGCAAAGCCCGCAGCCATCAAATGACCGCGCATTAGAGTCGGCGTTTCAAATTTTTTTACCGATACAACCACATGACAGTTTTGACCGTAGCAGAAGTGAGAACGCGGCAACAGCAAAGTTTTACAAAATGTTTAGAGATGGTGACAAAAAGAGCAAAACCTTAAGGCGGTTACGTAAAGTCATAGGTAGTAAGATTAAGAATACGAGTACTAGAAACAGTAAAACCAATCAAGCTGAACCTCAAATAAATCAAAGTCCGAGAGGTACAAAAAGAATCCATGATCAATTATTTGATTCATGTCTGTGGTTGATACCTCCTAAACGAAAGCGAAAATCAGCAGCGTCTACTGTACAAAAAAAAGAGCGATAAATCGTTTAGCTACTTCTCATTTTTTAATTCAGAACAACAAAAGACATAAAAAGAGCAATTCATTTGTTTCTGGCTTAGATGACAGACGCAATCGTAAAAGAAAAGTTCATTTAAAAAAATGGTGGAATGATAAATATTTAGCAGTTCCAAGAAAAAAAGCACGTTGGCAGACTTTGACATTATACGAGGGTCATTCAATAAGTTCTCGGCCTCGCATATAGATTGCATGCACATGTGCAAATTTTTTTTGTCACATTATTAGCTGTTCTTTGGTTGTTTGTATTTCAAATTTCAAGTCTCTAGCATAATTTTTTATTTTTTGGTGGCGACTTTTGTGAGACAATGTCAGGTGATATGGAAAAGTGGACCAAAACTGAGTGGACCAAATCGTGTTTCAATTGTTTTGATTGTTCTTTGGTCTCTGGGGTAACGTAGTGAACCCAAGTTTCATCACCAGTCACCAACAACGCAAAAAGTTACGTTTGTTGCGTCGCAAGGTCGCTAAAGTGGACCTACATACCCTGCCACGCTCACGTTTTTGCTCATCAGACACCCGTTTTGCGGCACCCATCTTGCGGACAGCTTTTTCATGTAGAGATGCTTGGTTAAAATTTCATGAACCGCTTTTACTGACATGCCTAGATCCTCAGCTATGTCGGACACTTTCAATCGTCGATTTTCAAGCACTTTTTTGTGTACTTTTTCAATGTTTTCTTCAGTAACAGCTGATTTGGGCCTGCCACTACGGGGATCATCTTCAATACTCAATCTACCACGTCTAAATTCAGCTGCTCACTTCTTTGTTGTGCTATATGATGGAGCACATTCCCCCAACGTGTTCACCACATCCTCATGAATCTCAGTCGTTCTCATTTTTTTTCTGCACCAGATACTTTATGACAGTACGAGTCTCGGATTTGGTCCACTTTTCAGTATCCCCTGACATTGTCTCACAAAAGTCACCACCAAAAAATAACAAATTATGCTAGAGACTTGAAATTTGAAATACAAACAACCAAAGAACAGCTAATAATGTAACAATTTTTTTTTGCACATGTGAATGCAATCTAAATGCGAGGCCGAGAACTTATTGAATGACCCTCGTAGAATGGATGCTGCCCTTAAAAACTTTACTATGATTTAAAACATCCTGCCAGCTACGGCACACTAAACAAGTTGTGGACTGCTTGTAAACATAAGTATAAACAGAAAGACATTGCTATCTGGTTGCGTGCTCAAGATGCAAATATGTTACACAAGCAAAGGAAAATTCGTTTTTCGAGGGCGCGTTATTTTGTTCCTTCCATGAATAATCTCTTTCAATGCGATCTTTGTGACATGAGAACTCTATCAAAATATAATAAGGGTTATAAATTTTTTTTGACGGTTATAGATGTTTTTTGTAAGAAAGCATGGGCCGTTGTACTTTAAGACAAATCCAGTGACACAGTTTTGAATGCATTGAAAAAGATTCAAGGAACGTAAACCTAAATACTTACAGAGTGATAGAGGCAAAGAATTTATTAATAGCAAGGTTCAAAATTATTTTAAAAAAATTGGTATTAAGTTTTATACTACTGTAACCCGCGCGTCATAATAATCAATTTGATCAATTAATTATAATATAATTCTATAAATTATGTAGAATTAGCCCTGTATATATATTCGCGTACAGAGTACAAAGTGTACCTCTGTATAATTTCACTGCACAAAAAGTGCAGTATTGCATTAATTGTGTGTGGTGCGTGCGAGGCGACGGGAAGGAAGGGATTCTCGATCTAAGAGCGGCTTGAGGTGTCACGCCGACACCTCACGCCTCACATGTGTTTTATAATTACGATTTATTCCAATTTCAATTAATAAAATATAAGTGAAAAATAGTATATCCTTTTATTTAAAAGTGAATATCTCCAATACTATATGAATAGTTTAGTAGTGATCGAGAAGGACGAGACCGGCGGCAGAGTTAAGTAACTGCGGCGGAGCGGCTCCAAGACGGTGGATTCGAGGGACATTCGTTCGGAATTATTCATCATTAAGGCGCAACGTTACAAATGGTGTCAGAAGCTGGTGAATCGAATCTATGTGACTTTAAGTGAATAATTTCGAACGTCCAATGAACACTTTCAATGAACTTTGAGTTTGTGCTACCTACTTTTCCACACTACCTTCGGCAAAGAGAGAGAAGGAACGGACGGAACGCAATGCAGTTTTTTCCTCATCATGGAGATTTCTCTATACAGTGGACATAAACGGTAAGCTCATTTCTTTTTACAATTTTAGCATAATATTGCACGGCTAATAATAAATTTGGTAGCAATATATCTAGTTAAAAATGGCTTTCTTTACACATAATGGTAAAGAATATTCTCTCATTGATTTAGTATTAAAAATCGAAGAATTAGAAAATAAAAATAAATCACAAGACGAAAAAAATAGAAGATTTAGAAAAGTTAAATAAAAATCAAAAAGAAAAAATTGATCAAATAGAAACTACAACTATTACTGAATTAAAAACAAGAGTAACAGTTCTGCAAGAAAATTTACAAACAGCTAAAATTTCACATAATTCAAGTACACTTATTCTCATGAAAACTATACCTAAATTTTCAGGAAAAGTTCAGGAAAATATTCATAATTTCTTCCAAAAAGTGGAACAAGCTCAAATATAAGGGGGATGGGATGTAAATAAAACTCTCTTAATTGCAAAGCAAATTCTTGATGGAGAAGCGCTGACTTTCGTGAGCAGCGACGTGAAAGCCAAAGAAGTAAAATATTATAATGAATTTAAAAACATCATGATTAATCGCTTCAAATGTAAAAATACAACACGTTATTATAGAGAATTTATATCTGTAATTACCATTCAATCGGAGGAATCAATTGAACAATTTCCCGATAGAATTAAATCAGTAAATGTAAATACTTATGAATTGACTGATAATAATGATAGAAATGAGGCAGTGAAGTTCGAAGCTGATCAGCGTGCGCTAGATAGTTTTCTGCATGGTCTAGGAGGAACAGTTCTAGGCGACCGCGTGCGTGGAGCATGTCCTGAGTCATTTGATAAGGCAGTATCGACTGCAATTGCATTCAATGAAGCAACAAGACGCGCACAAATTGATAATTATCAATCTACAAATAATCTATATTTGCCAAATTCAAATTTACCCCCACCACTCAATCAATTTAAAACTACTCTACGTTCAAATACGTCATTCAATCGTAATTTCTCACCTTACTACATTGATTATCAGTATAATTTTTTTTTTGAAAATCAATATCGATCAGATTTTGCTGAAATTCAAAATCCTGAAATAATCAATCATCAATATTTCACTGAAACTTCTAATCGCAAGAAACGTCGATATCATCAAAATTCAGATAATAATCAATATAACTTCAACTCTCAAAATTCATGCAATAATATCGATAATAATCAATCAGCTGGTTATTATGACTTCGATCAACATCAGTTCAATAGCTTTGATCAGTATAAGGAAAATGTGCAAGGTTTCTACCCTTGCAAGAAACCACGTGATGTACAACCCCCTGAATTTTATTGTGAAAATTCAAAGCCGTAATATTATTGTGAAAATTCACAACAAGAATATTATTGTAAAAATTCGCAACAAGAAATTTCTCATACATTAAATCCGAACGATTCGCAACAAGAATTCTCTCGTTGCAAGACGTGGAGCCAAATTTTCTTCAGGGCGCCCCACACGGCCATGGGTTGCGCCAACCCCTAAATTAGAACAAAAATTTGTTCCAATTAGTAATAAAAACGTATATAATGTAAATAATCAATACAATTTTATTTTAGAATGTAAAATAAATAATAATAATATGCGATTTTTAATCGATACAGCAGCTGAAACTTCTGTAATATGGAATACTGTAGATACTAGTAACTTAATGAAAAAAAAATTTCAAATATTTGGTTTGGGGAACCAAAAAGTAAATTCATATGGCTGCAAGAACGTGAAAAGGAACATTGACCATAATAATTATATAATTAAGATGCACGTTGTTAAGCATGAGTATTATAATTATGATGGTTTGTTAGGAATTGATTTTTTGCGTAAATACAAGGGCGTGATTAACATCGGTAAAATTGAGATAACACTACATGGACACACATTTCCATTAGTATCAAGTTACACCGATGATTCAAATTATGCTGATGTTAGGCATTTGGGACGCCAATTGCCTACTCCACCTCGGTATACTCCAATTAAAAACTACAGCACTCCTTAAAATTTCTCCAGGGAACGCAAAAATAAATTTCTTTCAAGTTTGACATAAACAAGCATTAGAATTTAGAAATAATTTCTTTGTCGTAGAGCTACTTGAAGTTAATCAGCCTCTCGATGAAAAAAAAATTTATATTGCACGTACTATATCACAATTAGTTAAACAAATATGTAATTTACATCATTGTACAAAAAATTGCATACAATGCAAATATTTTGTGCCCGTGCAAATTTCTAATTTTATTACTTCTGATATAACATTAATCAAAGGTACGCTTATTGCTCGTATAATCGCAGTAACTCAAGATGATATTATGAGTGCGGATTGTCTCACGGCCGAGAGCAATACGAAGAATGCAACTCGACACGTTCATAACATACACTCAGAAAATGTAGACTACGAAGAAGAGTTAGAAATTAATGAAGAAATATTAAATGAAAAATTACAACATTTACCACCTGAATTTAGAGAAGAATTTAAAGCTATGATATTAGATGATTTTCGTGATATATTCATAGAAAAGAAAATTAGAGAAGGTACTCATCTAGTAGAACATAATATGCGTTTAACTGAAGATAAGATAGTTAGAACCAAACCATATAAAATAAGTACGGCACTGCAAGATTATGCCGATATTTCTCTAGGCGCTCAACTAGATTCAAGAATTATAAGAAAATCAACTAGTCCATATAATAGTGGCATAGTTTTAGTCAGGAAGAAAACACCTGATGGTACTATTCAATATAGAGTAACTTTGGACCTGAGAAAAATCAATACCTTAACTGAAGCTGAGCCCTGTGCATTCTTAAATATTCAAGATTCATTTTCTAATTTATCAAAATGTAAATATTTTACAACTCTTGATCTAAAAGATTCGTTTTACAATATATCACTTGCTGAAAATAGTAAAAAATACACTGCTTTTACTGTACCTTCAGGTAAATATGCAGGTACATACGAGTATAATTATAGCCGCAAGGTTTAAAAAATGCTTCAGCTAGTATGCAGCGATTTTTAGATGGATTACTTCATAATCTATCGCCTCTAATAGTGCTATGTAACATAGATGATCTATGTGTATTTTTTAATACAATAGAAAAAAATATAGCTAGAACTCGTCAAGTTTTAGAACGACTACAATATGGCAACGTCACAGTAAATTTAAAAAAATGTCATTTTGCAGTTCAAAAAATTATTTTCCTAGGCTACACAATAGAAAATAATACAATATCAGCAGATCCTAGACTTGTACAAAAAATTCAAGATTTCCAAATACCACACGATATTCGTGATGTAATGGCTTGGAATGGACTTTCAGGTTATTATAGAATATTAATTAAAAATTATGCTGAAATAAATAGACCAATATCAGATTTATTAAAAAATCATAAAAATAATTTGAAGAAAAAAGTAAATTTCACTCAAGAATGCATAGATGCATTTTTGAAAATAAAAAGGATTATGACGTCATCACCTGTACTAGCTATACCAGATCCTAGAAAAGAATTTCGACTTTGTGTTGATACGAGTGGCTGGGCCGGCGGCGCAGTCCTAGAACAGCTCGGTGAAGATGGAATTTATCATCCTTGTGCTTATGCATCCCGCAAACTTGCTCCTAGAGAACAAGCTGAATCAGCTGCAATTCGTGAAATGATAGGCTTTTGCTGGAGTTTAAAACACTTCAAATTTTATTTGTATGGACAACCACATTTTACAGTAGTCGTAGATAACGCTGCATTAAAATATCTATTAACTATGAAAAATCCAAACAGTAAATTATTACGTATGGCACTTGAAATTTCAGACTATTCTTACAGTGTAGTACATCGTGCAGGATTGTCACATGGTAATGCCGATTCATTAAGTAGATTTGTAAATGTAGTAAAAGTATTTGATTTGGATTAATTGTAACGTCATCAACAACGTGATCCAGAATGTAAAATGCTAAGTAAAACACCTATATTTTTCAAACATGATGGCATATTATTTTACCAGTCAGGTAATGGTCCCAGAGCCGTACTTCCAAAATCATTGCGTAACATAGTATTACAGCAAGAACATGACTCAATTTTATCTGCACACTGTGGTAAACAAGTTACACACAAGAAAATAGCATCTCAATATTATTGGCCTAATAGAAGAAGAGACGTAGATTTTTATTGTATGACATGTCCATCATGCGCAGCACGTCGTGAAACTGACAAAACAAAAATGAAACTCATAGAAATGCCACAACCTTTTGAAGCATTTGAATTTGTAGGTATAGACATTACTCAACTTCCAGCTACTAGTGAATTTCAATATATTCTAACAATTGTTGATTTTTTCAGTCGTTTCCTTGTCATGATACCCATGCCAGACCAAGCTGCACAAACTGTAGCACGTAATTTCGTGAAACATTTTGCTCTTGTATATAATTGTCCAAAATATCTTTATTCAGACTTAGGCAGACAGTTTGAAAGTGAATTATTCACTGAAATGTGTAAATTGCTTGATATTACAAAACTCAGAACCACCCCTAAACATCCAGCTTCTAATGGAAAAACTGAAGTTGTTCATAAAGACATTAAAAAAATGCTATCACATTATGTAAATAAACATCAAAAAAAGTGGCCTGAGTTTTTGCAATATGTTGTTTGTGTACATAATACAAAACCGCATCATAGTTTAAACAAATATTCGCCTTATGAAGTTGTCTATGGTAAGAAAATGCGTACTCCATTTAGCTTAATTCAAGATGAAGTGCCTGAAATTAAGAATGAAGATGTTCAAAATCTAGCCGAGAAACTAAAATTAATATGTCAAGAAGTTTATGAAAATAATCATAAATCTTTCCTGAACTATGCTAAAGCTCATAATAAAAAAAGTAGAGAGGTAACTTTTAAAGTTGATGACATGGTATGGCTGCACGACGACTCAGTGAAGAAAGGAGAATCTCCAAAACTCGCTCCTAAATTCAAACGACCATTTCCTATAACAAGAATTTTGTCGGCTGTAAACTCAGAAATACAGTTGCCAAATAGATTAGTAGTCGTGCATAATAATAGGTTGAAATTGTATAAAAAAAGAGCCACTACTGCCGTGTCTGTCTCTTGTTCACAGGTTCCAGCATCAGATGAACCGCACGATGATACAAGAAACAACCCACAACCATCCAAAAGCAAGCAAGATACCCCACGTCAACGAGTGACACGTGACACCCCACGTTCGGATGAGTCCGAGCATGAGGAAAATGACAATAACAGTGTTGTGAGTGAGGAAGAACTACCCCTAAGACCCGGTGTGAGAGCCACACGAGGACGGACAGTGCAACGTTACTATAGTAAATTCATGTAGTTTCGTGATTAACAGACTTGAAAATCAAAACACAATTAATTATATAATTTCAAACTAAAAGTTATCTTTTTTCTATAGAAAATAACTTTTATTGCAAAAGATAACTAAAATATTAACTTAATCATCAGTTAGAAATAAAATATTAAAAAATATTATATACCGTAAAAACTATAATTACTTAATTATAAATAACATAGCAATAATTATCATCATACAAACTATATATAAAAACTAAAAATTATATAAAACATTAACACAAAACTTTAATTTAAAATTGAACACTTAATTTGCGTTAAAACTATAAAAAAAGTAACATTTAAAGTTTCAATAAGTAAAAGTTAGTATACTTATTCTGTCAAAATAACTTTTATTTTTCAATACCATATTTTAAATACCATATTTTAAATATCATATTTTAACTAAAACACCAATAATTAAATAACACGTAAAAAAAAAAACGAATTTACACTGAAAAAATGCAAAGTGTAAAAATAATATTTACAATAATAATAATAGTAAAAAAAAATTAAGTTTATCTATAATTAATAATAATTTTAAAACTAATGTTTAAATAAAAAATATTTGATGTTGTTTCAATTTCATATGCTTAAAATTATATTATATTAACTAAATAATTACGATTTAGTAAAATAATAATATCTAATAAAAATAATTATTTAAATAATAATTGTTTTAAATCTCATAAAAAAATATACATAATTTTCTTATAACATCAAGATATATGCAAAAAATTGTACGTAAAAAATAATTAACTATTTAATTCTAAATAATAATTGCAATAAAACAAAATGCACGAAATAAAGTTTAATTTGCATGAAGTACCAATTATTAAACGAAAATTTTACAATAATTTCTATTTATTTAATATTACTAAATGTAAATTCATAAAAATTGTTAAAAAAAATTAACACATAAACCATATAAGGGCAATACTTTATTTTCTTATATACAACAAATTTTATTCGCTGAAAAAATTCAATTTAATGTTATGTCATATGTTGAAATACTGAATGAAAATTATCATGCCAAGCATATTATTGCATTATTGCTAATCAATAATATCAATAATAATAATAATAATAATAATAATAATAAAACAATAAAAAAATATATATATATATTTTAAATCTTATAATGAATATATAATATTCATTCAATATTTTTAGTTTATCCTGCAACTTGCCAAAAATTAATAAAAACCATTGAAAATTAACAAATTTCTAAGTAAAAAAAAAAAAAAAACTTATAACATTATAATGTTTAAAACCTATTTTAAATCCATTATTGTATTTAACTATAATACATTTTAAGGCAAATTGTAATTTTTTATCTTATATCTATATTTTGCCGTAATTTTAACAGTAAAAATAATCGTAATAAAAAGAAATAACATAGAAAAAATGTGTAATATGCAATATTATGTATTACTTATATAACAAAAATTTTATTCTGTTATGTTATATCGATAATAATATTCAATGATTTAAAAATAATTCATAGCATTATTAATTTTGAATAATAATTTTACCTAAAAATAGCAATAATTATAAAATTCGTTTTAATTTTATTTACTGAATTTCTCATGTATAAAAAGTTCAACATTATAAAAAGTAAGAAAAGAGAAAATTCTCAGTAAATTTTCATATGCTGTATACAGAAACGGATGTAACTTTCCTATAATTTTGCTTACGAGTAAGTTCTCATATATATTTTTAAAATGTACGTATTATGTCATGTCAGACTTTGCTTTTCTTCGCTTCCACGCAACACAACACCACATTTCATATTGCACAGATTCATAATAACTCGCCTGCTTAGTAATCATTCTTGGGGGCAAGAATTTTCCGAGAAGGGGGCTGATGTAACCCGCGCGTCATAATAATCAATTTGATCAATTAATTATAATATAATTCTATAAATTATGTAGAATTAGCCCTGTATATATATATTCGTGTACAGAGTACAAAGTGTACCTCTGTATAATTTCACTGCACAAAAAGTGCAGTATTGCATTAATTGTGTGTGGTGCGTGCGAGGCGACAGGAAGGAAGGGATTCTCGATCTAAGAGCGGCTTGAGGTGTCATGCCGACACCTCACGCCTCACATGTGTTTTATAATTACGATTTATTCCAATTTCAATTAATAAAATATAAGTGAAAAATAGTATATCCTTTTATTTAAAAGTGAATATCTCCAATACTATATGAATAGTATAGTAGTGATCGAGAAGGACGAGACCGGCGGCAGAGTTAAGTGACTGCGGCGGAGCGGCTCCAAGACGGTGGATTCGAGGGACATTCGTTCGGAATTATCATTAAGGCGCAACGTTACACTACAAACAATCCAGATACTAAAGCTGCAGTGATTGAAAGATTTAACAGAACGCTGAAGGATAAAATGTACAAGTATTTTACTTATTCATCTACTTTTCAGTATTACGTGTAATAAAAGTTATATTACATTTGTACAATAATACAATCCACTCTGCTACAAATAAAACGCCAAATGAGGTAAACTCACTTAACGAAAGGGAAGTCTATCTCTACTTGTATTCAGGCAATGGCAGATATAAGAAAATTGGTTCTAAGGACGTTGCACGTTTTAAGGTAGGTACGTATCTCACGGGAGAAGTTACATTTCGAACAGGGTTATAAAGCTAATTGGTCGAGAGAAATTTTTAAAGTATGTTCTATAGTGAAAAGATATCCTACTCGATATAAAATTTGTGACTTAAATGGTGAGGACAATGAAGGAAGTTTTTATGCTCAAGAACTACAGCAAGTAGAAGCAAAGAAAGATGCTCTGTACAAAATAGATACAATACTTGAAAAAAGAGGCAAAGGTAACAATCGTGAGGTATACGTGTCTTGGTTAGGTTATCTGCCAAGCTTTAACTGTTGGATTCCGTCGTCAAACATACAGAAACCTACAAAAAAAATGACTGATTTTTATATGACATTGCATAGCGATGAAAATTCAATCATGGGTGTCTGCAATACCGCAAGTTTGTTTTAAAGTGTATTTAGGCCATGAAATGTTATTGCCTGGAAAGTGGGAAGTTGGGCTCGCTGAAATTTATTATCCTTTAACAATGGAGATCTTGACAGAAGAAGAAGCTACCGTTAAGGTAGAAACTCTAGCAGCAGTTACAGGTGATGTTTTGTCTGTCAAGAGCGTTATTTTAAACTTAAATGAGTAAGGTAAAGTTAACGTAGACACTCAAACTTTTTATTTATTGCTCCGCAAGGCATTAAAACTCCAAAACATTGTAGTATGTTTTGAAGATGGCATTCGAATATGTATGTAATCAAATAGAATTACAAGGAAAATATACTTTAATGAAAAACTGCGAATTTCGTTAGGATTAAACGAACGTGTATATACATTATGCTCACTTAAGTTAACTGCAATGAACGGCATTAACATGAAGAGAATCTTACCATAGCAGTTACACATCTCATTGGATCTAATTCACCATCAGTTAGTTGGAGGAACGTATGATCAAATTTTACGAAGCGTATATATCGATGCCGACAAGTATAATTATGGGTGTATGGGTCATGCAAGGTTTGAGACCATGCAGTATTACCTCGTTGATCATCAAAAAATTGATGATATTGGTATATATATAAAGGACAGATTTGGACATTGTGTTTCATTTACTGACGGAGCTTTATCTGTTATACTTCATTTTAGAAAGATTATAGATGGCTGATCAGTATACGCTTTATTATATGCGACAGGCTGAGGGTAGCAATGCAGGGAGCTTTCATAGCGCAACGATGAAAGGAGATGGACTTGGCTCTTTTCTTGGTAATTTATTTTGTCAATTTTTCCCGCTTTTATCTAGTGAGGCTAAAGTTGTTGGGAAAGAGGCTAGTACGGGAGTAAACTTGTTAAAGGACGCTTTAAACGGTCGCTTTTTAAAGGAAAGTGTATTTGACAGAGTAAGTCAAGCGAGAAAGAACTTGACGGATAAAGCCGCTAGAAAAATGGAGGGCATGGTAGGGAATGGATATAAAAGACGCAGGCGTAGAAAATTGGCTCAGTCGCGTACAATCTCGAAGAAGCGAAGGGTCAGCAAAAAAACAAGAAAGAAAAGACGTATTGCCAAGAGGCGCAAGAACAAAAATACACGCGATTATATTAGGAGGTAATTGGATGCAGTATAAGCCTACTTCTTTTGATGCAGATGCCGCTCAGCTAGAATTCCGTGTTCCTGGTCAAGGTGATTATTACATCGATTTAGGGAGAACTTTGTTTGATATTAAATTAAAGTTAGTAAAGGCAGATATTACAAATTATGGAGTTGCAGATGGAATCGGACTCATCAATAATTTGCTTGATACCCTTTGGTCTAACGTTAAATTTGAATTTAATCAAAAAGTAGATTCTGATGCACGCAATATGTACCATTATAGAGCATACATAGAAGATCTTTTTAATTTTAATAACACGGCTAAAGAGTCCCATCAGATTGCATCTTAGTGGGATACAGATACTCCTGGACAATTAGATGCTGGGGCTCTGAACGAAGCATAGCTTAGACGAAAAACTTTAACAGATGGAAGTTGCACTTTCAACTTGGCCGGACAACTGCATTGCAATCTTTTTAATACATCAAAATACCTTTTAAACGGAGTTGATATACGTTTCGTTTTCATCAAAAATAATCTAGATATACTCATAAAAGCCATTGCCGAAGCGCAGCTTAAAGTTAAAATTATAGATGCCACGTTATGGATGCGGAAAATAAAAGTAAATCCAAGTATTTTAATTGCAAACGCAAAAAATTTAGGTTCGCATAGTACTAAATATCCTTTCAAACGTGTTAAAATGCATAACTATACGATTCCTTCAGGTTCGCAATTTCACACTATAGAAAATATGTTTCTAGGTAGAATTCCCAACAGGTTGATAGTCGGTCTTGTTTCTCATGCAGCGTTTAGTGGCGATTTTACAAAAAAAACATTTAACTTTCAACATTTTGGTGTAAATTATCTAACGTTATTTACAAATGGTGCACAAATGTTTTCACGCGCATATAGCCCCGTTTATTCAGAAACAGTTTATTCTTATACCTTGCCATACTTCTAATCTTTCATAAATACGGGAAATTATCTGTCAGATGATGGTTATTGTATTAGCATGAAGGTCTGGCAGAAAGGATTTGTTCTTTACCCTTTCGATATGACTCCTAATTTATCTGCACATGAGCAGCATTGGTGTATTCAAGAGCAGGGTAATATTCGACTAGAGTTGGGATTTACATCTGCTTTGACTGAGGCCGTGACAGTCGTAGTTAACGCAGAATTTAGAGATGTATTGGAAATTGATAAGACAAGAGACTGTTCTCTAGACTATTTTAAGTAAATATATACATATACATACATATATATATATATATATATATTTATATATATATGTATATATATATATATATATATATATATATATATATATATATATATATATATATATATATATATATATATATATATATATATATGTATATATATATATATATATATATATATATATATATTTTGTTTATAAATAAGTTAAAATCACGGGATATATGTAAGTATCAACAATGAACTCTGAGCAGTTATCTCGTGGATTGATGTTTTTTAATAAAAAAAAACAAAAATTAGGTATCAAGTGGGAGTTTACGCAGCAAACCTGATTCCAAGAACATTTAAACGACCTGCTGCTTTCATCATTAATACAGATGAGTATGGGGAACCTGTTACACACTGGGTAGCTATCTTTGTCCCCTCTACGGGTCGAGTGCAATTTTTTGATAGTTATGGGATGATGCCATATATTCAAAATCATAAGAAATTTCTAAAGAATCGAAAATGGACGTATAATTACAAAGAATTGCAAAGTCTGACTTCTACTGTGTGTGGTCACTACTGCTTATTATATTTAGCATCTCGTATGAATGGTTACAGCTTGCATGATTTTAAAAATTCTTTCACAAAGGATTTAGATAGGAATAATCTACTTGTACAGAAGTGTGTCAGAAACATGTTTAAACATGCTAAACGAAATACCTGCACTAACAATAGACTGGGGCAATTGTGCTGCTCAAAAGTTTAACATGTGACCTTAAAACAAGTTTCAACATGTTCAAGGTTGTCTTTTGTTATTTGTTATATGATTCTTAACAATTCTTTTTATTTGCTCATATACCTGAATTTTTAAGCATGTTTGTACATGTTTTATGGGTCATTCCCACCCCTCCTATTATTTTCTTTTGTTTGTTTGGTACATTTAGTCACCGCCAGGTGTTTTTCCACGTATAAGTAGGACGCAGTTTATCGTCAAACAAACATTCGAAGGTTTAACATGGCACAGCAAATGTCTCAGTTCGCTAACTTTGGGTCTCGTTTGCGGGAAGATACTGATATCGAGTGCATTGATTCAATGTCTATTGCAAATGTGTATCACAAACCTGAAAATGTTAAAGATACTGCGGTGTCCGAAATTAAGACAAGAGAAATCTGTCGTATTATTTATCCTCTCAACAACTGTAGATCTAGGCAAATTATCATCGCGTTGGATCCTTCTGAAGATTTTCGACCCATTGTAACCTTTGGAAGAACTGGTAGGTCAGGGTATCGCATCGATGCAGACACCCTTGTTGTTCTGATGCAAAACTTGACCTATATTAACAATTTCTTTAACCAGAACTGCTCAGAGTACTATGCACCTCAACACTGTAATGCAGTTGACTCTATCGAGTTTCGTAAAAATTGGGGTAAGCAAATGATTTGCTTATACAACAGAAGAGATACACAATTCAAAGTTTCCTTAGCCAAATCTACTTGGGACGGCTTTTAGGAAGTAATACCACTTTTTTAACACATCAAGGATATGTACAAGCGTTGGCAGAGTGACGCATTAGCTGTATTCGTTGGAATCTGCAAGTACATCAAAAAGTGTCTTCCACCAACTGTCATTGAAAAATTACCCATCGTAGAAGAACCAGCAACCTTCAAGGCAATCTTGAAGTCAATCACTTTTGGCAACATCACTTACGAGGGAAATACTACAATTCCGCTGGATTTAGAAAAGTGTTTCCTCGAGATCAGAACATACTGTCAAGAACATATTGCCTCTTATATACCATACGTGTAGTTTTTTAAGTACTGAACAATTACAGTGGCTACCATGCTTTCAGAAGAATTTCAAACTACAAAGAAAAATCGGCGTGTGACATTTGGAAGTATTCAAACTGTTTTCTTTGAAGATGATTTCAAATCACAAGAATGTCGTCGTTCAGTTGATAAGGAATCACATCAGTTGGATGCTAAGAGATTTAGAAGACGTATACATGAATTTGAAGAGGTTTTTAAAGAGCGTTCTTTAGACTATGTAATGCAAATGGTGATGGAAAAGTGTGTGGTTTAATAAAAAAAATATTAATAAAAATAAAAAATAATAAAAAATAATAAAAAAAATAAAAAAAAAAATAAAAATAGAAAAACGTGTTTCTAGGCCTACTGGGGATCCCTTCACGTTAAAAAGGGAAATGCGCCACGTATGTAACCTCCTTGGTGGTGTGGAATAGCATACAAATAAATATTTATTCTGTTGTATTTTTTTGTATACGCATGCGCATTTATATGCTTGCGCAGAAAGAAACTGTAAAGTTCGCTATTTTTTTCTCATATTTTGGTTATTCTACTTTAGGCTTTTGAACGTTTCTTATCTATCTCTCTTTAAAGCTCTTTCTATATCATGGGAAATATTTTTGCATGCTGTAGAAGTAAAAGTGAAACAATAATACGTGAACTAGAACAAACAGAAATGTATATGCCTGTTGTTGATAATAGTCCTCCTTTGAGACAGCAAATAGAACTTCATAATGCTCGATTAAGTAACAGACATTATATTGATGGTATGATTTTAAATCGAAGTAGAGATGATGAATGTATTTGTCAAGAAACATGCATAATATGTTGTTTATTTACACTAGAACTTCTTGCTTCCTTACCTTAAAAAAAGGCAACTTTATTGATTTTTTTATATTCTCATGATAATAGGATAAAATGAGTGGGAGAAGATAGAAGAGTAGGGGAATAGTATATAAGTACCGTTATTGCATACATTTATCATCAGTACTTGTTTGAAATCTCTCGCTAAAGCTTAGTCAGCGTATAGAAGCAATGGAATATCATCGTGTTAACAACACTGTTTCAGTAGATCAAGAATATGAGTCGTCCGACTCAGAAGAATCAATCCAAATGACTTATGGCAGCATAGTTGATGCAGTTCAGAGACGCCAATTAGTGCGAAGTGTAGAATTTGCTTAGACACTAACCAGAGTCATTGTGCTGGAATCCAATCATGCAGTGGATATTCCTTTGGATGCCATCTTACAAGAAGAATTTAATCACCCTAGATTCCCCACTTTCTGTTTACTTCAAGAACGACTTAAAACTTTTGATGCTTGGCCTAAGCAGATAAAACAGCGTCCTGAGCAACTGGCTTCAGCAGGATTCTTCTACGGTGGCCAAGGTGATGTAGTCATCTGTCATCATTGTGGAATTCACAATCATATGTGGGAACCAGAGGATAACATCGTACACGAACAATTGCATTGGTCCGAGTATTTTGAGAACCCATGCGAATACCTTCAACGTGTAAAAGACATGGTCAGTGAAATTTGTGACCCACAGCACTGCAGTCACGATGAAATTAAGGAAGATGAACGTGAACATGTACCAGAAACTAACCCTCTGATGAAACTAACCCTCTAATTTGTACTATATGCTTAATGAAGAAGTTAGAAGTTGTAAATCAACCTTGTAGACATGTTGCATCCTGTGTAAACTGTGCCCTAAACCTAAAAAACTGTCCTATGTGTAGAACTAAATTTGAATCTTTTATACATGTTTTTCTACCTTAAAATTTTTTTACAATGATATTTGTATTTTAAAATATTTTTTGTAAAAAAATTTTGTATGGGAAAGCAGAAATTGTAAATAAAATTCATTGTTCTTTCAAACATAAAACTTTTAGTTTCATTATTATTATTTTTTAAGCACCTTTTTGATTTACATAAATATTATAATATTAAGTTACATATAAGCTATAGCACTATAGAACTATAGCAGCCAAATCATATATTTGCCAATTTTTCACTGTAAGTCCGAAGTCATTACATTTTACTTTATCTTGTGTACCACACCAATGGAAACCATAACGTGCCAAATCGCATACTGGTACTGCAAAATTCCATGTGGTCGGGAATGATGAGGCTCTCTCTTGTAGACTTAATTTAGATTCAGTTTTCTCGAACATCCCAACAGAAATATCACTTGATGATACTATGGGATGTTTCATGAATTTTAGAATCATCTTGGAATCTGCACATACTTGTACAACACGTTTCTTATGAATAGGTGTAGTAGTATTATGGTTAGCAACTATGTTCTTGACAGTGAGTCCCAGTAAAGGACACGAAAGACTTTCTTTCATATGATGCACTGCCGCCAAGCTAGGTTCAGGATAATCTAATATCGTATGATTGCAGTACACGCACTTCACATAACCTAAACGGCTACCATCACAATACCACACGTAACCATATCTTGCAAGGTCACCAGAGGTCGTTAACATGTATGGAAGCGAGAAGTGAAGAAAAGAGTTGAAACGACCAATGTCACTATAAATGTAACGCTTATTTCCTTCTTCCATCCTTCCACCATTACGATGTCCATCAGTTGATTGAAATACACCAATGTCAGCTGGGTGACGTTGGAATTTGCCACGATTTATAGAAGTCATGTTGTTATTGAAATTGTGTGTGCAGCTAAAGTCTCATTCAGTGAATGATAGCTAAAAAGTTTTTCATTTTCACTTCATCTTCAATAAAACTCGCAAGGTATCAACCAATCCCGTTTTCGCTTGCTGTGACTACCCCCACCTTCACTCCCCTCTTTTTGACCTACTTCGATACCACTCCCACTTACCCCCATCCTTCACCCCCTCAATGCTTGCCGACAGGCGGAACAGCTTTTGGACATACGACATACGTTTCTATACTACTTATATTTTACCTTTCGTTACGAAAAAATACGTTGCTCTTACCGCGAACTCGAAAGCTA
>OX439132.1:46801118-47056118 GCA_949318235.1 Ecdyonurus torrentis
CTTTCTTTCTTTCTTTCTTTCTTTCTTTCTTTCTTTTCTTTCTTTCTTTCTTTCTTTCTTTCTTTCTTTCTTTCTTTCTTTCTTTCTTTCTTTCTTCTTTCTTTCTTTCTTTCTTTCTTTCTTTCTTTCTTTCTTTCTCTTCTTTCTTTCTTTCTTTCTTTCTTTCTTTCTTTCTTCTTTCTTTCTTTCTTTCTTTCTTTCTTTCTTTCTTTCTTTCTTTCTTTCTTTCTTTCTTTCTTTCTTTCTTTCTTTCTTTCTTTCTTTCTTTCTTTCTTTCTTTCTTTCTTTCTTTCTTTCTTTCTTTCTTTCTTTTCTTTCTTTCTTCTTTCTTCTTTCTTTCTTTCTTTCTTTCTTTCTTTCTTTCTTTCTTTCTTTCTTTCTTCTTTCTTTCTTTCTTTCTTTCTTTCTTTCATTCTTTCTTTCTTTCTTTCTTCTTTCTTTCTTTCTTTCTTTCTTTCTTTCTTTCTTCTTTCTTCTTTCTTTCTTTCTTTCTTTTCTTTCTTTCTTTCTTCTTTCTTTCTTCTTTCTTTCTTTCTTTCTTTCTTTCTTTCTTTCTTTCTTTCTTTCTTTCTTTCTTTCTTTCTTTCTTTCTTTCTTTCTTCTTTCTTTCTTTCTTTCTTCTTTCTTTCTTCTTTCTTTCTTTCTTTCTTTCTTTCTGTCTTTCTTTCTGTCTTTCTTTCTCTCTCTCTCTCTCTCTCTCTCTCTCTCTCTTCTCTCTCTTCTCTCTCTCTCTCTCTCTCTCTCTCTCTCTCTCTCTCTCTCTCTCTCACTCACTATTTTTTTTCATTCATTATATTGTAATATTCTCTACTTAAAAGATTTTATTTGATTTTATTATAGTTTGGAAGAAATCAAACTTTTTCATTTCATTTTTAGTGAAATATTGTTATAGTTTGGATATACTCTATATTTTTTTCTTATTACAATTGAGGTTTTATAAAGTCAAACATAAAATTACAAAATAAAATTCATGTTCATATTGCGATGCAAAAAAAAAAAAAAAAAAAAAAAAAAAAAGGTTTATTTTTCAAGCAAGGCCAAAAGAAAGCTGACAATAGTGTTAGTGTCGAATATAAATATATTATACAAAATGTTTTTGCTCTCTTATATATATAAAAGCTGAAAAAATTCTTCACAAGTAGGTACAGTCATAAACCTTTCTCTCCCCCTCTAGATGACTTCCTACCCCATGCGGCGCGTTGTCGCTTTGTGAATGCCGCACGGTCACTGGGTCTTTTTGACCTTTGCCCCGTTCTCGTTTTTATTTTGTTAAAAAATTAATGTAAATTAAACTAATTTATGTATGAAGTCAATAATAATTTAAAAAAATCAATGCAAATACGATTGAAGATGTCAAAAATTCCCAAAATCATAGAGTAATATTTTCACATAGAAATATGACTTTTAGAATGTGAAAGGTCCAAATGTCCAGGTCTATACATTCTAGGGTTAATAATATTAATAATAAATATTTGTGATAGTTTGTAACTTAAGGAGGGGCGTTAAATTGATACAATAGTGGTTTAGAATTAATTTTTGGTGCCCACACTTTTTGAGTTGAAACATACAAATTGTCGCCAACACTGCAGACGTGGTTCAGCCTTGCACTAAATTTTTTATTATATTATCAAAATACTTTTAGGGGTGGTTTAACCCTTAAAAATGCAAAGATTTTTAATGCATATAATTGATACAAGATGGCGCTTAAAGCGTTTTTTTTTTTTTTTTTTTTTTGCACATAAAAATCAATCAGGGTTCCTTTAAATTTCCTGAAACTTTTACGGAGCCTTGCAATGATGTAGACGCTGGACTGGGGTAATTTTAAGCAAAAATTTCAAATTACTTCATGCTAAATTGTTCTTAAAATCAAAATTAAGTTTATAAATCCTTCAATAGGTGGTGCCTTTTTGGTGCGTATTTAACGCCCCCCCTTAACACATCTGTTTTGGAACGAGAAAGAAATGAAAAGTAGAATTTCGTGTTTCACGCCATGCCATGTTTATATATAGAGCATCAAATACGTCAAAATTAAAGACCTTTAGTTAGTTAAAATGAAATCATCCTGACTGGGCCTCGAACCCACATCTTTGGCTTGCCCAGATCAGCTACTCATGCAGGTATGGATTTAAGTTCAAAGTATTTATAAAGACGTTGAAACATGAAAATATATTTTTCAATAACAATAATAATATTTAAAATAGTAATAAATAAATAATTATATATTTATATAGGTTATATACCTGGTGCCCATAACTCCTGAGACACAGGATTGTCATTGTAGCAAGAACTAAATTTTCGTGTACAATTGGAATCCATCATTGCTGTATAAAATCTCGGCACAACTCTGCCATCTGAAAGTTTGTATCATTGACCATATATATAATGAAGGAAAAACTATTTTGAGGCTGACTTTAATCGATTTCGCTTACATCCACTACCATTTCAACGTATAATGCGTATATGCGTAGTAAGTTGAAATGGAATCGGATGTGAGCAAAATTGCATATAAAGTCGGCCTCAAAACAGTTGTTCCTATAAGTCACAGTGGTACTAATGAAACAATAATTTACTTTATTCTACTCTATATACTCTATTTTACTCTACTTAATTCTGAAAATAATAATTAAAAATATTATAATGTTTATTCATCAAGAACTGTTCCACATATAATAGCTTTACTACTAAGGTGCAAGAATATTTAATAGATTTTTTTGTTTTATAATAACAATGATTTCCTTGCCATGCATCGATGAACAGTAAAATAAATTATTAATATGTTTTATTGGTATTTTTATTGTTAATATTAAAGGCATATAGACAACATGAAAACATTAGCATTTCTATCACAAAACACTTGATGAGACTTACATAAATAACTTTATTGTCTCTCAAGACCCAGCTGTAACGCCGTAGCAATGATTAGAAAATTTTCAAAATTTCGATTTATGCAACCCGAACATAATTTTCATGTTAGTGTTTGCCTGTTTCTGACGTTATTAACAGAAATATTTACGCAAATTGCATACTTCACAGTTTTTTTACGTTCCTTGTAGTACAGCTCTGGCCAAAAGTTCCCGAACGGGGCAGTGGCGGCCGCTGCGTTTTCTCATAAAGATAACATAGTGTTGTTGCGGGTTGCTTATGCAAATCGTTCGGGAACTTTTGGCCAAAGCTGTGCGTACTTTTACACATTCTGATAAAAATTATGATCAGTTTTGTAAATCCTATTTTGTGTTTAATGATTAAAAGAACATATTGTTTAAGTACTTGAGACATAAGTAATGAGCCATGTTCGACCTACACTGGAAAAGTCACGTAAACGTAACAAAATCTTTAATCTTTACCTCTTGATTTATGCATTCCTTCATACAGACATTCAATTTGTTTTCTGGAGTCAATAGTAACAGGAACCATTCCAATATTACAGCAATAATGCCATATATGGAGTTGATTTATCTGCAACCAGATCCAGTATTTGTTTTGAATAAAAATAATTTGAAAGTTAAAAATTGATATTTATGTAAATAAAATAACTTTGCTGTTTGTGCTGATTTTGTAAAATTATTATTTTTATGCTTACTAACTTTTTTATATGTTATTTAAGCATCCACTGATAAGAATTAATTGTCTTGATGAGACTTACGTATATGTATTTATTTTTATAAATAAAATTAAAAAAAAAAAATCAATAAATAATAAGTATTATAAAAAAAAGAAAAATTACACGGAAAGAATAAATTACATAATTTACGCTGCATTTATGTCGTTATACGCGTATTATAAATGATGCTAAATTATAAATATATAAATAATTATACTGTACAACATAATAGTTATGCATTGTAGCATAATCATTTCAAAATTCAAAATTCAAAATTCTTTATTCATTTCTTTCATCCAACATACATAATACAATCAATGCATTAGTCTAGGTTATTGCCATAAATGACAATATAGAAATGATTGTCAAAATTTTTACAACATAAAAACAAAACAGAAAAGAAACGGCACTTAATAGTATTGATATAATAATAACTTATGTATAAAAATTAGAATTTGAATCTAAACTATATTTCATCATTCAAATATTCATCGATTGAATAATACTGCTTATTTAATAGAAAAAACTTTAGTTGTTTTTTAAAAGCTATTAAATCATTTTGCTTTCTCATATTTAAAGGCAATTTATTATAGATATTCAGACAACTACAAAATGGACCTTTATTATACATTTCAGTTCTTTTATATATACTTTTAATTTTATTTGTATTCCTAGTATTATGGTTATGATTAATTTCATGACTTTTAAAGAATTCAATATTGTGTTTCACTTTCATAGCACATTCCATAAAAAAACACAAGGCAAAGTTAATATATTTAAAATTTTAAAAAGATCTCTACACTCTGCTCTAAATTTAGCACCACATATTATTCGTATGACTTTTTTTTGTAGTTTAAAAATTCTGCTTGCATCGATGGAATTTCCCCAACAAACCACATCATATTTAACATGACAGTGAAAATTAGCAAAATACATAGAAATTAAACAATCCATTTGACTTTCATGTTTAAGTTCTCGAATCGCAAAAATTGTAGATGCAAGTTTTTTAGAAATATATTCAATATGATTATTATGAATTATGCGCAATATAGCATAAACTATGTTTTATTTTGAAGAAATTGTGCTGAAAATAAGCTGACATAAATATTACGCATATTAAATATTTTTTCCGTGTATAAAAAAAGATAAATATGAATTTAATTCCATAATATTTCAGAAAATTTATGAATTCAAATAAATTTGAGTAACATCTTATATTAAAACTGAAAATAATCAACTATGAGGAAGACAAGAAAAAAATGATGCCATTTTATTGCATATTCTTTAAGACGATAGTCGAATCAATAGATATGCGAAATCTAATTTTTTATTTGATTAAGTATTTTTAATTAATATTATTTTATAAGTTACGAGATCACGACATAGTTGGTAACATTTCCTATGTCCATGACGCGCCATGACGTCATTTTTCAATTTTAAAAAATTAATTAAAAATATCCATCAACGAAAAAAAAAATCCTATCAATCATCAATCGATCCCAGATGAAGTTCTTTTTAAGTATATTAAATAAAGTTAGTTTCTAAATTTTTTTTAGTCTTCCTCATTTTGTTTCATTAATTTTACTAACCAAATATTTTGATACGTAATAAGATTTTCCATTGCAATCAGAAATAGGAATGAAGTATAGCCCTGTAATTAAAAGAAAATGAGTTGTATACCTCACAACGGCTTAAAACCAACAACGTGTGTGTTAATAGAAATTAATGAGATGTGGTGAACCTTTCCGGTCAGCTCTGACTTGACGAGGGTCACTACCACCTTGCACTGCAAAGACTAGCCAGTGACGTAAATACACCTGTCAAGCCTAAAAATCTCTCCTATCCTTTAACCTGTGACACTCTGGCATCAACGTGCGGAGAACACCACTTAATCATTATATTCACATGACGCGTAAATTTGATGCGCGTCAACATGCGTCGACGCGCGTAATAAAGCTGCGGAACAATGTAAACAAATGGAGCCGTTCACATGTAATTTTCAAAAACCATGTGAATGGCTCTATTTGTTTGCATTGTTCCAACTTTGTTACGCGCATCGACGCACGTTGACGCGCGTCAAATTTACGCGTCATGTGAATAATACTTTAAAGGAGTATACCAGAAGAAAACATAAGCATTTATATGACAAAACACTTGATGGGGCTTTCATAAATAACTTTAGTTTTTCTCAAAACCCCTGTAGCAGTGATCAGAAAATTTCAATTTATGCAACCCGCTTAACAGTTTTTTTTACTTATTTTTGCATGTTTCTGACGTCATAAACATGAATTATCACGCAAATTGCATACTGTACAGTATTTTTACGCTCTCTTGTGGGGCTACAATTGCATTCTTGTAAAAATTGTCATCAGTTTTGAAGATACCATTTTGTGTTTATTCATTAAAAAGCACATGTTGTTTTATGTGGTCTATGGCTTTACCATTCACAGTGCATACCACAACATTTAAAAAGGCCGCGTATACCCACCGAGGATTGAACTCGTGATCTCTCTCACACGTCAAAACTTTGCGCTACATAGCTCGGATAAATATATAACCAATAAGGGTAAGACCAATACAAATGCTTGATATCATATAGTGTGTACGGCTCAAAGAAAACTCACATATGTGTTTTAATAAGATAATTATGCTTATGATTTATGCTTTAGCATTGCAATGACCATTGGTTTGGGTCAACCTTAGCATAAGTTGTAAAAAAACGCACTTTTTTGATTTAATAAATTAACAGGAATAAATATAATGCAGAATTTAAATATATATAGTTCGTTTAAGAGTAAAAATTCATGTTAAAAATTGTTTTGAAACGGCAGTTAAGGTAAACCACTTTCACAAATATGTCAAAAGTTATCACTTACTTTTAAATTCTCCTGATACAAACTGAAACGTTAATTTTACAAAATCATATAAAATTTAAGAATTCTGAAAATTAAATTTATATATGACAATCATATCTTTTAACTCGGTAGAAACATGGATATTTGCTGTGTTGTAAAAATCATGGTTAAAAGTAGTACATTCTCCCTACATATAAAATTACAGTTTTATTTTAAAGGAATGGACCAGTAGAAAACATTTATATCCGAAAACAATTGATGGGACTTATTATAAATGACTTTAGTTTTTCTCAAAACCCAACTGTAACTCCATAGTAGTGATCAGAAATTTCTATTTATGCAACCCGCACAACAATTTCATACGTAATCATTCATTCATTACAATTTTGTAATCGGGATACTGGAAATTTACACTTAAACTGCCCCCTTAATCCTCAAGGGGTGAGTATTTAACCCCTAGGTGCTCACCATTGTTATATAAAATTCAAGTTACCATGATTTCGACGTTTTTTGTCATCCAAATCGGGATACTTAAATTTTTACTGTTAAATAACCGTCCCTTTATCCTCACGAGGTTAGTATGCGTCCAAAGCAGAGAACTTTAATTTTAAGTACTGTACACCCCTAAATGACTCCAAAGGGTGGATCCAGTGGGTGTACATATAAAAGCCTTTTGGTACCTTCATTGGGATTACTGTACACCCCTAAATGACTCCAAAGGGTGGATCCAGTGGGTGTACATATAATAACCTTTTGGTACCTTCATTGGGATTACTGTACACCCCTAAATGACTCCAAAGAGTGGATCCAGTTGGTGTACATATAATAACCTTTTGGTACCTTCATTGAGATTACTGTACACCCCTAAATGACTCCAAAGGGTGGATCCAGTGGGTGTACATATAATAACCTTTTGGTACCATCATTGGGATTACTGTACACCCCTAAATGACTCCAAAGGGTGGATCCAGTGGGTGTACATATAATAGCCTTTTGGTACCTAAATGACTCCAAAGGGTGGATCAAGTGGGTGTACATATAATAGCCTTTTGGTACCTAATTGACTCCAAAGGTTGGATCCAGTGGGTGTACATATAATAGCCTTTTGGTACTTAATTGTAAGTACTGTACACCCCTAAATGACTCCAAAGGGTGGATCCAGTGGGTGTACATATAATAGCCTTTTGGTACCTTCATTGGGATTACTGTACTCCCCTAAATGACTCCAAAGGGTGGATCCAGTGGGTGTACAAATAATAGCCTTTTGGTACCTAAATGACTCCAAAAGGTGGATCCAGTGGGTGTACATATAATAGCCTTTTGGTACCTAATTGTAAGTACTGTACACCCCTAAATGACTCCAAAGGGTGGATCCAGTGGGTGTACAAATAACAGCCTTTTGGTACCTAAATTACTCCAAAGGGTGGAACCAGTGGGTGTACATATAATAGCCTTTTGGTACCTAAATGACTCAAAAGGGTGGATCCAGTGGGTGTACATATAATAGCCTTTTGGTACCTAAATGACTCCAAAGGGTGGATCCAGTGGGTGTACATATAATAGCCTTTTGGTACCTAATTGTAAGTACTGTACACCCCTAAATGACTCCAAAGGGTGTATCCAGTGGGTGTACATATAATAGCCTTTTGGTACCTAAATGACTCCAAAGGGTGGATCCAGTGGGTGTACATATAATAGCCTTTTGGTACCTAAATGACTCCAAAGGGTGGATCCAGTGGGTGTACATATAATAGCCTTTTGGTACCTAAATGACTCCAAAGGGTGGATCCAGTGGGTGTACATATAATAGCCTTTTGGTACCTAATTGACTCCAAAGGGTGGATCCAGTGGGTGTACATATAATAGCCTTTTGGTACCTAATTGACTCCAAAGGGTGGATCCAGTGGGTGTACAATTAAAACCCTTTTGGTACCTAAATGACTCCAAAGGGTGGATCCAGTGGGTGTACATATAATAGCCTTTTGGTACCTAATTGACTCCAAAGGGTGGATCCAGTGGGTGTACATATAATAGCCTTTTGGTACCTAATTGACTCCAAAGGGTGGATCCAGTGGGTGTACATATAATAGCCTTCATTGGGATTACTCATCTTTTAAAACCTGCATGATTGAATTTTTAATTTGTGTTATCGTGATTTAAATTTTTATCAAGAGTTCTACTTTGCACCCTAGTAAACGATTATTGGTACCTTAACAACCCCTAAAAAGGGTAAAAGGGTTGATTTGGGAGCTACAAACTTTTAGAGGTCAAAGATAAAAGGTTGGTGCTCACTATCAAGTGAGATAGGTTGATTACTATTGATACTAAGCGTACAGGGTCGGTTCAAAGGGAGTCGCTCGAGTTGGGCAGTTGTTTTGTTATGACGCAACTGCCTGGCGCGGCTGCCTGATTGGAGCAATAGCAAAAAACTTTTTTTTAAAGGAATAGACTAGAGAAAAACATTTGCATTTATATCATAAAACACTTGATGGGATTTACATAAATAACATTAATTTGTCTCAAAACCCAACAGTAGCTCCGTAGCAGGGATCATAAAATTCGATTTATGCAACCCACACAGCATTTTCATACTAATTTTTACGTTTCTGACGTCACAAACATAAATTTTTACGCAAATTGCATACTTTACAGTTTTTTCACGCTCTCTCGAGGGGCTACATTAATATTGTGGTAAAAATTGTCATCAGTTTTGAAGATCCCATTTCGTGTTTATTGATTAAAACACTGTTGTTTTTTTATGTGGTCTATGGCTTTAAGGTATCCAGGGCCTTTGAATACTGGTCGCACGATAAAGATGTAAACATAAATGTCTGATATATTTTGCGTTTAAATCCACAATTAGCAACATTTATTTAAATACAAAACAAATGTAGCATTATTTCGAAATTTATTTTATCGACGTAACAATGATTAAATAAGTAAAACTATACCAACCCTTATATCATTGCAAAATGCAAATTTGCAATTTGCTCTTTCAGTATTTTTTATTGCAAGTAATGATGAATCCAGGTACGTATTGTTGTTCTGATAATAAAAACAATTTGTTTATGATAATTTTATGTTAATTAAATATAATGATTTTTTAACCAATTAGACTTACGTTTAAATTTGAAGTGACAATCTTCACTGAAAATAGAAGTAAAGCATATTAAAGTTATTTAGCCCATATTATCAATACAAATACTACATCTACAACGGTTATTTACATTTTTTTCTAATACTTTTATTGAATCTAAATTAATTTATGGTCCGTTGAAATTGTTATTTAGAATTTTCAAATATCATATTATGTATAAATAGCTTCCAAATTGCGGGAAAAAAATACTGAAAAAGTAAAACAAGTGATTTTTCGTAAAAATTATTACCTTTTACGAAGCAATAAATAAGGATTTCCTTTTAATGGAAACTTATAAAAAATTTTAAAATTATAAAAAGTGACAGAAATAAAACGTTTTTATGTTGTTTTTGTGCGGTTTTAAAACGTTTTGAAGAAAGATTCCATTGAAATCCTCAATTATTGCTTCGCCAACAGCAATCATTTCACAGGAAATCACTTGTTTTTATATACTTTTTCAGTATAAAAATAAAAAAATTGAATAAAAATAATTTAGTTATATATTGCAGCAAATTGTTTCAAGTGAAATGAAGCTACTGCACTTTACAAATTTCCAATGAATGAAAGATCTACACTTTACAAAGTCGCGGCTACCCCCATATAAGAAAGCTATACAACCTGACCGTATAGATAAGGAGAAGAATCACGTGCAAAATAACAACAAACTTCCCCTCCCTCTGCGACGGTCGGCTCGCATAGAGAAACGAACCAACATTTCATAGTTCAGTGACATAGGAGTAAGGAAAACCGACACACATATATTTTTATATATGCAGTTTTCCGAAAACGTTCATGTTTGTGTAGTGTAATTTTAACATAGCTATGTAAATTTTAAAGACTATAGTGAATTGAGTTTTTAATATGTACATTGTATTGTGACGTAATTTTAATTTGTTAAAATTCAAGACAAACTTCAGCGAGTGAAAGGCCCAGGGTCTTAAAAAGGTAAGACCAACATTTCTTAAATCATAAATATATATATATATATATATATATATATATATATATATATATATATATATATATATATATATATATATATATATATATATATATATATATATATATATATATATATATATATATAAATTAGCCTTTTTTTTCATTATTGCTTCCAACATAATACATAGATTTTTATAACCTTTACACATTGCTATGCGTGCAAATCACAATCCATAAATTGGATTTAAAACAAATTGTACAACCAAAAGTACTGTAAATAATATGTTAAACATATACCTTGCAATGATTTTTCCTGGGATGGCGAAGTTACCTAACAGTAAAATAAACATTTATTTACCAGTATAGTTCGGTTCAGATACTTTCCCATAGCATACGATGCATACAACTTTAAGTGGGGTTCATAAACTACAAACAACTCTTGAGCAGGCTTTAAAAGTTTTCCGTTGTTAAAAACATCTGAACCACGACGTCACTACGTCTTCGCGACATGTATTTGAATTTTACTTATGTTACGATTTATTTCAGTAATAAATTTCACTTCATACGTTTTATTAGATGAATATTATTATAATTATTTTTCAACGAGTAAAAATGCATCAAAAATATTTGATTGAAGAAAAAAAAACATTTTATGCTTCTGTAAAAACTTGACTTCGGATTCAAATGCCCGATAGGTGAGACTGCTTGGTACATGCTTGTCAAGAGTGTCTGAATGACGCCTTATTTTAAGGCGGTGGAGGACCGACTTGGACCGGAAATCGCTAGAAGAAGAACTTTATATTTTTCCAAAAAAAAATTGTACATGATTTAATGAGGAAGGTGAATTGTAAATTTTTTTTTTTGAGTTTATGATATTTTTGGAAAGAGCTTTAAAAAATTTTGAGGCGTTATTTTTTCTTAGGACGATTGGAGCATGTGAAGTATTTTTAATTTTTTTTTGAAAATTGGCCTAGAAAGCCTGTGACGTCATCATTCCACATTTTTCTCGGCAAATACTAATCGTTCAAGGTTCAGTAACCAAATTAATGAAATCAGCTCGTCTTCTGGATTTCAAAAAACTGGCTACTGAACCATCTACGGTGAATACTTTCCGACATAAATGCCCGATTGATGACGTCACAGGCTTTTTAGGTCGATTTTCAAAAATTAATTAAAAATGCATCCCATGCTCCAATCGTTCTAAGAAAAAATAGCACCTCAAAATTTTTTAACGCTCTTTTCAAAAATGTCATAAAAAGTGAAGGTTAAAAAAATTCACCTTCCTCATTCCAATAAAAAAACACACTATAATTTTCAAATAACATAAAGTATAAATATAAATAAAATATATTTTTTTATACCAAATTTTTTTTAATGGTATTTATATTATAACTGACTGCTTATGTTTACTCAAAATGCGGAAAAGGAAGTGCCGAAAAAGGAAACCACGTGACGGTAAAAGTGGAAAGTAGCTCCGGCGTAGCTTGCTGCTGGCACCAACTTTTCTCCCACTTTTACCGTCACGTCACGTGGTTTCTTCTTCCGGGCACTTTCTTTTCCGCATTTTGAGTAAACATAAGCAGTCATTGTAAAAAAGTTTGTAATTCAACTAAAATTTCCCGCTCCAATTTAAATTTGCACATTAACATGTTATTTTTAAAATGTAATAACCTAGATCGTGTTTTCACATGTTTGACAAAACTAAATTTTTAAGTAATATTTCTTCTTTACTTTGTATTATTATTATTATTATTATTATTCGCAACCGATCCTAGGTCCTGGTTTGCGAGATATCAGTCGGTCACCTACCCCATTAAGCTAAAAGCGGCGAAAGGAAGTGCCGGAAAAGGAAACTACGTGATAGTAAAAGTGGGAGGTAGCTCAAGGTTAGTTTGCTGCTGGCACCAACTTTTCTCCCACTTTTACCGTCACATTTCCTTTTCCGGCACTTCCTTTTCCGTTTTTTAGAGTAAACAGACGCACTCGTTGGTGCATCTCACACTTTTACCGTCACGTGATTTCCGTTTCCTGCACGTTGTTTTCCATTTTCTAAGGGGTTTATATAAAATGTTAATGACATGCGGTGCGTTTTCATTTTATACGAAAGTTATAAATAAACAAGTAAAATACATAAAATTGTCCTCAAAACAAGCATTATTGATAATTTTTTATATGCATAATATATATATATATATATATATATATATATATATATATATATATATATATATATATATAATATTTTATAATTTTCAATTTGGAAAATGTACTACAAAATTTTTAATTCTTAAATAAATTGTAAGTATAACAATAAAAAAACACGTTGTGAATAGTGACGTCGTGATCATATGTTAAATTATTAACAAAAGATAAAGTTCTGAGCACTAGTTCAATAGAATAGAAGACTTGCAAAAGAAGGTTTAGTAATAAAATAAACTAACTGGCAGCTTAACAATACCAAGAAGGGTCTAGCAGACGACTTTGTGTTCCTGTCTACATTTTACATGCTTTTTAATGTGGCAATTAAGCAGCTATAGCTATAACTGGAGATAGAATTATTTCCTAGAATTGAAATTTTTACTGTAACTTGCTGAGCCTCGAAGTTTTTGTTTTCCTGAATGACAATCCATTTGGTTACGAATTAATATTATTACCCAATTGACCTGAAATCCAGGAAAACAAAAGCTTTGAGGCTCAGCTAGCTACAATAAAAAATTTAACTCCAAGAAATAATTTTAAGTTAATTTTTAACTGCTTCATTGCCCCATAAGAAATCATGTTAAATGTAGACAGGAACACAAAGTCGTGTGCTAGCATCTTGTAAGTATTTCTGAGCTGTGAAGTTGTTTATTTTATTATTAAAATTACTAACCTACTTTTGCAAGTCTTCTATTGTGTATGTAGTTTTACAGAAAGAACTACATGACTTGCTTCCTTAAAAATAAAAACAAATGTGTGTCCTTATCGATATGATAATTTTGTACTTGCCAATGCAGTTGCACAAAGTTTACACTGCTGCGCCTGTTGATCTCTGGTGCTCAAAGTAAAGTTTGCTGCTGTCTTGTAGCTGGACGTAGATATCCTCAAAGTAGAAGGTGTTGGTGTCGTTTTGTTTGGTTGAAGTGTCTAACACAAGTAAAATTCAACAGACACATGTTTATATGTATTGGAAGGTATTTTTTAGTACATAATTTTAATTAGTATCATTAATCCAAAAAAAAGGTAAAAGAAATTCAACAAAAAAATGACTTTAAAGAGAAAGTTAAGTTTTGACTAATCTGATAATCCTTGCCAATGGTGTGACCTTATTTTGTGACGTTGCCTATTGGTGCAGTTTTAATAATGATAGCTGTAACAATATTTGTAGCGCATCATTTAAGTTAGCACATATGTATTTAACAAAATATTAGTATATTTACACTTTAATCAAAACATACAAACAATGGTCGAAACAATGCTAAACAAGAGAATTTATTAGAAAGTGTCAAACGCTTACGCTACCTACTTTCAATTAGTTCACATTGTGACATATTGCTCATTACCATATGTATGCACCCAATGTCCTTACGCACTTCCTGTCTAAATGATGTAACCTCACGCTAGTAAATGTTATATTGAACCCCGCTAATTATTAACCTCCTCGTTTTACTACGGTGCTCTGCCGCCGTAACCTTTCTCGCCGGTCTCGTCTACCTTGCGTCTTCTGTCGTTGCTTTACTCATACAAAGCTATAGAGCTTTGATAGATATGTTTATGACTAATTTTGATAGATGTTAAAGCCCCAGTAGACCAAAGAAAAAAAGTTGAGTTTTCTTTATAATATGATAGGGTATGTTGACCCAAGTTGAGTGATGGTCATTTGACCTGCGTGCGGTTCCCCGTGTTGCGTATATGCAGCGCAAAAACAATCTTGTGTGACGCCACCCAAGACAAACAAGCTGCCGCGATATAGCAGTTTTGCAGTAAATAGAGATTTGCAAGAATCACTGTCAATTTGTCTGTGTTCAATGTAGCAGATACAAAATTTGCATTCAGGGTTAAAATGAACTAAAGTACATGAATCTGGAAGTCGATTTTCAATATCTTATGTGGATCGTGAGTTTTATCGATGCAAACACAAATAAATCGCAAGTAAGGGGGAGAGAAGGGTAAACTGCCCCTAAAATTTTAAGGGGTAGAAATTATAAGCAATTTCTTGTCATCATTGTCTTTTGCGTGTCAAGTTACCCATATTTCCACTTTTGTTGCGTCCCTATACGTGAACTTAAATTTTTGTAGTTAACTACCCCTAAACTTTTGTGGAGTTAAAATTAGAACCTTTTAATTGTCACATTGTCACCACTGTCATTGGCGCGTCAATTTACCCCGGAAACGATACCTTATTTTCTCAAATCAGATGATTCTGTTTTTGTACTCTACTCACACCTTCTCACCACCTTACTCGCGATTCATTTGTGTTTGCACCGATAAACCTCGCGATCCACATAATATATTGAAAATTGTCTTCCAGATTCATCTATTTTAGTTCATTTTAGCCCTGAATGCAAATTTTGTATCTGCTACATTGAACACAGACAAATTGACAGTGATTCTTGCAACCCTCTATTTACTGCAAAACTGCTATATCGTAGCAGCTTGTTTGTCTTGGGTGGCGTCACACAAGATTGTTTTTAAACGGCATATACGCAACATGGAGAACCACACGCAGGTCAAATGACCATCACTCAACTTGGGTCAACTTACCGTATCATATTATAAAGAAAACTCAACTTTTTTTCTTTGCTTTACTGGGGCTAAAAATAAAATGATAAATGATAATCTATTTTGAAAGATAATCAATTATAATTGTCAAGAATAAAGTTTGATCATATAATATAGAATAATAATAATATTATCATATGATCATTTATTGAGTACTTGAGCATTTCCATGATAATAATAATATTATCATATGATCATTTATTGAGTACTTGAGCATTTCCATGATAATAATAATATTATCATATGATCATTTATTGAGTACTTGAGCATTTCCATGATAATAATAATATTATCATATGATCATTTATGGAGTACTTGAGCATTTCCATGATAATAATAATATTATCATATGATCATTTATTGAGTACTTGAGCATTTCCATGATAATAATAATATTATCATATGATCATTTATTGAGTACTTGAGCATTTTTATGATAATAATAATATTATCATATGATCATTTATTGAGTACTTGAGCATTTCCATGATAATAATAATATTATCATATGATCATTTATTGAGTACTTGTGCATTTCAATGATAATAATAATATTATCATATGATCATTTATTGAGTACTTGTGCATTTCCATGATAATAATAATATAATCATATTAACATTTATTGAGTACTTGTGCATTTCCATGATAATAATAATATTATCATATGATCAATTATTGAGTACTTGAGCATTTCAATGATAAAAATATTCAGGGTTACCAACTGTCTTCTCTTTAAGAGGACATCCTCTTTTTCGGGTTTTTGTCCTCTGTTCTCTCAAGTACCAAAGAAGACAAGGACTGTCCTCTTTTTGGACTTCAAAGAGAGGACAACAAAAAGTTCATTTAGTAGAACAAATTTAATGAAAGGCCATTGCAATTTTTTTTCTTTTGCCTGCGCGAGCAAAATTTTGCTCAACTTCTCTAAAAGGCATTTAATTTGTTGTTTAAAAAATTAAAAGGTTAGTGAAAAAAAAATTAGCACACTCAAAGACCAACAATACTCTAATATAGTGCTAGCAAACAATTTGATGTTCCTGTCACAATTAATTGTGTGCTTTTTTTATGCGGGGAATGAAACGAACAGAAACTTAAAAAATAATAAAATATTTATTGTTAAATGAAAAAAATAGCTAGCGATAAGCCAAGTTGATTGAAAATCAAAAAAACATTTGAGAAATATTGACTTGAGGGCTATTTTGAAGCTATCGCATCAAGGATCATCTAAAATTCTTGGATACAAAATTTGTCAAGTTTCATCTCTCTAGATTTATCTATTCAAATTTCAGGACACACGGGACAATTAAAAAAATTATAATAATAAAAATTGTTTTTTTTTTTTTTGCTTCTTTGTCCTAATAAAAATAGAGCATAATTATTTTGTAACCCGGCCAGGCATTTTTAACTAAAAAATTAAAATTTATTTATTTATAAATAGCTTAATAGAGGTATTGCCAAAAACACAAGGATTGGAACTATAAATTATTAAAAGTAATTTTTAGATATAAACATTATTGTATGATAATCAGATCCTGAGAAGAAAAAAAATCCGATATAGTATTGCTTCGTTTTAAGTTCTCTCTCTCTCTCTCTCTCTCTCTCTCTCTCTCTCTCTCTCTCTCTCTCTCTCTCTCTCTCTCTTTTTCCTCAAATTTTTATAAATTTAAATATTTTTTAAATATTTTGTACTTTCTAATTACTAAAACTAAGTATTGGCCACCCATTGAGTACTTGTGCATTTCAATGATAATGATAATATTATCATATGATCATTTATTGAAAACTTGTGCTTATCAATGATAATAATAATATTATCATATAATCATTTATTGAGTACTTGAGCATTTCTACAATGAAGTAAGAACATTATTATACACTTTTATTTTATGGTAATAAATAAGAATTTAGGTAATAACGCTATATATGCTAAAACAATTCATATAGGGCGACAATATAAAGTGGGGTGTCAGCAGGACACCTCAAGCTGCCCAAATTCAGACTTATTTACTTCCCGTCGCTTCATACGCACCACACGAATGCAGTGTAATAATATCTTACTTGCTTGCCATATTGTGTTATCGTGCTATACACCAATCCCAGTCCCAGTCAAGACATTGTCCTATCGACAGCTAAGCAGGATTTTCCAATTAGTACTTAGTACTTTGATCGCAATTATGTAGACAAGAGTAATTATATATCAATTATAGAATATTATATATTTTAAATTAATTATATTTTAAATTGTGACTCACGGGTTACAATGGCACTTACATAGCAAGCCGTAAGCAGGCCCGCAGGCCCTGGTCTTATCACCTGCGAACGACGAATATCTCTCTGTATCGGCCAGTCATTCATATTTTTGTATCACAAGTAACTTATTAAATAAACACAGTGAACAAAAAACCTGAATATTTATGTTTTCTTTTATTTCGTCACATCATAGGCCTACAAACCCCATGAAATATTTTTTTTTACATATTCACCTTTTTATCATCACATACTGCCATTTTACAGTTGTCAAACTGAAGCCTAGTTGTTCCAGGTAAGTTTGGCGATATCAACTTCCTTTCATTCTAATATATAGCAAAATATTAATGTGATTTATTATTTATTGTAAAACCAGACGTTGCAAAAGTAGGTAAGTAATAAAATAACAAACTGAAAGCTCAACAATACTAACAAAGTGCTAGTAGATGACTTTGTGTTATTGTCTACATTTATATGCTTTCTTATGGGACAATAAAGCAGCTATAACTCCAGTTAGAATTATTTTTCAGAGCCGAATTTTTTACCGTAGTTTACTGAGTCTTAAAGCTTTTGTTTTTCTGTATGTCAATTTAGTCAATTTAGTAGGCAAAGAAAAAAGCTTTAAATTTCAGATAACTACAATAAAAATTTCATTTCCAACAAAATAATTCTATCTCCGGTTATAGCTGTTTAAAGGCGTAGAACACCTTGAACAAAAAAGTTGCGTTATATCCTAACAAACCTGAAAATCAACGTTGATCTGGCCAGAGTCATTGATTTCTTATTTATTTTCCATTCACAAAATGCCGCTGCCGGTCACTGACGTCACAACTCGCCTGGTCCATGCGCAAGTAAACCGGGTGAGCTGTGACTTCAGTGACCGGCAGTGGCATTTTGTGAATGGAAAATAAAATAGAAATCATTGACTCCGGCCAAATCAACGTTGATTTTCAGGTTTGTTAGGACAATACGCAACTTTTTTGTTCAAGGTGTTCTACGCCTTTAATTGCTCCATAAGAAAGCATGTTAAATTCAAAACTGGAACAAAAAGTGGTCTGGTAACACTTTATTAGTATTTTAAGCTGTCAGTTTGTTTATTTTACCAATAAACCTACTTTTAAAAGTCTTCTATCAAATAATATAAAAAATTACTTAAATAATTATACTTTTAAATTAAGTGTAGAAAACATTACCAAAAGTTGAAATAAAATGAGCAATAATAATAGCCGCCACATTTTGTAAATACAATATTTTGCTAGAACTAAAGTTTGATAATATTATTTTTAATTGATTTTGTAGTTTTGATACAATTTATGTTTATAATCTAATAATAATAATAACCTTGTGGTATATTGAATTGTACGTATAGATATATTTCAATTTATTGTTGATTTTTTTTAAAATTTATTAATTTAAAAATTACAATAAAAAATGGTATTTACCGGTCTTATCAAAGTATAGATAATTTACATCTGTATTTATTTTCTCTTTATAACATAATTAATATTTTTTAATAAAAGTTATACATAACATATATCGATGCCTCCACGCCAAAAAGAAGCATCTACACTTTCCAGATTTATGGCAAGTGGAGCATCTGCACTTTCCACCGTGAAGCATCTGCAATGTTAAGTGAATGGCTGCTAGTCCACTCAATATGCTGCGGTGGAAAGTGTAGATGCTCCACTCGTCGCAAATCTGAAAAGTGTAGATGCTTCTTTTTGGTGCGGAAGCATCGATATATATAATATATATATATATATATATATATATATATATATATATATATATATATATATATATATATATATATATATATATATATATATATATATATATATATATATATATATATATATATATATATATATATATATATATATATATATATATATATATATATATAATGTTATATATAAAAAGTTATATATAAGTTTTATTTAAAAGTTATAGAACACTTTGAACGAGAAACTTGCCTCATATCCTAACATACCTAAATATCATTGGCCAAAGTCATTGATTTCCAATTTATTTTCCATTCACAAGAAGGTGGGTGCAGACAGTGACTCACAGCTCGCTTAATTTACGCACGGGGGAACCAGCTGATCTGTGACGTCAGAGTCCGCATTTACTATTTTTTAATTTGAAAATAAATTAGAAATCAATGACTCCGGCCAAATAAACGTTGGATATCTCGGTTTATGTTAGGATATTAGGCAAGTTTTTTTGTTCAAGGTGTTCTATACAACTTTAATCCGTTCAGTTTTATGTATACGTATATATACACTGTAACGTTGCGCCTTAATGTTGAATAGCTGTAACGAACGTCCCTTGAATCCACCGTCTTGGAGCCGCTCCGCCGCAGTCACTTAGCTCGGCCGCCGATCTCGTCCTTCTCGACCACTACTAAACTATTCATATAGTATTGGAGATATTCACTTTTCAATAAAAGGACGTTCTATTTTTCACTTATATTTTATTAATTGAAATTGGAATAAATTGTGATAATAAACACATGTGAGGCGTGAGGTGTCGGCGTGACACCTCAAGCCGCTCTCAGATCGAGAATCCCTTCCTTCCCGTCGCCTCGCATGCACCACACGCAATTAATGCAATACTGCACTTTTTGTGCAGTGAAATTATACAAAGGTACACTTTGTACTCTGTACGCGAATATATATAGAGGGCTAACTCTACATAATTTATAGAATTATATTATAATTAATTGATCAAATTGATTATTATGACGCGCGGGTTACATCACCCCCCTTCTCGGAAAATTCTTGCCCCCAAGAATGATTACTAAGCAGGCGAGTTATTATGCATCTGTGCAATATAAAATGTGGTGTTGTGTTGCGTGGAAGCGAAGAAAAGAAAAGGCTGACATGACATAATACATACATTTTAAAAATATATGAGAATTTACTCGTTAGCAAAATTATAGAAAAGTTACATCCGTTTATGAAGCTTATACAGCATATGAAAATTTACTTAGAATTTTTTTTTTACTTTTTATAATGTAGAACTTTTTATACATGAGAAATTCAGTAAATAAAATTAAAACAAATTTTATAATTATTGCTATTTTTAAGTAAAATTATTATTCAAAATTAATATTGTTATGAATTATTTTTAAATCATAATCATTGAATATTATTATTGATATAACATAACAGAATAAAAATTTTGTTATATAAGTAATACAAAATATTGTATAATACGCATTTTTTCTATATTATTTCTTTTTATTACGTTAATTTTTACTTTTAAAATTACGGTAAAATATAGATATATGAATTATATTTAAAAATTACAAGTTGCCTTAAAATGTTTTATAGTTAAATACAAAAATAGATTTAAAAATAGGTTTTTAACATTATAATATTATAAGTTTTTTTTATAATTAGAAATTTGTTAATTTTCAATGGTTTTATTAATTTTTAGCAAATTGCAGGATAAACTATAATATTGAATGAATATTATATATTTATTATAAGATTTAAAACTTGATTCTTTTTATTATTATTATTGATATCATTGAATAGCAATAACGCAATAATATGCTTGACATGATAATTTTCATTCAGTATTTCAACATATGACATAACATTAAATTGAATTTCATTTAGCGAATAAAATTTGTTGTATATAAGAAAATAAAATATTGCCCTTATATGGTTAATGTGTTAATTTTTTCATTAATTTTTATGATTTTACATTTAGTAATATTTCATAAATAGAAATTATTGTAAATTTTCCTTTTAATAATTGATATTTCATGCAAATTAAATTAATTTCGGGCATTTTTTTTATTGCATTTATTATTTAGAATTAAATAGTTAATTATTTTTGACATACAATTTTTTGCATATATCTTGATGTTATAAGAAAATTATGTATATTTTTTATGAGATTTAAAACTATTATTATTGAAGTAATTATTTTCATTAGATATTATTATTTTACTGAATCGTAATTTTTTAGTTAATATAATATATTATAATTTTTAGCATATGAAATTGTTACAACATCAAATATTTTTTAGTTAAACATTAGTTTTAAAATTATTATAAATTATAGATAAACTTAAATATTTTTTTTGTTTTTTTTTACTATATTATTATTTTAAATAATATTTTTTACACTTTGCATTTTTTCAGTGTAAAATCGTTTTTTTTTACGTGTAATTTAATTATTGCCGTTTTTAGTTAAAATATGATATTTAAACTATGGTATTTAAAAATACAAGTTATTTTGATAGAATATGTATACTAACTTTTACTTATTAAAAACTTTAATTTTTTTTAGTAGTTTGAACGCAAATAAAAAGTTGAATTTTTAATTAAAGTATTGTGTTACTGTTTTACATAAGTTTTAGTTTATTTTATATAGTTTATACGTTGATAATTATTACTATTTTATTTTTATATTTATAATTTTTAAGTAATTAAAGTTTTTACGGTATATAATATTTTTTAATATTTTTTTTCTAACAGATGATTTAGTTAATATTTTAGTTATCTTTTGCAATAAAATTTATTTTCTATAAAAAAATTATAACTTTTAGTTTTAAATTATATATTTAATTGTGTTTTGATTTTCGTGTCTGTAAATCACGAAATTACATGAATTTACTATAGAAACCTTGCACTGTCCTTTCTCGTGTGGCTCTCACACCGGGTCTTAGGGGTAGTTCTCCCTCACTCACAACACTGTTATTGTCATTTTCCTCGTGCTCGGACTCATTCAAACGTGGGGTGTCACGTGTCACTCGTTGACGTGGGGTATCTTGCTCGCTTGTCGAGGGTTGTAAGTTGTTTCTTGTATCATCGTGCGGTTCATCTGATGCTGGAACCTGTGAACAAGAGACAGACACGGCAGTAGTGGCTCTTTTTTTAAACAACTTCAACCTATTATTATGCATGACTACTAATCTATTTGGCAACTGTATTTCTGAGTTTATAGGCGACAAAATTCTTGTTATAGGAAATGATCCTTTGAATTTAGCAGCGAGTTTTGGAGATTTTCCTTTCTTCACTGAGTCGTCGTGCAGCCATACCATGTCATCAACTTTAAAAGTTACCTCTCTACTTTTTTTATTATGAGCTTTAGCGTATTTCAGGAAAGATTTATGATTATTTTCATAAACTTCTTGACATATTAATTTTAGTTTCTCGGCTAGATTTTGAACATCTTCATTGTTAATTTCAGACAGTTCATCTTCCATTAAACTAAATAAAGTACGCATTTTCTTACCATAGACAACTTCATACGGCGAATATTTGTTTAAACTATGATGCGGTTTTGTATTATGTACACAAACAACATATTGCAAAAATTCAGGCCACTTCTTTTGATGTTTATTTACATAATGTGATAGCATTTTTTTAATGTCTATATGCACAACTTCAGTTTTTCCATTAGAAGCTGGGTGTTTAGGGGTGGTTCTGAGTTTTGTAATATCAAGTATATTACACATTTCAGAGAATAATTTACTTTCAAACTGTCTGCCTAAGTCTAAATAAAGATATTTAGGACAATTATGTACAAGAGCAGAATGTTTCACGAAATTACGTGCTATAGTTTGTGCAGTTTGGTCTGACATGGGTATCATGACAAGAAAACGACTGAAAAAATCAACAATTGTTAAAATATATTGAAATTCACTAGTAGCTGGTAGTTGAGTAATATCGATAACTACAAATTCAAATGCTTCACAAGGTTGTGGCATTTTTATAAGTTTCATTTTTGTTTTGTCAGTTTCACGACGTGCTGCGAATGATGGACATGTCATACAATAAAAATCTACGTCTCTTCTTCTATTGGGCCAATAATATTGAGATGTTATTTTCTTGTGTGTAACTTGTTTAATACAGTGTGCAGATAAAATTGAGTCATGTTCTTGCTGTAATACTATGTTACGCAATGATTTTGGGAGTACAGCTCTGGGACCATAACCTGACTGGTAAAATAGTATGCCATCATGTTTGAAAAAATTTGGTTTTTTACTTAACATTTTACATTCTGGATCACGTTGTTGATGACTTTGCAATTCATCCTAATCAAATATTTTTACTACATTTACAAATCTACTTAATGAATCGGCATTACCATGTGATAGTCCTGCACGATGTACTACACTGAAAGAATAATCTGAAATTTCAAGTGCCATACGTAATAATTTACTGTTTGGATTTTTTATAGTTAATAGATATTTTAATGCAGCATTAGCTACGACTACTGTAAAATATTGCCATACAAATAATATTTGAAGTGTTTTAAACTCCAGCAAAAACCTATCATTTCACGAATTGCAGCTGATTCAGCTTGTTCTTTAGGAGCAAGTTTGCGGGATGCATAAGCACAAGGATGATAAATTCCATCTTCACCTTGCTGTTCTAGGATTGCGCCGCTGGCCCAGCCACTCGTATCAACACAAAGTCGAAATTCTTTTCTAGGATCTGGTATAGCTAATACAGGTGATGACGTCATAATCTTTTTTATTTTCAAAAATGCATCTATGCATTCTTGAGTGAAATGTACTTTTTTCTTTAAATTATTTTTATGATTTTTTAATAAATCTGATATTGGTCTATTTATTTCAGCATAATTTTTAATTAATATTCTATAATAACCTGAAAGTCCATTCCAAGCCATTACATCACGAATATCGTGTGGTATTTGGAAATCTTGAATTTTTTGTACAAGTCTAGGATCTGCTAATATTGTATTATTTTCTATTGTGTAGCCTAGGAAAATAATTTTTTGCACTGCAAATTGACATTTTTTCAAGTTTACTGTGACGTTGCCATATTGTAGTCGTTCTAAAACTTGACGAGTTCTAGCTATATTTTCTTCTATTGTATTTGAAAATACACATAGATCATCTATGTAACATAGTACTATTAGAGGCGATAGATTATGAAGTAATCCATCTAAAAATCGCTGCATACTAGCTGAAGCATTTTTGAAACCTTGCGGCATAAAATTATACTCGTATGTACCTGCATATTTACCTGAAGGTACAGTAAAAGAAATATATTTTTTACTATTTCCAGCTAATGGTATATTGAAAAAGGAATCTTTTAGATCAAGAGTTGTAAAATATTTACATTTTGATAAATTAGATAATGAATTTTGAATATTTAATGAATCTTGAATATTTATGGTTTTGTTCTAACTATCTTATCTTCGGTTAAACGAATATTATGTTCTACTAGATAATTACCTCCTCTAATTTACTTTTCTATAAATATATCACGAAAATCATCTAATATCATAGCTTTAAATTCTTCTCTAAATTCAGGTGGTAAATGTTGAAGTTTTTCATTTAATATTTCTTCATTAATTTCTAACTCTTCTTCGTAGTCTACATTTTCTGAGTGTATGTTATGAACGTGTCGAGTTGCATTCTCCGTATTGCTCTCGGCCGTGAGACAATCCGCACTCATAATATCATCTTGAGTTACTGCGATTATACGAGCAATAAGCGTACCTTTGATTATTGTTATATCAGAAGTATTGAATTTAGAAATTTGCACGGGCACAAAATATTTGCATTGTCTGCAATTTTTCATGCATTGATGTGAATTACATTCTTGTTCAATTATTTGTGATATAGTACGTGCAATATAAATTATTTTTTCTTTGAGAGGCTGATTAACTTCAAGTGGCTCTACGACAAAGAAATTCTTTCTAAATTCTAATGCTTGCTTATGAGAAACTTGAAAGAAATTTATTTTTGCGTTCCCTGGAGAAATTTTAAGGGGTGCTGTAGTTTTAAGTGGAGTATACCGAGGTGGAGTAGGCAATTGGCGTCCCAAATGCTTAACCTCAGCATAATTTGAATCATCAGTGTAACTTGATACTAATGGAAATGTTTGTCCATGTAGTGTAATCTCATTTTTACCGATGTTAATCACGCCCCTGTATTTACGCAAAAAATCAATTCCTAACAAACCATCATAATTGTAACACTCATGCTTAACAACGTGCATCTCAATTTTATAATTATTATGGTCAATGTTCATTTTCACGTTCTTGCAGCTATATGAATTTACTTTTTGGTTCCCCAAACCAAATATTTGAAATTTATTTTTCATTAAGTTACTAGTATCTACAGTATTCCATATAAACAGACGTTTCAGCTGCTGTATCGATTAAAAATCGCATATTATTATTATTTATTTTACATTCTAAAATTAAATTGCATTGATTATTTACATTAATTACGTTTTTATTACTAATTGGAACAAATTTTTGTTCTAATTTAGGAGTTGGCGCAACCCATGGCCGCGTGGGGCGCCCTGGAGAAAATTTTGCCTCACGTCTTGCAAGCGAGAGAATTCTTGTTGCGAATCGCTCGGAGTTAATGTATGAGAAATTTCTTGTTGCGAATTTTCGCAATTATATTCTTGTTGTGAATTTTCACAATAATATTCAGGCTTTGAATTTTCACAATAATATTCAGGGGCTTGTAAATCACGTGGTTTCTTGCAAGGGGTGAAATCTTGCACATTTTCCTTATACTGATCAAAGCTATTGAACTGATGCTGATCGAAGTCATAATAACCAGCAGATTAATTATTATCGATATTATTGAATGAATTTTGAGAGTTGAAGTTATATTGATTATTATCTGAATTTTGACGATATCGACGTTTTTGCGATTAGAAGTTTTAGTAGAATATTGATGATTAATTATTTCAAGATTTTGAATTTCAGCAATATCTGATCGATATTGATTTTCAATTAATTTTTGATAATGATAATCATTGTAGTAAGGTGAGAAATTACGATTGAATGACGTTTTTGAACGTAGAGTATTTTCAAATTGATTGAGTGGTAGGGGTAAATTTGAATTTGGCAAATACTGATTTTTTGTAGATTGTTAATTATCAATTTTTGCTTGTCTTGTTGCTTCATTGAATGCAATTGCAGTCGATACTGCCTTATCAAATGACTCAGGACATGCTCCATGCACGCGATCGCCTAGAACTGTTCCTCCTAGTCCATGCAGGAAACTATCTAGCGCACGCTGATCAGCTTTGAACTTAATTGCCTCATTTCTATCATTATTATCAGTCAATTCATAAGTATTTACATTCACTGATTTAATTCTATCGGCAAATTGTTCAATTGATTCCTCCGATTGAATGGTAATTACAGATAATAATTCTCTATAATAACGTGTTGTATTTTAACATTTGAAGCGATTAATCATGATGTTTTTAAATTCATTATAACATTTTACTTTTTGGCTTTCACCTCACTGCTCACGAAAGTCAGCGCTTCTCCATCAAGAATTTGCTTTGCAATTAAGAGAGTTTTATTTACATCCCATCCCCCTAATTCTTGAGCTTGTTCCACTTTTTGGAAGAAATTATGAATATTTTCCTGAACTTTTCCTGAAAATTTAGGTATAGTATTCATGAGAATAAGTGTACTTGAACTATCTGAAGTTTTAGCTATTTGAAAATTTTCTTGCATAACTGTTAGTCTTGTTTTTAATTCAGCAATAGTTGTACTTTCTATTTCATCTATTTTTTTTTTGATTTTTATTCAAAGATTTTAATTCAGAAATTTCATCTTCATGTGATTTATTTTTCCCTTCTAATTCTTCAATTTTTAATACTAAATCAATAAGAGAATATTCTTTACCATTATGTGTAAAGAAAGTCATTTTAAACTAGATATATTGCTACCAAATTTCTTATTAGTCGTGCAATTTTATGTTAAAATTGTGAAAAGAAATGAGCTTACCTTGTATGTCCACTGTATAGAGAAATCTCCATGATGAGGAAAAACTGCATAGCGTTCCATCCGTTCCTTCTCTCTCTTTGCCCAAGGTAGTGTGGAAAAGAAGGTAGCACAAACTCAAATTTCATTGAAAGTGTTCATTGGACGTTCGAAATTATTCACTTAAAGTGTCATAGATTTGATTCACCAGCTTGTGACACCATTTGTAACGGTGCTCCTTAATGTTGAATAGCTGTAACGAACGTCCCTTGAATCCACCGTCTTTGAGCCGCTCCGCCGCAGTCACTTAGCTCGGCCGCCGTTCTCGTCCTTCTCAACCACTACTAAACTATTCATATAGTATTGGAGATATTCACTTTTCAATAAAAGGACGTACTATTTTTCACTTATATTTTATTAATTTAAATTAGAATAAATTGTAATAATAAACACATGTGAGGCGTGAGGTGTCGGCGTGACACCTCAAGCCGCTCTCAGATCGAGAATCCTTTCCTTTCAGTCGCCTCGCACGCACCACACGCAATTAATGCAATACTGCACTTTTTGTGCAATGAAATTATACAGAGGTACACTTTGTACTCTGTACGCGAATATATAAAGAGGGCTAATTCTACATAATTTATAGAATTATATTATAAATAATTGATCAAATTGATTATTATGACGCGCAGGTTACAAGACGGTTAAAAATAGATGGGAAAAATTTATAGAAAAGAACAGAGAGTTTTACCCACTCCGAGCTGGAAACTTTCAGCCGCGCGGATGACAGGGTTGAGCTGAATTGTATTTCTGACTGGAAATTTTCAGCCAGGCGGCTGAATGACTGAAAATTCAGCCAGCTAGCTAAAATTTTCTGTAATGAAAGTTAAAATATTTTTGAGGATTGTGACTTAATTTTCAGCTTTTAGCAATAATTTTTAAGTTTCTAGCCTGAAATTTTTCCCGCCTTAATTATATTTCGCTGTTTATACGTATAATTAATTTGTATTTTAAATAATTATGATTCCATTTAGGCTGTTCAATCAATTTGTAATGGTTTAAGATTTTTTTTTTCATTATTATTTTTTACGAGTTTACTTGTGTATGAAAGTTAGTTTACTCTATCTTATAAAAAATTATAGTGTTAAAAATTGGTGATTGAAATAAGAATCACAATTATATAAAACCAAATTAATTATGCGTACTGGTTATTCAGCTTTCCCCGGGTTCTTTGGTAATAATAGGAAATATCTTTATTTTAGCATTCATTATATATATAGTATAGCATCAAATCCAATAGACGGTTCGGCATCTTCTCCTGAAACATAGTTCATTTACTATTAAGTTTTTATTCAAAATACATGTATGATAATTTTTACTGTAATACTTACATGTGATGAAATATAGATGTTGGTAAATAATAGTTTGATGTAAATTCCTGCAAAAATTTTCTAAGTGAACACCGCCTTGTTAACTTGACTGCACTTCTCTCTTCCACTGCACTGCTGCCCGTCTTCAGACTTGAGCTTTAGCCGTTGAGAGAGGAAGTTTGGCAAGGGGAGGTTAGGGTAGGCATACAAAATCTATGCATTTCTCAGAAAACCACCCCCTCTACTCACGATCACTCTCTCTTTCGCCACTCACTCCCGACTGAATCGCCAGCCCAATTCCCGGTGCTATCTTATTTTTCATCCTTGCGGCTAAAAAACTATAACCCTGCCTTGAAAATAATTTTCCCTCGATTCATCGAAATTGTCATCTCCCTGCCTGAAATTTTTGTAGAAATAGACGTAAAACAAAATTAAATTTATAGCTCTTTTAACTGTGTATGTATATAAATAAAAAAAATACTATAAAATGCTAAATAAAACATACTTACGACTGCTCATAATAATCGTAACCTTAAAAAGTTATAATTAAACCCGATAACAGCTGTTAGCATCAATAATATAAAAAATGGTTTTGATGTCGCTGATGACCCCCACTTCTTTTATATGAACCATAAATATATTAAAAAATTTATGTATACTTTATTGAATAAATCAAATCCGTTTTTTTTATTGCATATCCTACTTATTTAAAACCTGTAAAGCATCAATTGAGAAGTATTTATTCAATATTATTATATTTAAAAATGGAGAAATAAAATATATGGTTAAAAAATATATATAAATGAAAACTAATATTTATACCCAAAATATTTTTTATAGTAATTCTTGTGTATTTTGTCATGTCAATTTTCACATTTTTTTGTCTAAAATTTATAACATATAAATCCTTTTTATTATTAAAACATATTTAAAAAAAATCGTTTAAATTACCTCGTCACAAATAAAATAAAACAACTCATTATACTTTATGTATCCTAATTTGTTAATTTTAGTTAAAAAAAAGTATCACAAATATATCAAAAATATTATTTATAAATTTGACTAGAAAGAAATTTGATACTTTTTTCTATTTATTTATTTAATTTTCTAATACAGAACAATTTTCTGCTCTATCCATTACCCGCCTATCTTTCTATTCCCTACCTATCCCAATGATTTATAGTTACAAAATTTTAAAGCGTTTTTGATTTATTATATAACAATAGTTTAGTATAGAATTGCTAAAGGAAAGAGTATATTATAAAAGTTATTGTTATTTTTCTAGCCATCTCAAGCGTATCTCATTTGATCTCCCGTGTTCTTTGTATCTATGGTTTTGTATTATATATACGGTTTATAATAGCTGCGTGCACTTGTATATAAATAGTACAATAGAATAATAGAATATATAAATCACAATGTAAACATGAGGGCATTTTAACTTTTTACTTTAACAAGCAGCATTGTTGGCAAAAAAAATACCGATTTTTATCGCCATTCACCAATAAAAATTTTTTTCTTTTTTTTTTTTAAATATGCAATGCAAGGATAGATTTTATTGGTAAGATGAACCTCTATTGTTACAAACCAAATACCAAATTTTAGATGCTTCTTTAGTATCAAAAAGTTGGTCAAGCAAGCAGTGTGCGTGCCAGACAAAATGTAAGTAATTTTTATTTTATAAATCTAGAAATTATTTGCACCAACATAAAACATATGCTATATTATTTAAAAGGCTTTTTTTTTAACCACGGCATAACTTGTGCATTTTGATGCTCTTATATAGCAATAAATAACATTGCTTAGCATGCATAGCATATTAACGTAGTTTATGGCTATTTAGTTTGAAATATTAGCAATTTTTTTAGTTACTTATATCATTACTTTGCATAATATATCATTTTTATATTATAATATAAATATTTTTCAATACCACAAAAAATTGAACAAAGTTTCTATAAGTATTTTTTTTTATTAATTTTTTCTCCTTATTCAACTTACTAAGAGTCCGATGCACTATACTATTATAGTCAAATTTGATAACGATACTTTTAAAAATTTACTCAATCGATAAAAAGCAAAAAGCTAAAAAAAAAAAAAAAAAAAAAAAAAAAAAAAAAAAAAAAACTATCAAAAGAGCTTTTAAGTGTATAAGCTCCACACTTCAGTTGCACACGCCACTATAACAATAGCGTTTGGAAGAAAAAAGGGGGCGACGAGAGCCCGCAAAGCTATTGAATAGGCAGCTTGTATGCACCGCTTGGGTTTAAAGAGAGGGAGAGGGAGAGAGCGCGCAGAAGTAATTGTTTTGGGTAATCAGATTTTATTCACATTTTTCATGCACATTTCCCACAATTTTTATTTATTTTAGACAGTAGAGTAAAGTTTAAATTATTTGCATTTTTTTATTCAATTTTATTTAAACATTGTGTTGCATAAAGTTGAATGCATTCGTGTATGAATTTTATTTCTCTTGCCCCCATGAATAGCGCCGCTGGCGAAAATTCTACGGAAAAGGGGGCGTAGCTACCTTTTTTAAGTAAAAATTACAATTATTTACGTAAGCAAGCAAAAAACAAATTCCCAGGGCAAGAATAGAAAAATATTGTGTAAAATAATATTATATTTGACATGACATGACTAGTTACCTGTGATATCAAAATTTTTGTATGAATATTACTTTGGAAAAGAGTATCATCTTTTGAAGAAAAAAAAACTGACAAGATTTCTAAAAGTCCGTCATGAGACATTGGGTTGAGATTAATTTATTTCGATTTAAAACTTTTATTTACAACCTTTATACTCAGGATCGGCCTGAGAAAAAAAGGACCGGTCCGCAAGATTACAAAAGGGATCGCGAACGGTGTGGACGAGGCCCCCCAAAATAGCGCCGCAGTAAAAAAAATTGAGGCCACGCCCCCTTTTAGTGGAATTTTAAATACTTAAAAAAATACTTTAATTTTTTTTCTTTCAATACGATTTTTATGACATGCACATTACAAATAAAATTATTATAACATGTTTTTATGTGAGCTAATTGACTACTACCCAGTAAACCATATTATACGGAAATATACATGGCAAGTACTTTTTATTATAAAACTACGTGAAAAGTACATGCCCTCAGATTTCTGCATGTGCTTTTCATGTAGTTTACAAAAATGTAACTGAAATGTATTTGACATGTACATCAACAGAGCTTTTAAGAAAGTGCTTGCAAAGTGTTTTTTTATTTTTACTTGCATGCACTTCACAAGTACATGCAGTACCAACCAAACAGAAGCGAGTAAAAAAAAAAGAGAAAGATAAATATATGTTTTATCTCTATCTTCTATATCATGCGACTAAAGCTCAGTGGTAGAGTCTAGGTCTCATGATCGGATGGTCAGAGGTTTCGATCCCGAGTGAGGGCTAGGTTGGCAATTGAGGGGAATAAACTTTTTATATATAATAAAAAATCATAAGTGAATGGAAAGTGCTTGCAAAGCAGAAAGTACTTGCCAAGTACATGACCCAGAGTGACACTCTTACATGGGTCAAGTACTTGTAGCAAGAGCCAGAAAAGTACTTGTAGGAAATTAAGAAATGTACTGGAAAAGTACTTTCCGTGTAAAGTGTGGTTTACTGGGTAGAGTTCATTAGGGGTGCAGTTTTTTTAAAAAATTAAAAGCGGATACAATTTTTTTTTGTCGTCATTTGAAAGAAAAAGAAAATTTATCAGTCTAAAACAAGTCTGTACCGAATAGGCAGCACGTATATAAGCTCTCTCTATATGTTATAAAGAGAGGGATAGAAAGAAAGAAAGAGAGAGCGCAGAGGTATATTCTCTCTCTCTCTCTCTTTCTCTCTATCCCTCTCTTTATAACACATAGATATAGCTTATTGCTTCAGCAGAGTGTCTTAATTAGGCATCATAGTTATAGCTTTTATCTCCATTTCATTTTTATTGTAAGGATTTTTTTTTGCTGGTCATGTTGTGTTATTGTGCTACCACTCGATATTCCCAGTCAAAATTGACTAAAAAGTTATTAATATCATGTATTGTCTCTAAAATAAAATATTAATAATGCAGCAAATAAAATAGTAGTTTTATAATTTTGTATCCAAGCCCATTACATGCCTCGGCCGCCTTGCGTCCGAAAACAAGAGCTAGGCTAAGGGGCTTCAAAGGACAAGGCCCACTCCACACCTAGGTCCTCTCCTGAGTGGTCACGGACGCTACCGCACGATTTGGGGTTGGATGCCCATGCAATAATTATTATTATTATTAGATACGTGAATTATGTTTTTGGGCACTGAATATTCATAAACTGAGGATCGAGGTTATATTAATATTAAATCTATATGAAAAATATAGTTAAGAACGTAAAATGTTTCTTGTTCCAATTGAAAAAAAAATGTATAAAATATGAAATATATTATAGCATTTCAAGATTTAACACGCAGCAATATTTTTTTATTGTGCGTTGAATACTGCTTCGAATGAACTGTATAAATGTCTAAGAAAAAACCCAAAATCTAAGAACATCTCCAGTTAAGCTCCTAGAGAAAACAAACCTACTGTCCTTTTTTTCGATTTGCGCTCCATAATTATTTTCTAATTACTTGACAATAAAGTTTTTCTCTGAGAATTAAAATAATAATAAGAAAGTCAAATAATATATGCGTAAATTTCTGGATAAACCAAAACTGCATAATAATAAAGTGATGAAAATAAAACTTTGTTATAAAAATTGTTATAAAAAGAAACTTGCGAGCGTAGCTAGAGATTTTTTTTAGAAATTTCGACCAATTAAACACCCAAATTAGTCAGGAAAATTATAAATTATATATATAAGCTCTATCTATGTGTTATAAAGAGAGGGATAGAGAGAAAGAGAGAGAGAGAGAGAGAACAGAGGTATATTCTCTCTCTCTCCTTATCTCTCTCTCTTTCTCTATTCCTCTCTTTATAACACTTAGATAGAGCTTATTGCTTCATCAGAGTGTCTTAATTAGGCATTATATTTATAGCTTTTCTCTACTTTTCATTTTTATGGTAATGATTTTTTTTGCTGGTCATGTTGTATAGATAGAGCTTATTGCTTCATCAGAGTGTCTTAGTTAGGCATTATATTCATAGTTTTTCTCTCCACTTTATTTTTATTGTAATGATTTTTTTTTGCTGATCATGTTGTGTTATTGTGCTACAACTTGATATTCCCAGTCAAAATTGACTATATAGTTATAAATATCAAGTATTGTCTTTAAAATAAAATAAAATAAAAATTGTCTCTAAATTTTCACGCCGCGGCGGGCTTTTGGAGGCTTCACCTCAGCTGGTTCAGACCTGCAATCCCCCCCTGTGATAAAATCCTAGCTACGCAACTGATATATATATATATATACATATATATATATATATATATATATATATATATATATATATATATATATATATATATATATATAAGCTCTATATATGTGTTATAAAGAGAAAGTAGAGAGAAAGAGAGAGAGAGAGAGAGCAGAGGTATATTCTCTCTCTCTCTCTCTCTTTCTCTATATCCCTCTCTTTATAACACAGAGAAAGAGAGAGAGAGCAGAGGTATATTCTCTCTCTCTCTCTCTCTTTCTCTATATTCCTCTCTTTATAACACATAGATAGAGCTTATTGCTTCATCAGAGTGTTTTAATTAGGCATTATATTTAGAGTTTTTCTCTCCATTTCATTTTTATTGTAATGATTTTTTTTCTTTTTGCTGATCATGTTGTGTAATTGTGCTACCACTCGATATTCCCAGTCAAAATTGACTAAATAGTTATAAATATCAAGTATTGTCTTTAAAATAAAAAAAAAATAAAAATTGTGTCTAAATTTTCACGCCCGCGGCGGGCTTTTGGAGGCTTTACCTCAGCTGGTTCAGACTTGCAACCCCCCTGTGATAAAATCCTAGCTACGCCACTGATATATATATATATATATTTATATATATATATATATATATATATATATATATATATATATATATCTATAAGCTCTATCTATGTTTATAGGGATAGAGAGAAAGAGAGAAAGAGAGAGCAGACGTATATTCTCTCTCTCTCCCTATCTGTCTCTCTCTCTTTCTCTCTATTCCTCTCTTTATAACACATAGATAGAGCTTATTGCTTCATCAGAGTGTCTTAATTAGGCATTATATTTATAGCTTTTCTCTCCATGGCCTCAAAAATTTTCACGCCCGCGGCGGGCTTTTTGGAGGCTTAACCTCAGCTGGTTCAGACCTGTAACCCTCCCCCTTAAATTTGATCAATTAGTGTTATTTCTTCTTTTAGAACTTTAAACTAGATAAAAATGAAAGAAACTCAAAAAAAAAAAGTTATATAAGCTCTATCTATGTGTTATAAAGAGATGGATAGAGAGAAAGAGAGAGAGAGAGAGAAAGAGAGAGAGAGAGAGAAAGAGAGAGAGAGAGAGAAAGAGAGAGAGAGAGAGAGAGCAGAGGTATATTCTCTCTTTCTCTCTCCCTATCTCTCTCTCTCTCTTTCTCTCTATCCCTCTCTTTATAACACATAGATAGAGCTTATTGCTTCATCAGAGTGTCTTAAATAGGCATTTTATTTATAGCTTTTCTCTATTTCTTTTTTATTGAAATGATGTTTTTTTTGCTGGTCTTGTTGTGTTATTGTGCTACCACTCGATATTCCCAGTCAAAATTGACTATATAGTTATAAATATCAAGTATTGTCTCTAAAATAAAATATTAATAATGTAGCAAATAAAGTAGTTTTATAATTTTATAATATGTAATATAGTAGCTCGTTTTATAAACTACACACAAATATTGAGCGAGCTTCGAAAGTGTTCCTTTGTTATAAAACAGCTGGATATGACGTCGTTACCTGATTACTACGTTTATACATATGATCAATCAGTGTAATTTCTTCTTTTAGTTCTTTTACCTTAATAAAAATGAAACAAACTCACAAAAAAAAAGAAAAAAGTTGCATATGACACATGCACTTTTATTGGCTAAAACCAAAACCAAAACCAAAACAAGATCAACGAATGAATGTGTCTTATTTTGTTGTTCAGTCAATAACTGATATTGAGATTTACTTTACTTTACAGAACGAGCTAGTGTATACAAATTATATAGAGTCATTTTGAAAAAAAAAAGTTAAAGTCTCTTAAATAAAATATTAATATTGGAGCAAATAAAATAGTTTTTCATTTTATAATTATGTATGTCAGAAGAACATCCACATTTAGGCCCGTCAAAATCTTAAACTTAAATTTTACAAATTTTTTTTTTAAGCTGGCTCAATACTAATGTGTAGTTTATAGAATGAGCTACAATTATTATTTAAATTTGCTCAGATTATGCCATGTTTTATGCATACTTCATTGAGGTACTAATTCAATCTGTTAACCACATCAATGCTCTCAAAAAAATCGCGAAGTATTCTTAAACTGGCAAAATGTGCCATTTTCCTCTCAAGTATATAATAAAAATAAAAATATCAAAATATCCACAAAAAAAACTCTCTGATTTTTAAAAGAAACTCGACGGAGAGAGATAAAGAGAGAGAGAGAGAGAGAGGGAGAGCGCAGATGTATGTACTAAAAAAAAACACAAAGACTTTTTTTTACCTGCGTTTTCTTTTTCTGTCATATATATGTCATATTATATATATAACCCCAGCTGGTTCAGATCTGTGACCCCCCTCTCATAATGTTAAATTAAGGGACTCTCAGTTCTTATCGTGTTTACCTGCGCGCTATAAATCGATTGGCTCCAGCAATGATTCTTTCTTCTTTTTTTTTCTTCTTTCAATTTTGTGCACAGTAAAACCTAAGTATATATGGCTATTTTCTTTGGAAAATTAGCTATTTTTTGGTCATAATTATTTTTCTTACATACTTGAGGTTTTAATGCAATCTGTTAATGGCATCAATGCTAGGAGAAAAAAAAACATTTTTTATCTCATTTTTGGAAGAGTAAGAGAGAGAAGGAGAAAGAGAGAGAGATGTCTATCTCTTTCTCTCTATAGGGTGTGTGCGTATAACGTCATTCTGAGCGCTTTTCGGTTCTCATCATGAGCAATTAATAACATTGCTCAGCATAGGACTACCGTAGTTTTTGGCTATTTTCTTTGGAAAATTAGCTATTTTTTGGTTATTATTATTTTTCTTACATACTTGAGGTTTTAATTCAATCTTGTTGCTTTAGAATACCGTTTACTACGTTTATACATTTGATCAATTATTGTTATTTCTTCTTTTAGAACTTTAAACTTGATAAAAATGAAAGAAACTCACAAAAAAAGTTCCATTAGACACATGCGGCCCACTTTTATCGGCTAAAACCGTGTTAAAATGTGGATTTGCTTCCGCCAATACAAAATTAAAACTGCTATTTTATTTTATTATATTTTAGAGACATTACTTGATATTTACTTTTAAGTCAATTTTGACTGGAATTATCGAGTGGTAGCAAAATATAACACAATATGGCCAGGAGAAAAAAAATATTGAAATGCAAATATAGTTTTTACTTAAATATATATATTTTTTTAACGAAAAACCGAAAATTTACAATTTTTAATGGAAAATCTACACTGACAAAAAAATTAATCCGCTTGGGTGTTATTTCAATCCATTTAATGGATAAAAAGTGATGGCATAAGAATTACAGTATTAAAATTAATACTGTAAGTTTGATTTAAAACCATCCTGATTTCAGCTTACTTTTCATACGTTTTTTGTATTAAAAATTATCATGTCAGCTCGATAAAATTTAAGAATGTAAACATGATGAAAAGTTATCCTGTAGCCTGATTGAATGTTATACTAGTAACCCGTCTTAATAGTAATCGAGCAAACGGATAGAAAGCTAGCATGCATACATGTGTTTACAGGATAAGAAGTTATCCTGTTGCTTGATTATTTGGAATCCTTGCTACTAGATTGCATTTAACCTTTCAGAATTGATTAATTTTTATATTTTATTCTTATTAATTTATATCTTATTTCATGATAAAAAGTAGCTTTATAATATTTGCTGAAAGTTTATAACTTCAAATTTCCAACGGTCAAAATTTTAATAATTTAGTATTGTAACGTTGACTGTTGAAAATTTCAAGTTATTAACTCGCAGAAAATATTAGAAAACACTTTTTATCATGAAGTTAGATATCCTGTTTATCCTGTTTCAGGATTAAACCCAAGAACGTTACGTGATAGAAAATAAATACGTATACACCGATTGTTTTTTATCTTGTCTCCATTCTTAGATTTAAACTGTATACAGGATAGAAAATTGATTTTATATCAGTGGTTATCCTGTTTCTGGTATAAACTCAAGAACGTGAAAAGATAGAAAATAATCTTTTGTACACAGATTGTTTTTTATCCAGTCTCCGTTTTTAGATTTAATCTGTTTACAGGATAGAAAAATGAATGCAATTCACTATTTGCTTTAAAATCTATCCTGTAAAATGATTATTTTTAATAATGTGTTTCTTGTTCAAATACAATCAGGGGAAAAACTTTAAATTTATTCCGAAAATAAGTTTAACTGGTATCCTTTTTTCGTACTTAAATTTTGTCTGGAACTATGGATAACAATGTATCACGCAAAACGATATTATTTTATATTAAAAATGATTAATTTTAATGATGTATGCTTTTTATCCTGATTTTTACTAACATTCTATCCATTTACAAGATTACCATCACGATTTATCCGTTTACCGGATAAGTATTTTTCTCCTTGTAGTTGGTTGTTTTGTTTGGTTAGTACTACAAAATATTTTGTACCTTTAAGGCTAATATAGTGGCTACCGCTGTACTAATGTATAAGTGAAGAAGTAAAATTAGTGAATAAAACTATAAATATATTCGAGCAAAGCGAAAAATTTTGGAAGGTTTTTGCTCTTAAAATGCTCTTTTCTTGCAAAATATTGGTTTAATTTTTAATTTTTTTTTTTTTAAAATCCACAGGGGGGTTTAAACCCCCAAAACATCTCCACTGGCTACGCCACTGCTGACTTGACAATATATTGTCATTATTTTTCATAGTAAAATAACGTACAGCACTAAGCTATATAAAAAAAAGGGAAACTATTTTATTGTGAACAAATATGTAAATTAAATTCATAGTGTCTAGTATAATTAATAAATTTTAAATCTCATAATAATTTTAGCTTGCTATATTTTACTTTTTTTATTATTTTTTTTATTGGTATTATAGTATTTTGTTCATTCAATCTATCTATCATGCGTATAGAAAAAAGCAAGGATTGGAGGTTTGCGATGTCAGGCAGAGCCCCATGGTTGACCAGAACAGGAATATGCTTGAAAACGGAGACACAATTAACATAGGGTATGAAGTAGCCTGGGACTACTAAAGCCATCTCTTGGCTACATTGAAAAGTGCGTGTGGCTGAGAAAACAATGTCATGAGTTTTAAAAATCCCGTTTGATATGTTTATTCCTTTAAATAAGCACACCTATGCCCACACAATTTAAAATTATCAAACAATTTTCTTTAGAAAATTAGCTTTTTTTTTTTTTTTTTTGGTCATTATAATTTTTCTTGCATACTTGAGGTACCTATTCCACCTGTTAACACCATCAATGCTTTCAAAAAAATCGCGAAGTATTTTTAAACTGGAAAAATGTGCCATTTTTTCTATACCGGCCAATGTTATTTAGTACTCACTTATGACGTCGACTTGTGATCATTCTTAGAGTGATCGTTTTATAAAAGAGGACACACATTGTCCTAAATTTATAAATATGTGAATTTTTTAATTTTTAGTTCAGAAAAATCTTAAAAGTAATTTTTCTATAGAAAAAAAATATAGAGCTACGGCCTTTTTTTTTTTTTTTTTGTCACCATAAATTTTAAATGTTTTTTTTTTAAACTTCGTGTCCTCTCCTGAGTGGTGACAGACGCTACCGCACGATTTGGGTCTGGATGCCGATGCAATAATTATTATTATAATTAGATACGTGAATTATGTTTTTGGGCACTGAATATTCATAAACTGAGGATCGAGGTTATGTTAATATTGAATCTATATGAAAAATATAGTTAAGAACGTAAAATGTTTCTTGTTCCAATTGAAAAAACAAAATGTATAAAATATGAAATATATTATAGCATTTCAAGATTTAACACGCAGCAATATTTTTTTTTATTGTGCGTTGAATACTGCTTCGTATGAACTGTATAAATGTCTAAGAAAAATCCCAAAATCTAAGATCATCTCCAGTTAAGCTCCTAGAGAAAACAAACCTACTGTCCTTTTTTCAATTTGCGCTCCATAATTATTTTGTATTAATTTGACAATAAAGTTTTACTCTGAGAATTAAAATAATAATAAAAAAAAAGTCAAATAACATATGCGTGAATTTCTGGATAAACTAAAACTGCATAACAATAAAGTGATGAAAATAAAACTTTGTTATAAAAATTGTTATAAAATAAATTTTGCGAGCGTAGCGAGAGATTTTTTTTAGAAATTTCAACTAATTAAACACCAAAATTAGTCATAAAAATTATACATTAGGGCATATTTTGTCAAAAAATCCGTCCCACCGCGTTCCCCTGGAAATTTTCTAGGTAAGACGGTCCTAGTTTTTTTTCGCCAGGTAGGACGCCGTCCCATCGCGTTCCCCTAGGACTACAACCCTGGTTTATACATATGATCAATCAGTGTTATTTCTTCTTTTAGAACTTTAAACTTGATAAAAATGAAAGAAACTTACAAAAAAAAAGTTGCATAAACTGTACCTATGTGTTATAAAGAGAGGAATAGAGAGAGAGAGAGAGAGAGAGAGAGATAGACAGAGAGAGCGCGCAGAGGTATATTCTCTCTATCTCTCTCTGTTTCTCTCTATCCCTCTCTTTATAACACATAGATAGAGCTTATTGCTTCATCAGAGTGTCTTAATTAGGCATTATATTTATATCTTTTCTCTCTATTTTAGTTTTATTGTAATGATTTCATTATTTTTTTTGCTGGTCATGTTGTGTTATTGTGCTACCACTCGATTGTTAACAGCATCAATGCTCTCAAAAAAATCGCGAAGTATTTTTAAACTGGCAAAATGTGCCATTTTCCTATACCGGCCAATGTTATTTAGTACTCACTTATGACGTCGACTTGTGATCATTCTTAGAGTGATCGTTATATAAAAGAGGACACACAGTGTCCTAAATTAATAAATATGTGAATTTTTTAATTTTAAGTTCAGAAAAATCTTAAAAGTAATTTTTCTATAGAAAAAAATATAGAGCTACGTCCACTCTTTTTTCTCACCATAAATTTTAAATTTTTTTTTTTAAAACTTCGTAAGCGTTTTTTATTTTTTTTTTGTTACGAACAGTCATAATAAAATTTGCTCCAAAAAAAAGTAATTTAAAAAAAAAATAGCATTGCTTTTTTTGTGTGTGTGTGATTGTTTACCAACGATTTACTCAGCAAAAGAGGATTAGCAAAGAAGAAAAACGATTTCAGATGGCAAAATGTGCCATTTTCCTATACCGGCCAATATTATTTAGTACTCACTTAAGAATATGTCTCTTGTGTGTGTGTGTGAGAGAGAGAGAGAGAGAGAGAGAGAGAGAGAGAGAGAGAGAGAGAGAGAGAGAGAGAGAGAGAGAGAGAGAGTATACTGCAAGGCATAACTCGGTCATATTTGGTCACGATTGTCTCTGCGTCTACAATTATGTTGAATTTTTTTCGTGCAACTCCATTTAAAATGTGTATACCTTGCTTAAGACATAAAACAAAGGTGTTTGCGCACTTAGCTATAATTTTTTGTCCAATCCGAATGTGTGATTTTTACGAAGTGATAGCCATTGAAAAAAAAAAAAGATATGTGCAAGTGAAAAAAAAAAACTAAATGCAATCATCTTATTGCCAAATCAATAAAAAAAAAACTAAATTTAAACGATGTGATTTGTTGGTACATGTTATCGTCAAAATAACAAATTTCATTAGAGTATTAAAAGCAGAATACTTAAAAGAGCCCCCCAGTTGACGAGAACAGAAATATGCTTCAAAACGGAGACACAATTAACATAGGGGATAAAGTTGCCTGGGTCTACTAAAGCCATCTCTTGATGACATTCGAAAGTGCGTGTGGCTGTACAAATATGACGTTATATATATATACAGTGGAACACTTGCAATGAGCGAACTTTTTAAAATAATTTGACAGTTTCTTTGTGCGTTACTCACAAAAAAAAAAAGAAAAAACAAAAACAAACATAAAAAATCATTTTCTCTTTTTGCAACAATTACAAACATTTTATTGCAAGTGGTCTATTCAGTAATAGTATTAAAATAGAGTATATTATTATAATTTGAAGGGGCTCATCACGATTAAATGTAAATAACGAGCTATGTATAAAACCACTAACCATGCTCACTTATAATTTGCGCACCAACAATATACGTGTGTTGTGAACTTATTAAATTCAAACACTGTCTTATCCTGTTTTTAACGAATAATATGAAATTATAAACCATGTTTTCAGGACAGAGACAAACATGCTTAGAGAGACAAAAAAAACTTTCTACCAATATTTATCTCATGCATAAAGGAGTTTAAAAAACGTATTTTTGAGTGAACGTTTTTTTTTTTCAACGGAACAAAAATTTAAGATTTATACGCCAATTTTTTAACATTATTTTACAAAAATTGATGAGACGTATCACTACGTGTGATTTTAACGAAGTCATAGCCATTAAAAAAAAAGAAAAAAAAGATAAGTGCAAGTGTGAAAAAAAACTAAATGAAATCATCTTATTGCCAAATCAATAAAAAAAACTAAATTTAAATGATGTGATTTTTTGCTACATGTTACCGTCAAACTAACACAATTCATTAAATGTAAATAACGAGCTATGTATAAAACCACTAACCATGTTCACTTATAATTTGCGCACCAACAATATACGTGTGTTGTGAACTTTTTAAACTCAAACACTGTCATATCCTGTTTTTAACGAACACAGTGAAAAGAGCTATAAATTTAATTTTGTTTTACGGTTATTTCGACAAACTTTTTAGGCAGCGGGATGAATACTTCGATGAACCGATTGAAAATTATTTTCAAGACAGTGTTAGAGTTATTTTAGCAAATTCAGCAGCAAGGATGAAAAATAAGTCAGCGGGCTGGCGATTCAGTCGCTGTTACATATGGAGTGAGTAGCGAAAGAGAGAGTCGTGAGCAGAGGGGGTGGTTTTCTGAGAAATGCATAGATTTTGTATGCCTCCCGTAACCTCCCCTTGCCAAACTTCCTCTCTCAACGGCTAAAACTCAAGTCTGAAGACGAGCAGCAGTGCAGTGGAAGAGAGAATTGCAGTCAGGTTAACACGGCGGTGTTCACTTAGAAAATTTATGCAATTTACATCAAACTATTATTTACCAACATCTATATTTCGTTAATGTAAGTATTACAGTAAAAATTATCATACATATATTTTGAACAAAAACTAAATAGTATATGAATTATGTTTCAGGAGAAGATGCCGAGCCGTCTATTGGATTGGATGCTATACTATATAATGAATGCTAAAATAAAGATATTTCCTATTATCACCAAAGAACCTGGGGAAAGCTGAATAACCAGTACGTATAATTAATTTGGTTTTATATAATTGTGATTCTTATTTCAATCATTAATTTTTTACACTATAATTTTTATAATATAGAGTAAACTAACTTTCATACACAAGTAAAATCGTAAAAAAAAAATTCTTAAAACATTACAAATTGATTGAAAAGCCTAAATAGAATCATAATTATTTAAATTACAAATATAATTATACGTATAAACAGCGAAAAATAATTAAGGCGGGAAAAAATTCAGGCTAGAAACTTAAAAATTATTGCTAAAAGCTGAATATTAAGTCACAAACCTAAAAATATTTTTACTTTCATTACGGAAGATTTTAGCCAGCTGAATGACTTTTCAGTCATTCAGCCGCCTGGCTGAAAATTTCCAGTCAGAAACACAATTCAGCTCAACCCTGTCAGCCGCGCGGCTGAAAGTTTCCAGTTCGGAGTGGGTAAAAACTCTCTGTTCTTTTCTATAAATTTTTTCCATCTTTTTTTAACTGTGAATAATATGAAATAATAAACCATGTTTTCAGCAAAGAGACAAACAGTCAACTGAATATACGTATAAGAAATATTTTAAAGTAAATCTTTATCACTGGATAAAGTAAGGTGGACTTTAACTTTGAACCAATATAAGGGAAATTAGTCATAAGTCATAATAATATCACTCTTATTCTTATTGTAAATTAAAATAAATATTTTTACGTTTTTTATTTAACGTGTCGTGTTATGCTCTCTCTCTCTCTCTCTCTCTTTCTCTCTCTCTCTCTCTTTCTCTCTCTCTCTCTCTCTCTCTCTCTATATATATATATATATATATATATTATTATTTCACTTGAAATGCAAAATATAGGGTCTAAAAGATTAATTTGATTAGAAGGCGCTGACTAAAATTTCTAAATCTTATGGCTATAGATAAAAAATATAATTTGAGACAATACGAAAAATAAACTTGCTTTATGACCTAGCAATGGACCACTTGCAATGAGCGAACTTTTTAAAATAATTTGAAGGTAACGGTGTCTGGTCAACTAAATACCCCCACACTGCAATTTGGTTCTTACACAAATTTGCTAAGTCCAAACGCATGCTTAGAGAGAGAAAAAAAACTTTATACCAATATTCATCTCATACATAAAGGAGTTTAAAAAACGTATTTTTGAGTGAACTTTTTTTTTTCAACGGAACAATAATTTAAGATTTATACCCCAATTTTTTCACATTATTTTAAAAAAATAGATGAGACGTATCACAAGTAACAACACCATAAAAAAAGGTCTACTTAAATTTGTACCACATAAAAAAAAATGAGGTGTCTATGTTAAATAGTTATCCCGTATGTACCCTTCTACATCACTGCGAACGCTCGGCGGCCGCAGATATACCGCAAAGCATAACTCAGTCATATTTGGTCACAATTGTCTCCGCGTCTACAATTATATTGAATTTTTTTTCGTGCAACTCCATTTAAAATGTGTATGCCTTGCTTTAGAAATTCAACAAAGGTGTTTGTGCATTTAGCTATAATTTTTTTTCCAATCCGAATGTGTGATTTTTACGAAGTCATAGCCATTGAAAAAATAAAAGATAAGTGCAAGTGTAAAAAAAAAACTAAATGAAATCATCTTATTGCCAAATCAATAAAAAATAACTAAGTTTTAATGATATGATTTTTTGGTACATGTTACCGTCAAAATAACACATTTCATTAGGGTATTAAAAGCAGAATACTTAAAGTATACAAATAATTTCTTTCTTTGTTTGACAGATATGCATCTTTAATGAGTTTTGTGTCTACGTCTAGCTACTATAAAAATCTTTGGAGGGGTTAGGGGGAGAGGGGAGGTCATAATACTCATTAAAATTACTCCATACCATTGTATTATGTGTAAGGAGTTATGAAAAGGAGTTTTTCTTGTAAAGAATAGAAAGAACAGAAAAAAATGTGGTCAAATTATGTTTTAAAGGCAAATGTTTAGTACTCACTAATAACGTCGACTTTAACATGAAAGAAACCACTCTTTATTACATCAATGCTCTCAAAAATGATGCTTAAAATAAATTATTTTTAAACAGCTCAAATGAGATTTTTGTTTTGCTTGCCATATTGTGTTATCGTGCTATACACCAATCCCAGTCCCAGTCAAGACATTGTCTTATCGACAGGTAAGGACTTTCTAATTAATGGAAAAGCACACACGGGCCGGCCTATGTTATGAAGTGATCCAACATGGCGTCGTCTTTAATCATTTTTTTTGTAGAAATTAAATAAAGTAAAAATCAAATATCTAAATTTGTACTATGTACGACATAACCATTTAGCAGAATTCATTTTTTTTGTCTTGATATATTTAATTCAAATCAATAAATTATATTCAAATATGCATATTTTTATACATATAATTTGTCATACAGATCTAAAAATCTTTCAGAGGTAGATATTTGCAATATATATATGGCATTATGAATTACAGAGTTAATATATTTTACACTAGATTTTAACAATTACCATTTTTATTTTATGACGTTATTTAGTACTGCTTATATGTAAATGATTCTTAAATGAAAAAAAAAGGAAATAGCGATTTATGTAACATAAAAAGCGTTTAACTCAAAAGAAATATTATAAAATAAAAATAATTACTGCATTGCAATAAAAAAAATATTGACATCATTGCATTATTTTATTTTAGTTTACACTACACTATTATTATTTTAAATTATTTGTTTTGAGTTAAACGCTATTTATGTAGCGTAAATTGATATTTTCTGTTGTTTTTTTCAATTAAAAATCATTTACATATTTTGTCTTTATACTAGCATCACTCTCTCTCTCTCTTTCTCTCTCGCGCTGTCACGTAGATACGTGGACGTCATAAACAGGAATTTTCACGCAAATTGCATACTTTACAGTACTTTCACGCTCTCTCATGGGGCTATAAACTAATATTCTGTTCAAAATTGTCATCAGTTTTAAAGATCCCATTTCGTGTTTATTTATTAAAAAAAAAAACATGTTGTTTTATGTGGTCTATGGCTTTGAGGAAAAAAAACGATATATTTTTGTATCTCATTTTTGGAAGAGGAAGAGAGAGAGAGAGAGAGAGAGAGAGAGAGAGAGAGAGAGAGAGAGGGAAATATTTTTAATATAATTCAATGCTCGAGTAATTTTTCATATTTTTATCTATGTTTTTTTTCATAATTTCTTCATCATCATGGTAAAAATGCTCTGACGTAGGCTTTAGTCTGTGTCCGACAAAAGGGACAGATTGATAACTGAGGCGCACAATCTGAACATGTTGACATGTGCCCACAAGGCAAATACACAATGCCCAATTCTTTTTCAATACAAACTTTGCACATTCTCATATCTTGAAAATCACTGGCTTCGTTTTCAATCGACATATAATGAACTGCTTTGCAGTACAGTTACTTGACTTGGAGGATTCACCTCGTGTGCACAATCAATTTCACGACTAACGTCAACAGCAGACGGCTGTGACGGTACTACGGCATCATCCGTAGATGATGTGTGTGCCGAAAGTGTATACTGAGGTACCGTGGTGGCCAGTGGGTCAGCTGAGAGGGGTCCAAGTGCTGCAAGTTGCGTTGTAAGCAGTTGAAGTTGTGGTCCAGCAGGCATGATGTAAGACCGCATCAAAGTTTGCAACAAAGTACTGCCAAGCTTGGCGTTTTTCAAACACTGAACTTGTGATACAAACTCTCTTTTTTGCTTCACGAGAAGATCAGGACATCTCGCGAACCATACAGCATGCTCCACCCAGGGCACGTCCATCTGCCCCCAGTCCTTAAGGCCCCCTCCGCATTGGAAACATATTACTCGATCACCTTTACCCGTATAGAAGAAACCTGCCTCGGAGAGTTGTGCCGGTCTTTGACTCATACTGACAGGCCACAGGGAGTACGACTCCTGCCGTGAGCGATGAGAACTATAATTGGGGTGCTTAGGTCGTGCATTCAACATCACAACCAGTTCCGTTGCATTCAGTGACGTTCCATTGTTCACGTTTATAACTAGTCCAACACAATCGTTCGGAATATTGTTAGCCAGGGCCTCCTCTCCAATGCTTACGTTACCAACTTCACGATTTTGCATGAAGGGACAGTGCGAATTCCAACGTAAATGTTCACTGCGACCTTGATCGTTAGGTTCTCATCCTCGTACTTCCAATCGACAAAAGATACATCTCCCGACGTCCGCGAGTCCAGCCCAATAGAAACCCTACTTTGCAAGATCCGCAGGGTCAACTTGGGGAAACCAGTCAGCTCTGAGAAAAGATATCAACCGGTTTTTTTCGTATCTTAAATCTGAAGCATCTCAGATAGGCTCATTTGGAGGATTAGTAGGCCTTTCGTGAGCAAAATCACAATTCAACTCTGAGACCAGATGCGCACTTACTAAAGTTTCATGAAATGATTCTGGCAAAATCTCCAAAGAGCAGAAAATACATTTTATAGTGAGCGTGGGTGCGACAAAATAAAATCTAATCTTAGCCAGATTTTCTTTACAAATAGGATTCATCCATTGGTGCGGAAAACTCGAGAGTCGTGAAAACTCTTGATTGAGTGCAAATGTTTGTGCAGCTTTGTTAGCGTTTTTTTAAAAAACCTGTATTCGTGACTCTGACGTTAGAATCGTCATTTGAAGACGTGCGCACAGAACGTTTGTTACCATCACTGATTGCATCACTCATTTAAAATACACAAAGTTATGTATATATAATGATATTTATGCAATCTTTTTATATAGTATTTTATGTAAAAAATATATTTATGAGTTAAAAACAAAAATACGTTGAGTTCGGTGAGAATAAAATGTTATCTCTCTGGTTGCTTCTGCGATCACGCAAAAAAAAAATTCGTAACGTGATTTGAGGTCTCAAAAAAGCTCTAGCTACTATAATGGAAACTTTAATGTAGATTTAAGAAAAATAAAGTTGCACGTACAAAATATTTTTAAACGTTATTTTAAGATTTGAATTTTGAAATTTATATACTGGGGTATATCCCCATATCTTTGTATGCATTACAGTGCCTTAAAAATAATCACGCTTTTGTGTCCAATTTTTGAGTTTGCTTTTTTATTTTATTTTCTGTCTCTTTCTCTCTCTCTTCTTCCCCCTTACTTTCTCTCTCTCTCTCTCTCTCTCTCTCTCTGTATGTTTCTCTATTTCTCTCTCTTGCATATCTTTAAAATTTTCAAAGAAATAATTTTTTTTTGTAAAATGTTTTTAAAAAGCCCACTTGCACGTATCGACGTGCAATCTTTTCGTGCTTACTGATTAGACTGTAGTTTAAATGCTTTAAGTAGCTGTAACAGCTTCAACGGAAAAAGCTGCGCACGTTTTAAAGAGCAAAATTGGCTGTCATGCATCAACGTTACATTCATAGAGTGTATGTGGAATTGGTAACAAAAGCCCAGAATATCTGTGCTCAAGAATGATTGATCAACGTAAAACTTCATGGACGATGACGCAAGTGTTAATTATTGATGAATTCAGTATGCTAAGCTCAACAATATTAAACCTTATAAGTGATATGGGACAAATTATAAGAAAATGCCATAAACCACTGGGAGGCATACAGATAGTCATAGCAGGAGATGCATATTAGTTGCCACCAGTGACCTATGAGTCATGTTTTATTTCCACTTGTTGGGAGCAATGCAATTTTTAATATCATAGAACTAACATTTCCACATAGATACGTTACACTAGATCAATCGAAATGCCATTCAGTGAAAATTGAAACTCTAATGCAATTTAAAAATAACTGGTTCTCTATCCTTTTGCGTCTACGAAAAGGTACTTGCAATGATAGTGATATAAAATTTTTATCACAAAGAGTAAAATGTTCTCAATACATCCAACTTTTGGAAAATGAATTATGGAGACAATTTAAAAATTGAAGTACTAAAGTCAGATTTATCTCACATATATTTACGACTAAACAACGAGTAGAAGAACATAACTTAAGAACACTAGAAAGGCCCGCAAGTCCGCTGGTGCAATGGGAAGCAGATGATAAGTTATACGGTGTGTCAGAAAAGTATAAGTAAAATGCTTTGTCTAAACTCAATGAACTGGCTCCAAATTGTTTGTTCCTTAAAATTGGAGCATTCGTTCTCGTTACTGTCAACAAACCACTCAATGGCCTTTTCAATGGTTCGACTGGTATCATCACGAACATAAGAAAACGGGAAAGTTAACAGTGCGTACTAATGAGCTAAAATGTCACGAAATCTTGATGCATAAATTTGACGTAAATTGTGGTCGTGGTTTTATCTACAGGCACCAATTACCAATAATTTTAGCATATGCCATAACAGCACACAGAGCACAAGGCAGTGAGTTTGAAAAAGCAACACTCTACGTAAATAGACAAGAAATAGTTATAATTGAACTGATGTATGTAATGCTTAGCAGGGTAAAACAAATAAATAAACGTTTTATAGTTTCCGACGATATCCTTCTTCTAAGTACTGTCCGATTCATGTTTGTCTTCTTAATTGCAGGTAAAATCTTTTATTAAATGCACAAAAGTCGCATAAATTACGATACAGAATTTAAGTAAATTCCAGCAGAAAAGTAAGAGAGTGAAAAGACCTGACACATCAATAGATTTGAAACGTAAAAACGAACATGCATTCTGCTTACAAATTTAAATCAAAAATGTCAAATTGCATCATCACATTTGGCGTTTTTTCTGTTCCTTGTGCTTGGGAAACCAACCTTTGAATGAAGAATAGTAATGTGAACAACTTTAATATTCTTGCAAAAATTAGAGTATTTGTATTTACCCAAAATTTAGCAGTAATTTTTCATCATCATTGCGTTTTGCTATAAATTGATGATATTTTATATGTTTATCATTCACTGCTATCTACCGAGTATGATGCAGTTTTGGATTTGAGTGGTGAGTCGGAGACTGTGTTAGCAATAAACAGTCACGAACTTTGGTATGGACACACTAAACTAATATCTGAAATTTCCCTCAAAGGATATATAGCTCTTTTCAAAGATATGATGATATTGACTGATGTATATATAAAGGAAGACAAAAAAAGTGTTAAATGTCTTGGACATTATCAATGTGTTACTGGAAAAACAGATTATAAAAAAAAAATCTAGAGACACAAAAATAAAATAGTAAAAAAAAAGACAAATGGGCTGACATACCAGGATCTTGAAAACTAAAATTTGTACGCCTTGACGACATTACAAGAATACAACTATAAAAATGGAAAATATCCCTATTTAAAAGAACAAATATCCTGGCGAAATGATTCACTCCGATATTATTGTCCGGAAGGACTTATTTGTCCCAGTGGAATCGTTAACTTTACAGAATATGGTTGTGATGCAATTTCATACTATCCTTACGACTCCCATGGCAATTCTTTAGAAAAGAACGAGGCAAATCTAACGTCAATGAAAATTAAAAGATCCAGAATTAAGAAGGAAAAAGTACCAAGAGCATATTATGAATATAACAATAAAACTAGCCATTGTGAAATGTCCATATCATTTTTAAAAATGTTAGCTACAAATCCTTCAAAACGTAGATATAAGCCTATAGTTAGAATAACTGATGCACCACCTTTTCTCTATCAAAAAGGTTTCAGAACTCCAATCATCATTCCATGAAATTATTGCGAAGATTATATGAAAATAAGTTTTTATGAAAAAACGAAAACCTGTTTTGTTGGACCCGGACAGTTTGTGGCGGAAGCATTTCTCGGGACTTTATTTCGAGAATTAATATAAAAAAACTTTCGAACGCACCGTTTCATGTGCATGAGTTGAAATCATTTGTCAAAGTTTAAATTCGACTTGCCTTTTTTTTATATTTTGACGTATGAAAAATTGGTAAATAAAAAAAATCCCCTTGTTTTATTAAAAACAAAATATATATATGTATTGAACTGCAGCACCAATTAAATAGAAAAACACACAAAACAAGTAATGTTGTCATGTTTTTCAAATGTCTTTACTTCACTCATGTCTTAAACATTATTATTAGTTTGAAACATTTTATAATTGTTATTCAATGAATTGTCTGTCCTACATTCATAAAATCCTATATGATCTATAGTAATCCTTTTGGAATTAATAATTGCAGATGTATAATTTATTTGAGGTAAAAAATACGTTAATTATAAATTTTGTTTACAATTTGGTTCCAACGTATTAGCGTCTTTATTGTCTATTGTAACAAATTGTGAAACACACGATAGCACTTTTTTTTTCAGCGCCATCGTAAGTATAATTGAAAGGCAAGTGAAGCAATGGCAAGATGACAAATGTAGCCATGTTAGTATACTTCACTCCACTTTTTGAAAGCCGTGTAGATATACACGTATAATTTCCATGATCGCCAGATTCAACATTTGATATTAAAAGATTGCCTCTTTTGTTCCATTGAACTCTATCCGAATTTACTTTTAGCCAATAGTTGAAGCTAAACGGCATATTAACATTACATTTAAGAGAAATGATATATTTTCTTTTCTGAGCCAATTTATTACGTTCAATATCTAATTTAATTCTGTTTTGAAAGGAATCTCGCTCGATAACAAGATTATTAGTTTTCATAGTCCACTCAGTTTTATTATTGTTTATTTCGTAATTACTGTCGAGGTTATCAAGCAAATCTATAGAAAAGCAAGTTTTAAAACTAAATATTAAAAATATAAAATAGGCACAATTTTCAATCAAGAGTAGTGCATTCATGACGCTTGTAAAGTTGGGCAATGCAACAAGTTATTAACCAAAATTTTATATTCAAGTTTTTTACTTGCAAATTATGGTTTTTTCTTGTTATTGTTAACTAAAAAATGTTGTCTTTAAAATATGTTCCAAAGTATGCAAAGAGTATGCATCGTCTTGTATATGATATAGCGGTAGAAAATAATGTTTATATAAGTAATAACTAAACACAGTAATTTATTGCAAAATAAATATCATTCGACGAGAGTGAACAGCCAAAGTAAACCATGACATTTAACTACCACAAAGTGGTCTCAACACTTTAAATATCACTTAATGAGACTTGGCAATTAACTCTATTATTATAAATAATCTCGTATTTTGTTTTTTTTTTGTGTTCTAGTTCTGCCCCATTGTAGCAAGCATTTGATTTGAGTGCAGTGTATATTTTTTTATCTAGCGTTGTAAGTTATGTTTAAAAAGTGTATATTTAGTGCCAAAAAAAAATTATATCAAAAAAAATGTAAGAAAGTTTCAAGTCAAATAGAGAGTCTTGCACTATATATCTAAACATTAAAGTTTAATGACAATTTTTTGGACCTATTTGTAATTATAATATTAGGTTTACATTTTATAGCGTAATATCACAGTACGTGTAGAACTGATAGGAAATATTTTGTAAATTTCTTTATTCCAATTGTCAGATAATGTATTTTCTTCTATTTGTATAATACAGAATGTATTTTCTAAGCTTTTTTAATAATAAAACTGCCATATGTTTATTTTAATATTAGTGTTGTAGCCTGCGCCGTAGTGAATGTTGTTTTCCGAACCCCGAACCCCGCTACTGAGTTACCTTCTTCTCGCTCTCCGGCGCTCCGCCGCTGTAACCTGCTCTGCCGCCGGACTCGTCCTCGTCGCTCTCGGCCGTCGCTGAATATTCACGCAAAGCGTACAGCTTTGGTGGATGTATTAATGAATAATTCTGTGATAACTTATTGATAATCTATACTAAAGGATTATCAATTATAACTGTTATTGATAATGTTTATTAGCAATATAATGTTATTAATTCTTCTGCATTTCTTATATGATATTGGAGAACTTTTCAAATCAAAAACTCACATAAGTAACACTATATTTTATTATAAAATTATGAATGTGGATTATAAGTGATAAAATTAGCGCTATATGCCGAACAATGCATAGAGCGGCGTTATAGCTTGAGGCGCCAGCGCGACACCTCAAGCTCCACACTCAGACTATCTTTCTTCCCGTCGCCTCGCACGCAACACACGCAATTATGCTATAATGCACTTTTTATGCAGTTAAATTACAAAGAAGTACATCTTGTACTATATGAACGCGAATATGTAAAGAGGACTAAATATCAATAATAAAACATTACATTATTTTATTATTAATATTGATATTTAGGACGCGCGGGTTACATCAACCCCCTTCTCGGAAAATTCTTGCCCCCAAGAATGATTACTAAGCAGGCGAGTTATTATGCATCTGTGCAATATAAAATGTGGTGTTGCGTTGCATGGAAGCGAAGAAAAGCAAAGTCTGACATGACATAATACATACATTTTAAAAATATATGAGAATTTACTCGTAAGCAAAATTATAGGAAAGTAACATCCGTTTATGTAGCTTATACAGCATATCAAAATTTACTGAGAATTTTTTCTTTTCTAACTTTTTATAATGTAGAACTTTGTATACATGAGAAATTCAGTAAAAAAAATTAAAATGAATTTTATAATTATTGCTATGTTTAGGTAAAATTATTATTCAAATTATTATTGTTATGAATTTTTTTAAATCATAATCATTGAATATTATTATTGATATAACATAACAGAATAAAATTTTTATTATATAAGTAATACATAATATTGCATATTACGCATTTTTCTATATTATTTCTTGTTATTACGTTTATTTTTACTTTTAAAATTACGGTAAAATATAGATATATATGAATTATATTTAAAAATTACAATTTGTCTTAAAATGTTTTATAGTTGAATACAAAAATAGATTTAAAAATAGGTTTTTAACATTATAATATTATAATTTTTTTTTTTTTTTTTTTATACTTATAAAATTGTTAATTTTCATTGGTTTTATTAATTTTTAGCAAATTGCAGGATAAACTAGAAATATTGAATGAATATTATATATTTATTATAAGATTTAAAACTTTTATTTTTATTTATTTTATTGTTTTATTATTATTATTATTATTATTGATATTATTGATTAGCAATAATGCAATAATAAGCTTGGCATGATAATTTTCATTCAGTATTTCAATATATGACATAACATTAAATTGAATTTTATTTAGCGAATAAAATTTGTTGTATATAAGAAAATGAAATATTGCACTTATATGGTTTATGTGTAAATTTTTTCATAAATTTTTATGATTTTACATTTAATCATATTACATATAAAATAGAAATTATTGTCAATTTTTCGTTTAATAATTGATATTTCATGCAAATTAAACTTTATTTCGTGCATTTTTTTTTATTGCAATTATTATTTAGAATTAAATAATTAATTATTTTTTTACATACAATTTTTTGCATATATCTTGATGTTATAAGAAAATTATGTATATTTTTTTATGAGTTTTTAAACTATTATTATTGAAGTAATTATTTTTATTAGATATTATTATTTTACTTAATCGTAATTATTTAGTTAATATAATATATAATTTTAAGCATATGAAATTGAAACAAAATCAAATATTTTTTATTTAAACATTACTTTTAAAATTATTATTAATTATAGATAAACTTAAACCTTTTTTTTTTTTTTTACTATAATATTATTGTAAATATTATTTTTACACTTTGCATTTTTTCAGTGTAATTTTTTTTTTTTTACGTGTAATTAAATTATTGCAGTTTTTAGTTAAAATATGATATTTAAAATATGGCATTTAAAAATACAAGTTATTTTGATAGAATAAGTATACTAACTTTTACTTATTAAAACTTTTTTTTTACTTTTTTTTTTTTTTTTTTTTTTTTTTTTTTTTTTTTTGTAGTTTTAACGCAAACTAAGTGTTTAATTTTAAATTAAAGTATTGTGTTAATGTTTTATATAATTTTTAGTTTTTATATATAGTTTATATGATGATAATTATTACTATTTTATTTTTATATTTATAATTTTTAAGTAATTATAGTTTTTACGGTATATAATATTTTTTAATATTTTATTTCTGATGATTTAGTTAATATTTTAGTTATCTTTTGCAATAAAAGTTATTTTCTATAGAAAAATGATAACTTTTAGTTTGAATGTATATAATTAATTGTGTTTTGATTTTCAAGTCTGTAAATCACGAAATTACATGAATTTACTATAGAAACCTTGCACTGTCCTTCCTCGTGTGGCTCTCACACCGGGTCTTAGGGGTAGTTCTTCCTCACTCACAACACTGTTATTGTCATTTTCCTCGTGCTCGGACTCATCCGAACGTGGGGTGTCACGTGTCACTCGTTGACGTGGGGTATCTTGCTTGCTTTTCGAGGGTTGTGGGTTGTTTCTTGTATCATCGTGCGGTTCATCTGATGCTGGAACCTGTGAACAAGAGACAGACACGGCAGTAGTGGCTCTTTTTTTAAACAACTTCAACCTATTATTATGCACGACTACTAATCTATTTGGCAGCTGTATTTCTGAGTTTACAGGCGACAAAATTCTTGTTATAGGAAATGGTCCTTTGAATTTAGCAGCGAGTTTTGGAGATTCTCTTTTCTTCACTGAGTCGTCGTGCAGCCATACCATGTCATCAACTTTAAAAGTTACCTCTTTACTTTTTTTATTATGAGCTTTAGCATATTTCAGGAAAGATTTATGATTATTTTCATAAACTTCTTGACATATTAATTTTAGTTTTTCAGCTAGATTTTGAACATCTTCATTGTTAATTTCAGGCAGTTCATCTTGAATTAAGCTAAATGGTTGTACGCATTTTCTTACCATAGACAACTTCATATGGGGAATATTTGTTTAAACTATGATGCGGTTTTGTATTGTGTACACAAACAACATATTGCAAAAATTCAGGCCACTTCTTTTGATGTTTATTTACATAATGTGATAGCATTTTTTTAATGTCTTTATGAACAACTTCAGTTTTTCCATTAGAAGCTGGGTGTTTAGGGGTGGTTCTGAGTTTTGTAATATCAAGTAATTTACACATTTCAGAGAATAATTCACTTTCAAACTGTCTGCCTAAGTCTGAATAAAGATATTTAGGACAATTATATACAAGAGCAAAATGTTTCACGAAATTACGTGCTACAGTTTGTGCAGTTTGGTCTGGCATGGGTATCATGACAAGAGAGACTTGGCAATTAACTCTATTATTATAAATAATCTCGTATTTTGTTTTTTTTTTGTGTTCTAGTTCTGCCCCATTGTAGCAAGCATTTGATTTGAGTGCAGTGTATATTTTTTTATCTAGCGTTGTAAGTTATGTTTAAAAAGTGTATATTTAGTGCCAAAAAAAAATTATATCAAAAAAAATGTAAGAAAGTTTCAAGTCAAATAGAGAGTCTTGCACTATATATCTAAACATTAAAGTTTAATGACAATTTTTTGGACCTATTTGTAATTATAATATTAGGTTTACATTTTATAGCGTAATATCACAGTACGTGTAGAACTGATAGGAAATATTTTGTAAATTTCTTTATTCCAATTGTCAGATAATGTATTTTCTTCTATTTGTATAATACAGAATGTATTTTCTAAGCTTTTTTAATAATAAAACTGCCATATGTTTATTTTAATATTAGTGTTGTAGCCTGCGCCGTAGTGAATGTTGTTTTCCGAACCCCGAACCCCGCTACTGAGTTACCTTCTTCTCGCTCTCCGGCGCTCCGCCGCTGTAACCTGCTCTGCCGCCGGACTCGTCCTCGTCGCTCTCGGCCGTCGCTGAATATTCACGCAAAGCGTACAGCTTTGGTGGATGTATTAATGAATAATTCTGTGATAACTTATTGATAATCTATACTAAAGGATTATCAATTATAACTGTTATTGATAATGTTTATTAGCAATATAATGTTATTAATTCTTCTGCATTTCTTATATGATATTGGAGAACTTTTCAAATCAAAAACTCACATAAGTAACACTATATTTTATTATAAAATTATGAATGTGGATTATAAGTGATAAAATTAGCGCTATATGCCGAACAATGCATAGAGCGGCGTTATAGCTTGAGGCGCCAGCGCGACACCTCAAGCTCCACACTCAGACTATCTTTCTTCCCGTCGCCTCGCACGCAACACACGCAATTATGCTATAATGCACTTTTTATGCAGTTAAATTACAAAGAAGTACATCTTGTACTATATGAACGCGAATATGTAAAGAGGACTAAATATCAATAATAAAACATTACATTATTTTATTATTAATATTGATATTTAGGACGCGCGGGTTACATCAACCCCCTTCTCGGAAAATTCTTGCCCCCAAGAATGATTACTAAGCAGGCGAGTTATTATGCATCTGTGCAATATAAAATGTGGTGTTGCGTTGCATGGAAGCGAAGAAAAGCAAAGTCTGACATGACATAATACATACATTTTAAAAATATATGAGAATTTACTCGTAAGCAAAATTATAGGAAAGTAACATCCGTTTATGTAGCTTATACAGCATATCAAAATTTACTGAGAATTTTTTCTTTTCTAACTTTTTATAATGTAGAACTTTGTATACATGAGAAATTCAGTAAAAAAAATTAAAATGAATTTTATAATTATTGCTATGTTTAGGTAAAATTATTATTCAAATTATTATTGTTATGAATTTTTTTAAATCATAATCATTGAATATTATTATTGATATAACATAACAGAATAAAATTTTTATTATATAAGTAATACATAATATTGCATATTACGCATTTTTCTATATTATTTCTTGTTATTACGTTTATTTTTACTTTTAAAATTACGGTAAAATATAGATATATATGAATTATATTTAAAAATTACAATTTGTCTTAAAATGTTTTATAGTTGAATACAAAAATAGATTTAAAAATAGGTTTTTAACATTATAATATTATAATTTTTTTTTTTTTTTTTTTTATACTTATAAAATTGTTAATTTTCATTGGTTTTATTAATTTTTAGCAAATTGCAGGATAAACTAGAAATATTGAATGAATATTATATATTTATTATAAGATTTAAAACTTTTATTTTTATTTATTTTATTGTTTTATTATTATTATTATTATTATTGATATTATTGATTAGCAATAATGCAATAATAAGCTTGGCATGATAATTTTCATTCAGTATTTCAATATATGACATAACATTAAATTGAATTTTATTTAGCGAATAAAATTTGTTGTATATAAGAAAATGAAATATTGCACTTATATGGTTTATGTGTAAATTTTTTCATAAATTTTTATGATTTTACATTTAATCATATTACATATAAAATAGAAATTATTGTCAATTTTTCGTTTAATAATTGATATTTCATGCAAATTAAACTTTATTTCGTGCATTTTTTTTTATTGCAATTATTATTTAGAATTAAATAATTAATTATTTTTTTACATACAATTTTTTGCATATATCTTGATGTTATAAGAAAATTATGTATATTTTTTTATGAGTTTTTAAACTATTATTATTGAAGTAATTATTTTTATTAGATATTATTATTTTACTTAATCGTAATTATTTAGTTAATATAATATATAATTTTAAGCATATGAAATTGAAACAAAATCAAATATTTTTTATTTAAACATTACTTTTAAAATTATTATTAATTATAGATAAACTTAAACCTTTTTTTTTTTTTTTACTATAATATTATTGTAAATATTATTTTTACACTTTGCATTTTTTCAGTGTAATTTTTTTTTTTTTACCTGTAATTAAATTATTGCAGTTTTTAGTTAAAATATGATATTTAAAATATGGCATTTAAAAATACAAGTTATTTTGATAGAATAAGTATACTAACTTTTACTTATTAAAACTTTTTTTTTACTTTTTTTTTTTTTTTTTTTTTTTTTTTTTTTTTTTTTTGTAGTTTTAACGCAAACTAAGTGTTTAATTTTAAATTAAAGTATTGTGTTAATGTTTTATATAATTTTTAGTTTTTATATATAGTTTATATGATGATAATTATTACTATTTTATTTTTATATTTATAATTTTTAAGTAATTATAGTTTTTACGGTATATAATATTTTTTAATATTTTATTTCTGATGATTTAGTTAATATTTTAGTTATCTTTTGCAATAAAAGTTATTTTCTATAGAAAAATGATAACTTTTAGTTTGAATGTATATAATTAATTGTGTTTTGATTTTCAAGTCTGTAAATCACGAAATTACATGAATTTACTATAGAAACCTTGCACTGTCCTTCCTCGTGTGGCTCTCACACCGGGTCTTAGGGGTAGTTCTTCCTCACTCACAACACTGTTATTGTCATTTTCCTCGTGCTCGGACTCATCCGAACGTGGGGTGTCACGTGTCACTCGTTGACGTGGGGTATCTTGCTTGCTTTTCGAGGGTTGTGGGTTGTTTCTTGTATCATCGTGCGGTTCATCTGATGCTGGAACCTGTGAACAAGAGACAGACACGGCAGTAGTGGCTCTTTTTTTAAACAACTTCAACCTATTATTATGCACGACTACTAATCTATTTGGCAGCTGTATTTCTGAGTTTACAGGCGACAAAATTCTTGTTATAGGAAATGGTCCTTTGAATTTAGCAGCGAGTTTTGGAGATTCTCTTTTCTTCACTGAGTCGTCGTGCAGCCATACCATGTCATCAACTTTAAAAGTTACCTCTTTACTTTTTTTATTATGAGCTTTAGCATATTTCAGGAAAGATTTATGATTATTTTCATAAACTTCTTGACATATTAATTTTAGTTTTTCAGCTAGATTTTGAACATCTTCATTGTTAATTTCAGGCAGTTCATCTTGAATTAAGCTAAATGGTTGTACGCATTTTCTTACCATAGACAACTTCATATGGGGAATATTTGTTTAAACTATGATGCGGTTTTGTATTGTGTACACAAACAACATATTGCAAAAATTCAGGCCACTTCTTTTGATGTTTATTTACATAATGTGATAGCATTTTTTTAATGTCTTTATGAACAACTTCAGTTTTTCCATTAGAAGCTGGGTGTTTAGGGGTGGTTCTGAGTTTTGTAATATCAAGTAATTTACACATTTCAGAGAATAATTCACTTTCAAACTGTCTGCCTAAGTCTGAATAAAGATATTTAGGACAATTATATACAAGAGCAAAATGTTTCACGAAATTACGTGCTACAGTTTGTGCAGTTTGGTCTGGCATGGGTATCATGACAAGAAAACGACTGAAAAAATCAACAATTGTTAGAATATATTGAAATTCACTAGTAGCTGGTAGTTGAGTAATATCGATACCTACAAATTCAAATGCTTCAAAAGGTTGTGGCATTTCTATGAGTTTCATTTTTGTTTTGTCAGTTTCACGACGTGCTGCGCATGATGGACATGTCATACAATAAAAATCTACGTCTCTTCTTCTATTGGGCCAATAATATTGAGATGCTATTTTCTTGTGTGTAACTTGTTTACCACAGTGTGCAGATAAAATTGAGTCATGTTCTTGCTGTAATACTATGTTACGCAATGATTTTGGAAGTACAGCTCTGGGGCCATTACCTGACTGGTAAAATAATATGCCATCATGTTTGAAAAAATTTGGTTTTTTACTTAACATTTTACACTCTGGATCACGTTGTTGATGACTTTGCAATTCATCCAAATCAAATACTTTTACTACATTTACAAATCTACTTAATGAATCGGCATTACCATGTGATAATCCTGCACGATGTACTACACTGAAAGAATAATCTGAAATTTCAAGTGCCATACGTAATAATTTACTGTTTGGATTTTTCATAGTTAATAGATATTTTAATGCAGCATTATCTACGACTACTGTAAAATGTGGTTGTCCATACAAATAATATTTGAAGTGTTTTAAACTCCAGCAAAAACCTATCATTTCACGAATTGCAGCTGATTCAGCTTGTTCTCTAGGAGCAAGTTTGCGGGATGCATAAGCACAAGGATGATAAATTCCATCTTCACCTAGCTGTTCTAGGACTGCGCCGCTGGCCCAGCCACTCGTATCAACACAAAGTCGAAATTCTTTTCTAGGATCTGGTATAGCTAGTACAGGTGATGACGTCATAATCTTTTTAATGTTTAAAAATGCATCTATGCATTCTTGAGTGAAATTTACTTTTTTCTTCAAATTATTTTTATGATTTTTTAATAAATCTGATATTGGTCTATTTATTTCAGCATAATTTTTAATTAATATTCTATAATAACCTGAAAGTCCATTCCAAGCCATTACATCACGAATATCGTGTGGTATTTGGAAATCTTGAATTTTTTGTACAAGTCTAGGATCTGCTGATATTGTATTATTTTCTATTGTGTAGCCTAGGAAAATAATTTTTTGCACTGCAAATTGACATTTTTTCAAGTTTACTGTGACGTTGCCATATTGTAGTCGTTCTAAAACTTGAAGAGTTCTAGCTATATTTTCTTCTATTGTATTAGAAAATACACATAGATCATCTATGTAACATAGTACTATTAGAGGCGATAGATTATGAAGTAATCCATCTAAAAATCGCTGCATACTAGCTGAAGCATTTTTTAAACCTTGCGGCATAAAATTATACTCGTATGTACCTGCATATTTACCTGAAGGTACAGTAAAAGCAGTGTATTTTTTACTATCTTCAGCAAGTGGTATATTGTAAAATGAGTCTTTAAGATCAAGAGTTGTAAAATATTTACATTTTGATAGATTAGATAATGAGTCTTGAATATTTAAGAATGCATAGGGCTCAGCTTCAGTTAAAGTATTGATCTTTCTCAGGTCCAAAGTTACTCTATATTGAATAGTACCATCAGGTGTTTTCTTCCTGACTAAAACTATGCCACTATTATATGGACTAGTTGATTTTCTTATAGTTCTTGAATCTAGTTGAGCGCCTAGAGAAATATCGGCATAATCTTGCAGGGCCATACTTATTTTATATGGTTTTGTTCTAACTATCTTATCTTCAGTTAAACGAATATTATGTTCTACTAGATGAGTACCTTCTCTAATTTTCTTTTCTATGAATATATCACAAAAATCCTCTAATATCATAGCTTTAAATTCTTCTCTAAATTCAGGTGGTAAATGTTGTATTTTTTCATTTAATATTTCTTCATTAATTTCTAACTCTTCTTCGTAGTCTACATTTTCTGAGTGTATGTTATGAACGTGTCGAGTTGCATTCTCCGTATTGCTCTCGGCCGTGAGACAATCCGCACTCATAATATCATCTTGAGTTACTGCGATTATACGAGCAATAAGCGTACCTTTGATTAATGTTATATTAGAAGTATTGAAATTAGAAATTTGCACGGGCACAAAATATTTGCATTGTATGCAATTTTTTGTACAATGATGTGAATTACATTCTTGTTTAATTAATTGTGATATAGTACGTGCAATATAAATTCTTTTTTCATCGAGAGGCTGATTTACTTCAAGTGGCTCTACGACAAAGAAATTATTTCTAAATTCTAATGCTTGTTTATGAGAAACTTGAAAGAAATTTATTTTTGCGTTCCCTGGAGAAATTTTAAGGGGTGCTGTAGTTTTAAGTGGAGTATACCGAGGTGGAGTAGGCAATTGGCGTCCCAAATGCTTAACCTCAGCATAATTTGAATCATCGGTGTAACTTGATACTAATGGAAATGTGTGTCCATGTAGTGTAATCTCATTTTTACCGATGTTAATCACGCCCCTGTATTTACGCAAAAAATCAATTACTAACAAACCATCATAATTGTAACACTCATGCTTAACAACGTGCATCTCAATTTTATAATTATTATGGTCAATGTTCATCTTCACGTTCTTGCAGCCATATGAATTTACTTTTTGGTTCCCCAAACCAAATATTTGAAATTTATTTTTCTTTAAGTTACTAGTATCTACAGTATTCCATATTACAGAAGTTTCAGCTGCTGTATCGATTAAAAATCGCATATTATTATTATTTATTTTACATTCTAAAATTAAATTGCATTGATTATTTACATTATATACGTTTTTATTACTAATTGGAACAAATTTTTGTTCTAATTTAGGGGTTGGCGCAACCCATGGCCGTGTGGGGCGCCCTGGAGAAAATTTGGCTCCACGTCTTGCAAGCGAGATAATTCTTGTTGCGAATCGCTCGGATTTAATGCATGAGAAATTTCTTGTCGCGAATTTTCGCAATAATATTCTTGTTGTGAATTTTCACAATAATATTCAGGCTTTGAATTTTCACAATAATATTCAGGGGGTTGTAAATCACGTGGTTTCTTGCAAGGGGTGAAATCTTGCGCATTTTCCCTATACTGATCAAAGCTATTAAACTGATGCTGATCGAAGTCATAATAACCAGCTGATTGATTATTATCGATATTATTGAATGAATTTTCAGAGTTGAAGTTATATTGATTATTATCTGAATTTTGATGATATCGACGTTTCTTGCGATTAGAAGTTTCAGTGAAATATTGATGATTGATTATTTCAGGATTTTGTATTTCAGCAAAATCTGATCGATATTGATTTTCAATAAATTTTTGATTCTGATAATCATTGTAGTAAGGTGATAAATTACGATTGAATGAAGTATTTGAACGTAGAGTAGTTTCAAATTGATTGAGTGGTGGGGGTAATATTGAATTTGGCAAATATTGATTATTTGTAGATTGATGATTTTCAATTTTTGCGCGTCTTGTTGCTTCATTGAATGCAATTGCAGTCGATACTGCCTTATCAAATGACTCAGGACATGCTCCACGCACGCGGTCGCCTAGAACTGTTCCTCCTAGACCATGCAGGAAACTATCTAGCGCACGCTGATCAGCTTCGAACTTCACTGCCTCATTCCTATCATTATTATCAGTCAATTCATAAGTATTAACATTTACTGATTTAATTCTATCGGCAAATTGTTCAATTGATTCCTCCGATTGAATAGTAATAACAGATAATAATTCTCTATAATAACGTGTTGTATTCTTACATTTGAAGCGATTAATCATAATGTTTTTGAATTCATTATAACATTTTACTTCTTTGGCTTTCACGTCGCTGCTCACGAAAGTCAGCGCTTCTCCATCAAGAATTTGCTTTGCAATTAAGAGAGTTTTATTTACATCCCATCCCCCTATTTCTTGAGCTTGTTCCACTTTTTGGAAGAAATTATGAATATTTTCCTGAACTTTTCCTGAAAATTTAGGTATAGTATTCATGAGAATAAGTGTACTTGAACTATCTGAAGTTTTAGCTATTTGAAAATTTTCTTGCATAACTGTTAGTCTTGTTTTTAATTCAGCAATAGTTGTAGTTTCTATTTCATCTATTTTTTCTTTTTGATTTTTATTCAAAGATTTTAATTCAGAAATTTCATCTTCATGTGATTTATTTTTATTTTCTAATTCTTCAATTTTTAATACTAAATTAATGAGAGAATATTCTTTACCATTATGTGTAAAGAAAGCCATTTTTACCCAGATATATTGCTACCAAATTTATTATTAGTCGTGCAATTTTATGTTAAAATTGTAAAAAGAAATGAGCTTACCGTGTATGTCCACTGTATAGAGAAATCTCCATGATGAGGAAAAACTGCATAGCGTTCCGTCCGTTCCTTCTCTCTCTTTGCCCAAGGTAGTGTGGAAAAGTAGGTAGCACAAACTCAAAGTTCATTGAAAGTGTTCATTGGACGTTCGAAATTATTCACTTAAGGTCACATAGATTCGATTCACCAGCTTCTGACACCATTTGTAGCCTGCGCCGTAGTGAATGTTGTTTTCCGAACCCCGAACCCCGCTACTGAGTTACCTTCTTCTCGCTCTCCGGCGCTCCGCCGCTGTAACCTGCTCTGCCGCCGGACTCGTCCTCGTCGCTCTCGGCCGTCGCTGAATATTCACGCAAAGCGTACAGCTTTGGTGGATGTATTAATGAATAATTCTGTGATAACTTATTGATAATCTATACTAAAGGATTATCAATTATAACTGTTATTGATAATGTTTATTAGCAATATAATGTTATTAATTCTTCTGCATTTCTTATATGATATTGGAGAACTTTTCAAATCAAAAACTCACATAAGTAACACTATATTTTATTATAAAATTATGAATGTGGATTATAAGTGATAAAATTAGCGCTATATGCCGAACAATGCATAGAGCGGCGTTATAGCTTGAGGCGCCAGCGCGACACCTCAAGCTCCACACTCAGACTATCTTTCTTCCCGTCGCCTCGCACGCAACACACGCAATTATGCTATAATGCACTTTTTATGCAGTTAAATTACAAAGAAGTACATCTTGTACTATATGAACGCGAATATGTAAAGAGGACTAAATATCAATAATAAAACATTACATTATTTTATTATTAATATTGATATTTAGGACGCGCGGGTTACAGTGTATTTGTATATTTAAAGGCTTTGTTAAAAAAATTGCTTGTTAAGAAATAGATTGTTTAAATAAAATTGTTTGGAAAATGTCGTGTCTAATATCATGTTTAATAATTTAGTTTTGAGTAATGTCTTGACTAAAATAAAGGCTTTTGTATTTATGGATACTAAAACTTATAATTTTCGTGTAACAAAAAAAAAATAAAAACATAAATAAGAAGTATCTATAAATGTCAAAAATATGGAAAATCTAAAAACAAAAACCTATTAAAATATATGTTAATATAAGTCAATATTGTGATTAATTATTGATTTAGAGAATAACATTTATATTACAAGTAATGATGAGATAAGTCAAGTTTCAATTTTTAATAAAGAAGAACGGTTTCTTTAAAGCTTTAAGTCTTCACAACATTAGTGTTTACTTTTGCGTTTTAAGATGTATTAAATATATTTGTTGTTTTATGTTTTGCCAATGTCAATAAAAAATGTGTAAAAATTTAATTGTCGTTTATGTAACTAACGTGATGTGTAAATTTTTCGTGCTGCATATCTAAAGAAAACCAATTTTGATATTAAGTCAAACTAAAAAATGTTTGAAATGAAATAAAAAAATGTATGTGCTTCTCGACTTGAGTAATTTTTCGGTAACTTCTTTTATTTTTAATAGTGTAGTATGTATATATATATATATATATATATATATATATATATATATATATATAAATATATATATATATATATATGTGTGTGTGTGTGTGTGTAAGTGTGTGTGTGTGTGTATTTTAACATTTTATTTTTATCGTGTTCATTGCTTTATTGTTTAAAAAAATAAAATAAAATAATGTGTGTCTATTAAAATAAAATTGCATTTTTTATTGTTTTCCTTTTCCTCAATATAAGGTTTAATAATTTAAAATTCACCTTTTAATTTAACATTACTAAAATGTTTTAGAAGAAAATATATCGAACAGATATGACAATCATAACATTTTTTATCCATGACAACCATTACATGTCATAATAGTACAGCTAGTATTTTAGATTTGAAAAAAAATATTTATATCAAAAGATATATACACATTTAGCAGCATTATATATTAAAAACGTGACACATGTGTTACTTTGCATTTAAGATTACATTTGTTTGATTCCATATCAAAACACGTAATATCATTTATTTATTTTTGTAAATATTGAAATTGTCCAGATTTTTTCCTCTTTCTCTAAAATTAATAGTTTATCTTGCATAGTATAATGCAGAGCGAGAAAAGATTTCATATGTGTTAAAAGATTAATAAACATGTTAAATGAAAATCGATACTTAAAAATAAAGAAATATTAGGAATATAAACGTATGAATTTATTTGATCATAATAGAGACCATATATGTTTTTGAGAAGTTAAATTTACAAACTCCTAAATAAAAAGATTTATGATACTCTTATAACAATTTTAATTTATAGTACTAATATAGTTGGCAAGCGTGAAACATCATTTATTTTTTTAAGTGAAATTTTCTAAAGAGTGACTTACACAGTTTTGTTTTACGTTACTTTCAAATATTTGTTTAATTTCAAGGTGATGTGCTCACAGCATAACAAAATGCAATATTTATGTGTATAAACTTTTAAAAATTACAGTAAATTGCTCCAACTTGTGTTTTATCTCTTTTTACCTTCAGAAACACTATTGACAATACTCAAAAAATTAGAAATTTAAATTCCAATATTTAAATCACAGAATTGCAATATATTATAGCTTTAAGTTATTTCAAATTTCTTATATAAGATAATAATAGATATATAAAGCAATCTTATTGTTTTTTATTTAAAGTACATATACAAAAAAAAAACATCTATTTGTACGCTTTTACCATAGTACAGTGAGACGAAAAAGCAAATATCAAACGTTTTTATTACATTTTTTGAGCATACATGTCAGATTAACCTGCATTTTTGAATAACGATGTAAACTTTAAATTTAAAATACATTCTTTTATTTCTTTGACGTAAAATTTATAAATTTATTTGGTTTTTGAAATGTCATGTGAACATGGCTTTTTTCTCTTTCCGCTCAATCTTTTATTTACAAATTTTTTTTTTAAATTTTTTTTTAAACCTTTAGGCCCGCGCAGCCGTCCTGTTTAATATTAACTAAAAAAGGAACTAAATAAAATAAAGAGTTTCTAACGCAGCCATCTTAAGTAAGCTGCTTAACGAAACCAATCACAAGCCAGTTTTTTTGTGACGTTACAAACGCGCGAAAGATGTCAACAACAGCTGTTAAGCTAGTGAGAACGGCGAGCGGCATGGCAGCGCAGGCCAGAATCATATAACTAGTGTGTTAATACAGCAAAACTATGTTTCCCACCGTAGAAAATAATGCTCTATTAGCGGCACTTCTTGTGCAGTGCACAGCAGCACTCCTCCTTGGTACGTTATGGCACCGAAAACGTGCCAGAAGTTTTGGTGTACACCCTATCAATAGGCGCCGCAATGAAGCAGGTAAATTATTGTTTCTTATCTTTGGCACACGAAATGTTTTTAATATTAACTTTGGTGTTAATTGTAGGTCACTTTACTAATCTGTACCTCGAGGTGAGACAGGATGCGGATAAATTTTATCGCAACACACGCATGTCGCTGGAGCAGTTTGATAGACTACTAGTTCACGTAACCCCATACATGCCACGCAAAAGTGCTCGTCGACACACACCCATGCCACCAGAGATGCGCCTTGTAATAACACTTAGGTAACCGACAGTTGTTATATAATTTTTGCAAAATTTTAATATGCTTTAAAAAAAGAATAAAAATAATAATAATAATAAAGGAGGAGGGGGGGAGGGTAGGAAGGATATTAACCGTCAAATACATATATTACCAAATTGTGTGTGGGTTTTATACTGATTATATTGTTTTAATTTGACGTTTTAGGTATCTTGCTACTGGGGATGCGTTGTTCTCCTTATCGACTGACTATCGTATAGGTGAAAGTACTTGCCGTGGATTTATAAGGGAAACCTGCGATGCGGTATGGTCAGCTTTGCAGCCTCATTATCTCGCTCCTCCAACAAAAGAAGAATTTAAAAATATAGCTGAAGAATTCTGGTTACGTTGGAATGTTCCCCTATGTTTAGGGTGTATTGACGGCAAGCACATTACAATCAAATGCTCTCCAAACACTGGATCACATTTTTTAACTATAAAGGTTTTTTCAGTGTTATTTTAATGGCTATATGTGATGCTAAATATTGTTTTACGTTAGTTGAGATAGGACACTCTGGTAGTGTGAGTGATGGGGGGGTGTTTAGAAATTGTGATTTCGGTCAACGAATAATAAACAACACTCTTGATGTACCTGACCCTATCCCTTTACCAGGTACTGAAGGTACTGCTGATGCTTTACCTTCACATTATTATTTTGTGGGCGATGAAGCGTTTCCTCTGCTGACTAATTTAATGACACCATATGGGAAGGTGCAGTTGCTGGGACGGACCATAAAAGCCTTCATCAACAGGTCATTTAATTTGAGATTGTGCAGAGCATGAAGATTGATTGAAAATAGTTTTGGAATTTTGGCAGCAAAATGGCGTATATTCCACAGAACGATCGAAGCCTCACCAGATAATGCTGTCGCCATGGTAAAAGCTTGTGTTGTCCTTCACAACTACATTATTAGAAGCAACCCAAATGGTATGCCTTACAATCAACGCCAACTTGTGGACATATACGATGAAAACGATGAGTTTGTTGTGGCAGAAGTTTGGAAAGAGGTAACAATATGCAGAAAGTGCATGTTCGAGCCAATCGTAATGCTCCTGAAAATGCTAAACAATACAGAGACAGACTAGGTAATTTTTTCGTTTGGGTGAAACGTTTGTATGGCAAAACGAAAGAGTGACAAGAGGTACCTTTTAGTTATACGTTCGATTAGCCTTTGTTGTACTTAATGTACTATACATGTTTTATATGTTTATTTATATTTACTTTTGATTTTTTTTATATCTTATTGTATTTATCATTTTAACTTGCATGTCTATAATATATATCGAGGGCTGCGCGGCCTTTCGGAACATCTACATCCTTCGCGCGCAAGATATAGAAATATGTGTATTCTTCGCGCTCCGGACTAAAGAAACATCTGCGCTCTCCGCGGGCTTTAACATTGAAACATTTGCAGTCTTCGCGGCTGCACTAAATAAAATATCTACAAACTTCGCGCATAGCAATAATAAAATATCTACATTATTTGCGTACCTAAATAGGTTTAACGTAAAAATACGATGTGTACATACAATTTATTACTTAGTTTTATTTTTAATCTATCAATATAGATAAAAATAATATTTAAAACTATATTATGAATAAATTCAAGAGTTTTTATTTTATTTAAGCTTACCTGTTCTAGTGTAGTAATCAAAATATTTAACAACTGGTTAAATAATACAAGTAATTGAATGGTTGTATATTAAGTCTCATGAACTATGGTATTATAAAATAATTTTTTAAATCTCTATTAATTATAATCTTTTTTTTTTTTTTTTTTTTTTTTACTTTCTTTGAAATTATATCATATTATCACAAGATAACTTGTCTCGCCACTGGTTTATAATAAACTGAAACTTTTTCATGCCAACGTCTATAATAATCAAGGTAATCTATTTTATTTGAACTTTATACTTGAATACAATATAGTAAAATATTTTTCTATTGCCGTGTTTCAAAGTTCAAATTTATACGAATACAATCATTAAACTGCGTGACAATTAAACTTCAGTTTCAGTTTAGACAGTGAAATGAGTGGTCGTGTATTTATAGTATAGTTGTGATTGATTAAAAAAAGCAGAGTAAAAAATAAAGTGCAGTGCTACATCACACATAAATAATTCAGAGTTTTTTTATATTGTAATAAGCCGAGGAATTATTTTTAAGACGTAAGTTTTTTTTTTTTTTTTTTTACTTCTTACTTAAAAAAAATGTTCTTCGATAATTATTTATATTTCAAAATTTTGGTAATAAAATAACTATTTCTATAAAAAACTTTTAAAATACATTAATTTATAGAATTTTTATTTATTTATATGATATCATTAAATATCATACAACATTTACACTTGTAAAAGTAGGTAAAAAGAAAAAAAAATAGCAGAAGAACCAAAAGTTCATTTTGTAGATATTTTATTATTGCTATACGCGAAGTTTGTAGATATTTTATTTAGTGCAGCCGCGAAGACTGCAAATGTTTCAATGTTAAAGCCCGCGGAGAGCGCAGATGTTTCTTTAGTCCGGTGCGCGGAGAATACACATATTTCTATATCTTGCGCGCGAAGGATGTAGATGCTCCGAAAGGCCGCGTAGCCCTCGATATATATATATATATATATATATATATATATAGTTGGGTTAGAGCACAAACCGTGTGTACAAAAGAAACAAGGTTTAACACAGTATAAAAAACAATGAGAATTTGTACATCGTTGCTTTTGTAGATACACAGTTTGTGCTCTAACCCGACGATATGTATGCGTATAGTCACCTCAGAATAAGAATGTCGTTTCTGCAAAAAATACGAGAATTTGAACCTTGGCTCAGAATTGCATCAAATTTTTTACGACATTCTTATTCTGAGGTGACGATACGCATACATGCATATTATATATATATAAATTCTGACCTTTACATTGTATTTTAAAAATACTATTTTTGAATGTTTCATAAGAATTGTTCGTAAACCCTTTTTTTGTTTTTTGCACCGAAAACAGCACATATATAACATTTGAATAACCATAGCTGATTGACATTTTAGGAGCAGAGAACAGGGTTTACGAACAGCATTATTATAAATATCAATAAAAAAAATTAAATGGAACTGATGGTGTCTATTCAATTATGAGCAGCTATACCTTTCACTTATATTTAACGTTACTTACATAGGCTTTAATTTTTAGTTCTGAATAAGTGTTTGCATTCTTTTATACTACGGTTTCGTATAGTTATAATAAAAATAAACGAGTTTTGCTTGTAATTCTTTTATTAATTTTTGTTCAATAACAATACCCATAGCATAGAAGAGAAATAAAAATCATAAGCACAGTTGTTTATCAAGTATAAGGTATTGGTCCAATAGTAATAAAACAATAATATATATTAATATTTCTATTCAAACCTATTATCTTACAAACAAAAATAAAAGGATAGAAAAACCAGCAAGGGCCTTACCACAGTAGAAGTTCCATGGAGAGGTCGAGGTCTTGCATGGCACAGTATAATGTTATAAAAGTTTCTTAATAACTTGAAAGCTTTCGAAAGCCATGCAAGACCTCGACCTCTCCATGGAACTTCTACTGTGGTAAGGCCCTTGCTGGTTTTTCTATCCTTTTCTTTATCATTGATCCTAACCGCGATGGTTGTTTTCCTTAAATTGAAACAAAAATAAAAGGTAATAATAATTGAATCTTTTAAGGTAAATTTGACTAAGTGATAAAAGCATTATAAAAAGTTTTGATTGCAAAAAACAACAACACATAGATCAATTAGAAAATAAAGAGGAAATATGTGTAAGATGGTAATGACAGTGACACTGGTTTGTATTAAGAAAAGCACGCCATACTATGCCCCGTACCTCAATTTTTCCTAACCACTTTATGTGTTTTTTAATCAAATGAATTTATAGTAATGTTGCTTAAATAAATAATAATGAAGTTTATGTATCACTGAATTATCACTGCAGATAAAAGCACAAAATAAAATATCACAGCATAACGAATTCTTTTTTAACTGCAGCAAACTACACTAAATGTAAAAACTAATTACAATTCAAAAATTTAAATAATAGTCATACTGCATTTCCTTAGTACCATTATAAAAAACTCAATCCATTACCCACTATGAGTATGGAATAATTAAAATAGAAAAATAAACGTTAAAATCTCATTTGAGACATGTCAATAAAAAAAAAATCAATTATCATTTGCTGATCTGAAAAATCTAATTTCCTGCATCACAAATTCCATTGTTTTAAATGCTACATCTTCTCTAATGTTAAGTGGCAAATTTTTAAGTTGTGCAGATATCCATCTACCAGTAGCACACACAGCATCTTCTGTTGGCTGTTTGGCAGCACACGCAATGTTATTCACTGCTTCTGTAGCTCCAAGTACAGCTTGTGCAAGAAACTCTTCATCAACGGCAGAAGATGATATATCTCTTTTGCCTCTGTTTCTCCTTGGTGTTGCTAACTGGTTTCCGTATTTGCTCATCGTTTCTCCTAATACAGGCGAAGAAGGATTTTTATCAGAGGAGGACCAAACCAGAGGGCTTGTAGGACATTTCCTAGCAGTTACTTCTGCTCCTGCTGGGCTTGTGCTTTTACGAGTAAAGGAAGTGGTCCAATGAGTCGAGGGACTTCTAGAGTTTAAGTCTGGGACCAGTGGTATACGTGAAGGCAGATCACCTTCCTAAAATAATAATAATTAGGATAATTTCAAGTCAAGACAACATTATAAAGCCAGAGTGATAATATATATTAGTTAACTTTAATGAAAGCATATTACATTTCTTTGATTTTCATATATTAACACAAAATAGATTTTTTATATATATTTATATTTTACCTGATGATACGTTAATATGCTTGTAACGACTTTCTTTAGAGACACTGTCACACTCCTAAACTCTAGGTTGGATGATGAAGGTGGCATGCTTGTTGTCCTCTCTGTTTGCTGGCACAACTCTTGCTGTTCTACATTTGTTGCATCTTGGGGCACTCTCATTCTGCAGCTGCTGTCTCTCGTAGCTACCTTCTTTACATGAGGCTCCTCCAAATAACTCCTTAAGATAAACAGAATAACACCGTTTATTCAAATCAATGCTCTATCAAAAATATTATTACATAGTGTTTTTAAACTGTCCAAATGATTTAAATCATCAATAATTAATTATTTTCCTATACCACCCATGTTATTAAGTGAGCAGCCAACATGGCGTTGACTTTAACATGAATGCATACACCCTTACTTCGCCAAGTTACTGACGCATGTGCCATGGTGCGCTGACATATTACTAGCTTTTTTGGAAGTTCTACTTCTTTTTGTCCCCTCTAAAAAGTTGGTAGCATTCCAAAATTTCCAGCCTGGCAAGGGTACGTCATCCTTGGCAGATCCACTAGCAGACTTTTTCTTCTCCATGTAAATTTTCCTGTAATAGCAACGGATTTTCTTCAATTTTGTAAAGATCTGCTTTACTTCCTCACCTACAAGAAATTTACAAGGGTATTTTAAAAATATATATTCATATATATCTGTATGTGTATACATCAAGTACAGTATACATACGTATATATGTACAAAGTACATACACTTATGGAGAACAAAAGATGCATGGCGAGCTCATAACTTTACATTTGCATGTGTGCTAGGGAAAGCAACAATAAAAAATGTACAATATATGCTTTGGTGATGCTCTCAAAGACACACACACACACACACACACACACACACACACACACACACACACAAACACACACACAATCACATTAAGCATCACCAATTAAGCATAATGTATCCCTATTCTTTATGCTATATGCAATTCAGGACTACCGTGATGCAATTACTCAAGTACAAAATTGTGCACATCAGTGTATTGCATACAATTTTGTATGTACACTCCCCCGAGATAAATCTGACCGGTCGCGTTAAAGTCTATTTAACATTTGGAGACATGAACGCTATGGTCAAATTTATCTCGGGGGAGTGCAATGTGCATATTATAGTTTCTTCTATATCACATAAGTATATAAGTATAAAAGAACTTTGTTGATTGTTTTTACTAAAATTAATCATAAAATAATATATGAACAAGTGCAATTTGGTTCAATGTTCATTGGCAGCATTATATGTTGATTGCAATTGAACATACTTACTTACAGCATGTTTAATACTACATAGACACAGGCAATGAATATGGAACCAAAAATACTGTCGCGACCATTACTCATTGTTATATGAATATCCTCACACGTGAAAATAAACAATTTGATGTCATGATCTATAACATATGACATCAATCAAGACAACATGTTATACATTATAATGTATACAAGTAATTCAACTGTACTAAATTTCATAGCATTTGCTATTTATTACTGGTTGATGAAGTTTCGAAGCCATTATTCTACAATATATTCTACTTTTTTATAATACAGTAATAAATAGTATAATATGCTTTGCAATTCAGGACTGTACTGTAATGAATTACCTGTATGCATCGAAATGCCATGATATACATATAAGAACATAAAATCATATTCTTTATTTTCACATGTATAGGCTTGCATGACAATAAATAAAGGCGAATGACTGGTAATTTAGTTCAATTATGTTCTCTGTCATTGTTGATAGTAATTAAAACTGCTGATAGTATATATGACCAGCAATACTTATATATAAACACACAGGTAGTAAGTATGTTAAATTATTAATCAACAATGGCAGAGAACATAATTGAACCAAATTACCAGTCGTTCGCCTTTATTTATTGTCATGCGAGCCTATGTGAACATAAACAATATTATTTTTATGTTCTTATATGTTTATCATGTCATATCGAAGACAATAAATTATGCATACAGGTAATTCATTACAGTACAATCCTGCATTGCAAAGCATGTATTATACTATTTATTACTGTATTATAATAAAGTATAATATATTGTAGAATAACGGCTTCGAAACTTCATTATCCCCCAGTAGTTAATAGCAAATGCTATATGTAATTCAGTACAGTTGAATTAATTGTATACATTAATGAATAACATGTTGTCTTTATTGATTTCATATGTTATAGATCATGACATTAGTTTGTTTATTTTCACGTGTGAGGATATTCATAACAATGATCGTAATGGTCGCGACAGTATTTTTGTTTCAATATTCATTGCCTACTGTGTCTATGTAGTATTAAACATACTGGAAGTATAAGTATGTTCCATTGCAATTGCATGTCAATGAACATTGAACGAATTGCACTCGTTCATATGATTCACTTTATTTATAGAGAAAAATAAACAAATTTCTCTTAATTATACTTACTTATATTATGACATGCTTTGGTGATGCTTTGGAAGACACACACGTGCTGCAGGAAGAAAAGTTAATTACATGGACTCGGTGTGTGTGCATGCATCAGTCTTCGAAAGCATGAGACCAAAGCATTGTACATTTTTTATTGTTGCTTTCCCTGGCATACATGCATGTATGTAAAATGTAAAGTTAATATGACCTCACCATGCATCTTTTGTACTCGATAAGTGTATGCGTATACATATAATGTACATATTATACGTATTTTTTCATTGGCTGTGTAGTGTGTGGGTGATACACTCGATCATACATACGCGTAATCACTGTATTGTTATAGTAAATTTGTTATGACTATATATAGCAGTGATTACACTATGCATATATAATATTCAAGCTGTGTTGTTGCAGCTGTTCCCTATATATAGACGTGGGTGGGATTTAATGCCATTTTAACTAGGTGTTGTATAATAGTATATACCAGTATGTTCTATCATTAAATTTGCTCCTATCGATTCCCAATACTGCAACTTCAGTGTTTAATTTTTGTAGTCCTTATGAAACGTATCATACAACAATAAGTGAGGTTTTACAGCATCAATTATTTCTTGTTTTAATAAATCTTCCCCAAGTTCTTCATCGTAGGTACGGTCGTCTGTTCTAACCTTCTGTGAATCTTCGTCAAAATAAGCATGCTCCATTTTATCTTATTAATAATTAATCAACAACGCACGACATAATAGTATAATAAATATATAATATAAAATATATGGCAAGACTGACAAAAAAACACACAAGGAATAAGCAGGCTGGCCGAAGCTGAAAAGGTTGCAATGTTTCCCGATAACCGATCGGTTACGAGTAACGAGAGTGCTGCCGCATCGCTATCACATTTGTTCGCATTTGTATGTTGTATTGTATATATGTGACGCTCAGTAGGCGTGAAGGCGCGTAGCCTTTTAAATGCATCGGGAAACTTTCACTCTTATTCAACAATTCGTTTATTTTTTTCTATACATCAAAAATGGAATATTTTTCCTGTGTAATCCATATTCTAATTTATCGCTTCAATTTACATTTTTTATTTAGTGGGTGCGCTGTGATTGGCTGGAGCTTGGCCGAGCCAAGCTCTCTTAACTAAAATAAATTCTAAAATAAATTCTTAAATAAAAGCTTGAGCCTCTTAGCTAAAATAAAGATGGCGTCGCGTCACGCTGCTCTCAGCCAATCACAGCGGCGTATTTTTTAAAATTTATTTAACATTAAATAAAATAAGACGGCTGCGCGGGCCTTTACATTAGAGTTAAGTTAAATAGAAAAATATTAAAACGTTTCAGCAACATCCTGCATAAACGTCTCAAAACGTTTTTGTCTAGGATTTATACTTTTCCACCAGATCTCAATCAAGTGCCTTCTTAGCAAGGGTGTACCTCGCATATTATGCATGATCTTTAATTTAAGTGTACTCCAGGTAGTTTCAACAAGCTGTGTATTAGCCCCACTAGCAGGATCAATAAAATTATTACTATGGTTAACAGTATTATGTATGTATCCTAACTCTTCTAAACCATTATATGCTGGCCACTGATCTGAATGAATTCGGGTACCAATAAAAACCTCTCGCTGAATAATTTGATGCAATGTGGGCCGATCTCTGCGATTTACAATCAAATATATTTTTTACAGTAGACCAGAGGGTAGTTATTGTACTAAGCCAAATATCCATTGCTTGGTCATTTTTTTGTCATAATTTCTATCACGAGGTACATCCATATATTCTTTTTCTTCTTCTCTTTCTAAATCTTCATTTAATCGATAATCACCAGCCAACAATCTTCCTTTATTGTCTTTTCTGCGTCCTTTCAATAGAGACTCGTCTATTTGTACTATTTGGTTATTACCTCCCATTTGGGGTCTATTTTTCCATTTTCTTTCTGGAACGTCTCTGCATAATTAGAACCAATCTGGAATTGTATGACTTGAATGTCCAGTTAGTTGAGTAGTGATAACAGTTGGTAAATCAAAGCACCACTAATAAACAATAGTCAATATTTGGCTTAAAGAAAGTTTAGAGTATGGTTTTCTGTTTGTTGTAAAAAATGTAAAAAAAGCATTGAACTTGCGAATTGATTGAATAATCCTATATTTATGTATCTTACATTTAAAAGCTGGATTTCTTTTTACTGTGCCATCTAAATTCATTTTTGAAGATTTTCTCAAAACAAATTTCATACTGTTTACTCCACATTTTTTACATAATGGTGGATTATGTTCACTTAACAATATGCCATTGTAATCTAACCATTTTACAGATTTAACCTCCAAAGAGAACAAGTGCATATATTCATAGAGGAGCATGTGTTAATTATTAATTTAATTCAAAATAATGAGTATGTAAATTAAAATATTTTGCAGTTTCATTTTAGACACGCTGACACATTTTTCTATATGTAACTTAGTAAAATATATAGTTTATAGTTTTTCAAAAGACATCTAAATACAACCATATTTGCAAAAATGATTTATTATCTTGATGCTCCATTACATAAAAAAAAGTTACAAAATTGTCATCTTGATTATAGTAAAACCCTGGATTTGCGAGAAATTGTGGATCTTTGGGGGTGTATTTAGGTATTAAGACCACCTACTAAAACTTTCAAGTATGCGAGAGAAACTACTAAGAATTGATAATTTGAAGCATTTAAAATATAAATATAAATTTATTTTTAAAGGAAATATATGTATATTAATTCTAGAAACAAAATAAAAATAGCTAAAATGTAAATTTTATTATGATAGTGTTTAGAAGTATTTATATTTTTTTTTTAAATAGAAATTAGAAGAAAAACTTATTTCATACAAGAAAGAAAAACATAAAACACAACTATTTTCTCATTATGCTTTACGTGAAAAAATTTTTTTTATGTAGAGAGATTTATACTTAAAATAATGAAAAATAGTGTCGCCGGGTTTTGATGTCGCTGATGACCTCACTTCTTTTATATGAACCATAAATATATTAAAAAATTTATGTATACTTTATTGAATAAATCAAATCCGTTTTTTTTATTGCATTACCTACTTATTTAAAACCTGAAATCAATTGAAAAGTATTTATTCAATATTATTATATTTAAAAATGGAGAAATAAAATATATGGTTTAAAAATATATATATATGAAAACTAATATTTATACCCAAAATATTTTTTATAGTAATTCTTGTGTATTTTGTCATGTCAATTTTCACATTTTTTTGTCTTAAATTTACAACATATAAATCCTTTTTATTATTAAAACATATTTAAAAAAATCGTTTAAATTACCTCGTCACAAATAAAATAAAACAACTCATTATACTTTATGTATCCTAATTTGTTAATTTTAGTTAAAAAAAGTATCACAAATATATCAAAAATATTATTTATAAATTTGACTAGAAAGAAATTTGATACTTTTTTCTATTTATTTATTTAATTTTCTAATACAGAACAAGTTTCTGTTCTATCCATCACCCGCCTATCTTTCTATCCCCTACCTATCCCAATGATTTATGGTTACAAAATTTTAAAGCGTTTTTGATTTACTATATAACAATAGTTTAGTATAGAATTGCTAAAGGAAAGTGTATATTATAAAACTTATAGTTATTTTTCCCGCCATCTCAAGCGTATATCATTTGATCTCCCGTGTTCTATGTATCTATGGTTTTGTATTATATATACGGTTTATAATAGCTGCGTTCACTTGTATATAAATAGTACAATAGAATAATAGAATATATAAATCACAATGTAAACATGAGGGCATTTTGACTTTACTTTAACAAGCAGCATTGTTGGCAAAAAAATACCGATTTATTATCGCCATTCACCAATAACAATTTTTTTTTTAATATGCAATACAAGGATGGATTTTATTGGTTAGTTGAACCTCTATTGTTACAAACCAAACACCAAATTTTAGATGCTTGTTTAGTATCAAAAAGTTGGTCAAGCAAGCATTGTGCGTGCCAGACAAAATGAAAGTAATTTTTATTTTATAAATCTAGAAAAATATTTGCATTAACTTAAAACATATGCTATATTATTTAAAAGCCTTTTTTTTAACCACGGCATAACCCGTGCATTTTGATGCTCTTATATAGCAATAAATAACATTGCTCAGCATGCATAGCACATTAACGTAGTATTTAGCTATTTAGTTGGAAATATTAGCAATTTTTTTAGTTACTATTATCATTACTTTGCATAAAATATCATTTTTATATTATAATATAATTATTTTTCAATACCACAAAAAATTGAACAAAATTTCTATAAGTATTTTTTTTATTAAATTTTTCTCCTTATTCAACTTACTAAGAGTCCGATTCACTATACTATTATAGTCAAATTTGATAACGAAACTTTTAAAAATTTACTCACTCGGAAAAAAGCAAAAAGCTTAAAAAAAAAAAAAAAAAAAAAAACTATCAAAAGAGCTTTCAAGTTTATAAGCTCCACACTTCAGTTGCACACGCCACTATAACAATAGCGTTTAGAAGAAAAAAGGGGGCGACGAGAGCCCGCAAAGCTATTAAATAGGCAGCTTGTATGCACCGCTGGGGGTTAAAGAGAGGGAGAGGGAGAGAGCGCGCAGAAGTAATTGTTTTGAGTAATCAGATTTTATTTACAATTTTCATGCACATTTTCCACAATTTTTATTTATTTTAGACATCTTAAGTACAGTAAAGTTTAAATTATTTGCATTTTGTTTTAAATTTTACTTTAACATTGTGTTGTAAAAAGTTGAGTGCAGTCGTGTATGAATTTTATTTCTCTTGCCGTCAAGAATAGTGCCGCTGGCGAAAATTCTACGGAAAAGGGGGCGTAGCTACCTTTTTTAAGTAAAAATTACAATCATTAACGTAAAAGAGCAAAAGAAAAAAAACTCCCAGGGCAAGAATAGAAAAATCTTGTGTAAAGTAATATTATATTTGACATGACATGACTAGTTACCTTTGATATCAAAAATTTTGTATGAATATTTCTTTGGCAAAGAGTATCATCTTTTGAAGAAAAAAAACGGACAAGATTTCTGAAAGTCCGTCATGAGACATTGGGTTTAGATTAATTTATTTCGATTTAATACTTTTATTTACAACCTTTATACACAGGATCGGCCTGAGAAGAAAAGGACCGGTCCGCAAGATTAAAAAAGGGCTCGCGAACGGCATAAAAAAATTGAGGCCACGCCCCCTTTTTTAGTGTAATTTTAAATACTTAAAAAAATACTTTATTTTTTTTTCTGACAATAGGATTTTTATGACATGCACATTACAAATAAAATTATTATAACATGTTTTTATGTGAGCTAATTGACCACTAGAGTTCACTAAGGGTGCAATTTATTAAAAAAATTAAAAGCGGATAAAATTTTAAAATTGAATGTAATCTCTTGTCGTCTTTTGAAAGAAAAAGAAAATTTATAAGTCTAAAACAAGTCTGTACCGAATAGGCAGCACGTATATAAGCTCTCTCTATATGTTAGTATAGTAGAGAGAGAGCAGATGTATATTCTCTCTCTCTTTCTCTCTATCCCTCTCTTTATAACACATAGATAGAGCTTATTGCTTCAGCAGAGTGTCTTAATTAGGCATTATATTTATAGCTTTTCTCTCTATTTTTTTTATTGTAAGGATTTTTTTTTGCTGGTCATGTTGTGTTATTGTGCTACCACACGGTATTCCCAGTCAAAATTGACTAAAAAGTTATAAATATCATCTATTGTCTCTAAAATAAAATATTAATAATGTAGCAACTAAAATAGTAGTTTTATAATTTTGTATCCAAGCCCATTACATGCCTCGGCCGCCTCGCGTCCGAAAACAAGAGCTAGGCTAAGAGGCTTCAAAGGACAAGGCCCACCCCACACCTAGTTCCTCTCCTGGGTGGTGACGGACGCTACCGCATGATTTGGGGCTGGATGCCCATGCAATAAATATTATTATTATAAGATTCGTGAATTATGTTTTTGGGCACTAAATATTCATAAACTAAGGATCGAGGTTATGTTAATGTTGAATCTATATGAAAAATATAGTTAAGAACGTAAAATGTTTCTTATTCCAAGTAAAAAAAAATGTATAAAATATGAAATATATTATAGCATTTCAAGATTTAACACGCAGCAATATTTTTTATTGTGCGTTGAATACTGCTTCGTATGAACTGTATAAATGTCTTAGAAAAATCCAAAAATCTAAGAACATCTCCAGTTAAGCTCCTAGAGAAAACAAACCTACTGTCCTTTTTTTCGATTTGCGCTCCATAATTATTTTCTTTTAATTTGACAATAAAGTTTTACTCTGAGAATTAAAATAATAATAATAAGAAAGTCAAATAACATATGCGTAAATTTCTGGATAAACCAAAACTGCATAATAATAAAGAGATGGAAATAAAACTTTGTTATAAAAATGTTAATAAAAGAAACTTGCGAATGCAGCGAGAGTTTTTTTTTTATAAATTTCAACCAATTAAACACCAAAATTAGTCAGGAAAATTATAAATTATATATATATAAGCTCTATCTATGTGTTATAAAGAGAGGGATAGCGAGAAAGAGAGAGAGAGAGAGAGAGCAGAGGTATATTCTCTCTCTCTCTCTCTACCTATCTCTCTCTCTCTCTCTCTCTTTTTTTCTTTATCCCTCTCTTGATAGATAGAGCTTATTGTTTCATCAGAGTGTCTTAAATAGGCATTTTATTTATAGCTTTTCTCTATTTCATTTTTATTGAAATGATGTTTTTTTTGCTGGTCTTGTTGTGTTATTGTGCTACCACTCGATATTGCCAGTCAAAATTGACTAAATAGTTATAAATATCAAGTATTGTCTCTAAAATAAAATATTAATAATGTAGCAAATAAAGTAGTTTTGTAATTTTATAATATGTAATATAGTAGCTCGTTTTATAAACTACACACAAATATTGAGCGAGCTTCGAAAATGTTCCTTTGTTAAAAAACAGCTATATATGACGTCGTTACCTGATTACTCCGTTTATACATGTGATCAATCAGTGTCATTTCTTCTTTTAGTTCTTTAAACTTTATAAAAATGAAAGAAACTCACAAAAAAAAAGTTGCATATGACACATACGACTCACTTTTATTGGCTAAAACCAAAACCAAAACAAAAACAAGATCAACCAATAAATGTGTCTTATTTTGTTGTTCAGTCAATAACTGATATTGAGATTTACTTTACTTTACAGAACGAGCTAGTATATAAAAATTATATAGAGTCATTTTGAAAAAAAAAGTTAAAGTCTCTTAAATAAAATATTAATAATGTAGCAAATAAAATAGTTTTTAATTTTATTATTATGTATGTCAGAAGAACAATCACATTTAGACCCGTCAAAATCATAAACTTAAATTTTACAAGTTTTTTTTTTCAAGCTGACTCAATACTTATGTGTAGTTTATAGAATGAGCTATAATTATTATTTAAATTTGCTCAGATTATGACATGTTTTATGCATACTTTATTAAGGTACTAATTTAACCTGTTAACCACATCAATGCTCTCAAAAAAATCGCGAAGTATTTTTAAACTGGCAAAATGTGCCATTTTCCTCTCAAGTATATAATAAAAATTATATTATCAAAATTTCCACAAAAATAATTACTTTTAGATTTTCATAAGAAACTTGACGGAGAGAGAGAAAGAGAGACAGAGAGAGAGAGAGAGAGACAGAGAGAGAGAGAGAGAGAAAGAGCGCAGATGTATGTACTAAAAAAACACAAAGACCTTCCTGTTTTTACCTGCGTTTTTTTTCTGTCATATATATGCATATTCTATGCACAATATTAAAAGTGTAGCGTACTACCAAATAATAAAGAATATATAAAACTCTATACCATACGAAAGGAATGTCTCATCGTTTTTCTATTCACTGGATAGGCTTATTTGTACACGTTTTCCCTTTTTCTTACTCTCGAAAGGTCTTTTTTAGTATAAAAGAAAAATTTACAATCTCCTTCCAACTAGGGAGGAGGAGGACGATGCAACCGGGACGGTATTTAGGGTAGTCAAACCGTGAAATCACAAGAGTAATAAAAACTCAAACGAAATATTAACTTTCTTAAATATTCATGATAGCCTTAACATTATCATTTATTACATAGTTTTGGAAAAAAAATTACTTATTTTCTCGTTTCATTCGTGATTCTACGACAATTAGAAGTTAAGTAATGCAATGATAGTTTTCACCTCCTCTTGAAAAGATCGCGCAAAAGAAAAAAATACATTTATAAGAAAAAGGCAAAATGTTAAAGCAATAGAAAACATAAAACAACATATGCCATTTGATGTACGAAAACGAAATGGGATCTGCAAACCTGATGACAATTTTTATCAGAATGTTAATGTAGCCCCACGAGAGAGCGTGAAAAACTGTAAAGTATGCAAGTTTCGTGAAAGAGAGAGACTAAGAGAGAGAGAGAGAGAGAGAGAGAGAGAGAGAGAGAGAGATGTCTATCTCTTTCTCTCTATAGGGTGTGTGCGTATGACGTCATTCTGAGCGCTTTTCGATTCTCATCTTGAGCAATGAATAACATTGCTCAGCATAGGACTAACGTAGTTTTTGGCTATTTTCTTTAGAAAATTATCTATTTTTTGGTCATTATTATTTTTCTTACATACTTGAAGTTTTAATTCAATCTTGTTGCTTATAAACACCATTTACTACGTTTATACATTTGATCAATTATTGTTATTTTTTCTTTTAGAACTTTAAACTTGATAAAAATGAAAGAAACTCAAAAAAAAAAGTTCCATTAGACACATGCGGCTCACTTTAATCGGCTAAAACCAAAAACAAAACAAAAACAAGATCAACCAATGAATGTGTCTTATTTTGTTGGTGTTAAAATATGGATTTGCTTCCGCCAATACAAAATTAAAACTGCTATTTTATTTTATTATACAGGGTGTCCGTAAAGTCTTTGAGGATGTTTAGACACAAAGAAAACACACAAGACTTAACGTAAAATTAACTTTTTAGACATCAAATTAAAGCTTAGATTTTTACAATTTTGAAAATTTAAACAGTTTTAAAATCAAATATTTATTAACTTTGCTAGAGGAGAAAAAGCAAAAAGTGAAATTTTGAGTTTTTTTTTTTTTTTTTACGTTTTTCTTTTTTACATTTTTTTTTTAACTTTACATTATGGTATCCTTACCATAATGCACCGATGGCTGCGTGACAGACATCCAGAGGAACATCTAGCTCGCTCACACATTATGGAGCATTTGCGTTGTGATGGACTGGATGGTGGCAGTGATCCTCTGCTTTCAGCTCTCACACGTAATTTACTGGTGTTTTGATGACTTTATCCTTGACGTAGCACCAGAGGAAGAAATTGGGGGGGAATGAGGGGGGCTGAGGCCAGATGATCTTAAGAACCCATGCAATAGGTTCATCTCGACCAAGCCTTCTACCTGGAAACACCGTATTCATCGTGTCTCTGGCATTATGTGCCCAATGTAATGGAGCACCGTCATGACCCCATTTTGCCTGTGCTTGAAGCAGCTGAGGGATCGCAAAATTTTCTAGCATATCCTGGTAATTATCCCACCTGACTGTTGGCTCTTGGAAGAAGAATGGGCTGATCGTTCTGGTCAGGTGGGATAATTACCTGGATATGCTTGAGAAGTGTGCGATCCCCCAGCTGCTAGCTTCAGCTTAATGGTCATGATCTAATCTTCCAGCAAGATGATGCTCCACTTGGGCACATAATGTCAGAGACACGCTTACACTCTTAATACGGTGTTTCTAATTAGATGGCTTGGTCGAGATGGACCTATTGCATAGGTCCTTAAGATCACCTGGCCTAAGCCCCCCCTCCCTTTCCAGATTACTTCCTCTAAGTCTACGTCAAGGATAAAGTCTTCAAAACACCAGTGAGTTACGTTCCGTTCGAGAGCTGAAAGCAGCGGATCACCGCCACCATCAAGTCCATCACAACGCAAATGCTCCATAATGTGTGGTGCGAGCTAGAGGTTCCTCTGGACGTCTGTCGCGCAGCCATCGGTGCATTATGGTAAGGATACCATAATGTAAAGTTTCAAAAAACAATGTTATAAAAAAGTAAAAAAGTAAAAAAATAAAAAAAAATTCAAAATCTCACTTTTTGCTTTTTCTCCTCTAGCAAAGTTAATAATTATTTGATTTTAAAACTATTTAAATTTTCAAAATTGTAAAAATCTAAGCTTTCATTTGGTGTCTAATAAAATAATTTTTCGATAAGCCTTAAGTGTTTTCTTTATGACCAAACACCCTCAAAGACTTTACGGACACCCTGTATATCCAAACACAAACTGTTTTTATTTATAATTTTTTTATATATTTATAAAATAACCTAAACCACTTATATATTTTCCTAAATGTTTTGAGCAACTCTTATCAATCACCAAAAACCCATATTTGTTTTCCCAGATTTTAGAACATATTTCTTTAAATTTATCAAAACTCATATCTAATGCTACGTGTTCATTAAAATTATGAGACATATTCAATAAATCTTGACGAAACACAAAAAGTAAACAGCTTTGATCTCTTGTTTCATGTTTTAAAATTGAATATAATGATTGAGCTAAAATAAAACAATCTAAATTAAAATAACGACCCATTGCAAAGTAATCTGAAACAATTTTTTGGTCTTTATTATTAATATCATCAAATATTAAATAGAATGGGGTTTTGTTAATTTAGGTTTTGAAATATTTATAACATCACTATATGTATAGTAACCAATCATTGGGGTCTGCTTCTTTATTTCTTTTAAAAATTCATATTTACCTTGATGTAAAGTATTACTTATTATTTATACATTTTTAAATCTTAATCAATTTGGTTCAGAAAGTAGACTTAACATTAGATTTGTTTTGCCACTATTACATGTACCACAAATAACAGTTCTAATATTATCTGGTAACAGTATACCATGTTTGTTTATCGTTGATATACTAGAGGTGAAATCAAAATTACAAACATTAAACTGTTCTTTTTGTTCACTGAGCTGCATGTTCAGAAAAAATGAAAAAAAAACATATACCTTATATTATATAGCAAAATCTTGAACTATGGAAAAAAAGATAAGTTTTTATTTTATTTGTTATATTTAATATTTATATATTTTAATATTTATTATATATATATATATAAGTAATTGTACAGACAAAATAATAATAATAATAGAATAGAAAGCTTTCTTCACTTACCAAAGTGGAGGTTGAGACTACTTCATAATAATAATAATGTTACTAAAATATTGAAACTATATTAAAAGATACATTATTTGTAAGAAGTTATTAGTATATAATGTTAAATTAACATTTAAAATTTTAAATGACAATTACCAATTACTTATAAATTATCTTAACTATATGTTAATTTTAATGTATTTACAATACACTTTCATATTCAGCCTCAATATTGTTATGATCTTAATTTTACTGCAAGTTGGTAACGTAGGTAAATTTCTTATGTTTGATATTTTGGTTTTGTTTTCATTTTATTTATCCACTTCATTATGAAGTCTTTTTATATCAAATAATAAACGTTCGTTTTCATGTTTTAAATGAATCATTCCTACTTGATAGACTTTAAAGTAAAATAAACAAGCAAATAGTATGACAAGAAAAGATATTACAAATATTAAAACAATCAATGTAAATAAAAAAATGTTTTTTTTATAAATATTAGTTTCATTTGTTGATTTCATAACCGTGTTTTTAATTTGATTAATATTAATAAGCTCCGTGTAATCCATAAAACTAGCATAATTATTTTCAAAATATCCAGGCAATGTTAAACTTTGGTGTTTAACTCAGACAAATGGTTTGATTTGCGATATTTTATCATATGTTAATTATTTAATAAACAAGGATAACTATTTTCAATTATTTTACCTTCAAATTTAACATTACATTGACAAGGTATTTTTAATTGAATTGCTCCTATATTATTATAAGTTATGTCGTGTTTAGCAATCAAAGTAGTATTATAATATGAAAAAATAGAAGACGGAGGATAAATTTATAGATAGGTATTAAATGATATTTTTTGGATAGAATTTTTGTGATTTAGTGCACAAATCATAGGACAAACTTTTTTTAATAACTTAGCACTTCCGCCGTTAATAATAGTTGATATACATTGAATTTTTAAATTAAAGTCTGACATATATTCTGTAATATAACATAAATCAGAATGCTCTAAATTACAGTGAGGTTCGTAATACAGTGCCTTATTTTGTGTTTTGATATATACAAAGTTAAAAGCATTATATACAATTTGACACGTCTTTTTCTCTAATGCAAATTGAAGAGGAGTAAATTTTAAAAAATTTTGTGTTCAAAAATAGTTGTCACGAGTACTTGAATTTTAAATAGCATATTAGATTTTGAGAGTATACATTCAGTATTATCAGTATAATAGTATTGCATTAAGTTTTTTATTGAAATAGCAAATTTTTTGTTACTTACAATTTGTGATTGTAACACATTAAGTGCACGCAATAATATTTTGGGTGTGACAAAATAATAGAATAAAAAGCGTGTTTGACATTTAGTTAATAATTGGTCAAATATTATAAAATCAGAACTAACTAAGGAGAAATCATCAGAAATTATACTAGTTTGATACAAAATTTCATAAGCCTGTGCAGTATATTTTATTAATTCCGAATACTCAACTTCCGAAAGAAAATTTTTATTACATGATTTCTCATCATAGTAGATTGCCATGCTGAATCTTGACTATCTTTAAAAAAATTCAGAATTTAAATCATTTTCACTGTCAAATGAAATATTTAGAAATAAATTTTCAAAATATTCCACTTTTGTTTTAAGACTACAACATGTATTAGTAGTATATTCATGAACACAATGAGGACATTCTCTGTTAGTTACCTCTCTCTTTTTTTGTAGTGACTTCAGAATTTCAAATTTGACATCAATCAATATAGGAAGTATTTCATAGGTAGAAATATTTGCCAATATAGTCAAACTAGCTCCGGGAGAAGTGAAAACTGGAATACTCTCAGGTGATGAGATTGCATGTTGTAACAGAGCACACTCCTTAAAAAAATTAATATATAATAATTAAAAATTATAATTTTTTAAGTAAATTTTGAAACCTTAAATTAAATAATACTTACCAAAAGGAGAATAATTTGAAACATTTTACAGTCAAGATTGACTGAACATATTTTAATATTGTTAAAATTAATAAGTATGTTTATCAAATGAAGTAATGAAACACAATGAGACAAATTTAAAGATGTGATCTCTTATATATTTTCACATGACGGAGATTTTTCTACCACAAGTTTGATAAGAAATAGTTTTTGCTACGTATTGCATATTTATTTTGCAGGATGTTTGTTAATAAATGATAAAAATTGTATAAAGTTAGTTGCAGAGGATGTAATTTCCTTTTTAATAAGTTGTGTAATTGTAGTAGATAGCATAATAAACTTTGTATATATGTGCATATATACATGTTATTTATTTATATTATTTTTTTTTTACCATAATATTTTTTAAAATATTGCTATATATTTTATGTATTGATATTGATTAACATGTTATTAAAGAAACTATACATATCATATTTATTATAATTTGTAAATAACGACGCAAGAAAAGCTGTACTCTATATAGTTGCACAATGTATACATAAATATAGCAATTCCAATAAGAGGAAACAAGCGAAAGTACAAAATTACATGTATAATTTTTTTAAAATGGTGCGCTAAAATTCAATTATTAAACTATAGCTAAAACATTATTTATAAGCGGCAGCACATACAAGATAAATAAAAGAACGGCAATGACTGTATTTGAGAGGTGGAGTCAAAAAAAAATATTTATAAGTGACAGCACGTAAAAGATAAAAAAAAGAATGGCCCTCTCTGTACGTCACGTTTTTTTTAAGAAGCGGAGTCTAAAAAAGATTAAAACAATAGTTTCCTTATAAGTAACACGTTAGACCCCACCTCCCCTCCCACATGTGTGCTCATAGGTAGCCCTGTGTGCTCACCTTGTGTGCACACCCTGTATGTACACCCTGTGTGCACACCCTGTATGTATACCCTGTATACACACCCTGTATGCACATAGACACCATGTGTACACGGTATGCACCCACCCTGTGTGTACATAAACACCATGTGTACACATAGACAATCTGTGTGCACACTCTGTATAGGGGTGGCAGCGCCGTGAAGATGTGAAGGGTTATGAGCTTTTATGGTAGCGTCTTAAAGATTTAGGGGTGGGATGCTGTGAGATGATCATTGCCTTATTTTGGTAAGATTTTTAAAGATGTGATCTTATATAGTCATGGGATGCTGTGAAAGGGTCTGTATCTTTTTGGTACCCCTTTTTACTTAACTACTGACGGCAGTGACTGTCAGTGGAATGTTGTGAATGGAAAATAAATAAGAAATCAATGACTACGGCCAAATCAATCAACATGGTTTTTTAGGATAATACACATCTTGCTTTTTAAAGGTGTTTTACACGCGCTTTTATAACTTATTAATTGTTGTACGGTACGCAGTAATAAATGTAAAGTTGCTTTAGAAAAGTAGAAGATAGTGGAGAGACAAGTGTTTTTACTTTCTAAGTTTAAAAAATAGAAATGTCACTACTACGAGTGCGCATGCGTTTCTGCTATAAAAAAGTGACTAGCGATTACCGAAATAGGAGAAGCGTCAGTAGAAGCGAGAAGACGTCAAGCAAAAACCACTTGTTGTGCTACAAAATTTGTGATTATCTCATCCCATTATTGAATTACGGTCATTACATCTACTGTAAAGGTAAGATAGTATAATTGACCATATCTTTGAAATGTTATTCAGTTATATACGAGATATTTTTGTACAAAGCGAATGTTAATATTTAAAACCAAAATGACATCAGAAAGTTGAGCACATCCTTGGAACACTGATCGCACTGATGCCATGATATGATAGTATTATATGACGTTGTCCTATTTGAAATGATATAATAACATTAAGTATGTATTATATGTGCTCCGTGTGTTTATCTAAAGTAATTACTGTAAATTGTAAAAGCAAAAGTGCTCGAAACTGTGATTTTGAGTATTCTGAACTGTCGGCTTATAATGTTTTTTTGCCGTCTTTTGACACCTTTTTTTTTCCTTCACAGATCTTCGATCAATTTGATATAAAAAAACCATTCACATCATGCCAAATAAAAGTTTTAAGCATTGTAAAGATTTGTCGGAAAGACATCGGCGTAGATTGTTATTAGGTGACAGGGTTTAAACAAATGGTAACACCAATGAAAGAACAATACAGGAGCGTGACCTTGATGAGTGCGTTGGAACTGAAGGTAATGAATTTAATTATGCTGATACTGATACCGAAACTCAACCCAATTATACAGCTGATAATAATCTTAGCAACGAAAAAAGTCATATATACGAGGACTATTTTAATGGCATAACTTTTGAAACTTTGGATGACAACGTAATATCTTCAGATGAGGAAGAACAAGATAAAATTGAAATTATGATACTTCTTTTAATGAAGAATTGTTTAAAAAAGAGCTAGCAACATGGGCTTTACCTGTACATAGAACGAAGGAAACTTCGTTATTAAAAATATTAAAAACTCATCCCAATTTGGCTTTCTTGTCAACAGATAGTAGGACATTATTAAAGACACCTAGAAGTACTGAAACAAGAAGCGTTGGGGCTAGTGGTGTATATGCTCATATAGGTATAAAGAAAAATTTGGAGTATATACTGCTCACTTATCCTGAGGTTAGAGAGTCAACGGTAATAAAACTGCACTGCGATGTCGATGGTGCTCCCTTAGCTCAAAGTTCAACTAGTTGTATCTTGCCAATATTGTTAGCATTAGCATTATTCCACTTGATACTGCCCTTTGCTGCAGGTGTGTTCCACTCTAAAGAGAATCTAGAATCTTGCGATGAATTTTTAAAAGATTATATTGAGGGAATAACAGACTTGAAAGACAATGTTTTTTTTTTCGAAGGGATAAAATGTGAAACACAAGTGAGCGTTTACATCTGTGACACTCCAGCTAGAGCTTTTCTTGCAATCACAAAAAATCACACTGGCTACAGTAGTTGCTCGCGATGTACTGTAGTTGGAGAAAATATAGCGCACCATGTGACATTCAATTACTTTAATTGTAGTAAGAGAACTGATGAAAGTTTCGTTGCACAAGATGACGAGGATTATCATAGAGGTGTGTCACCATAATTAAAAATACCAGAAACATTATTGGTTACGCAGATGGTTCTAGATTATATGCACTTATGCTGCTTAGGTATCATGAGACGTATGCTATTCGCTTAATTATCTGGAGATTTTAAGGTACAACAACCAGCCTATATAGTAAAACAACTAAGTTTACGTCTACAAAATATAAGATCTTATTTTCCTCATGAAGTTTCAAGAAAAACACGTTCTTTGAAAAAGGTACTTAGATGGAAAGCAACTGAACACAGGCTATTTATGTTATAAACAGGTCTCTTTATTCTACGACATTTGATTGATGAATTTATTTACAAGCATTTCTTTTGTTTCTGTTATAATTATTTTGCTATGAGTGCTGAACATGCCAAGAGCAATGAAAAGCATCAATCCTTTGTTTACCCAATATTGGTTTATACCGTTCTCGAGGAATCGTGTAATATTGCGGAATACATATTCTGTATTAGAAAAGTGTACAAATATGTTTATTTTTATAACATGTACTTTATTTGTACATAAATACATTAATATTTCCTATGCATTGTGAATTGTGATTATAGATAGCAAGAAGCATGGGTTAACTGAGAGCACAGTTAAACAGCATTGAAAATATACGTAAAGTGTTTAACATAAAAAATTATAATGAATTTTCTTAAATTGCCAGATTCAATAAGCGCTATTTGGTGCTTTGTAATGTGTTTTCAATGCATTTTGCAAGATAACTTCTTACATAATTCTTACGTTGTAGAACTTATATGACAGGATAATAAAAATTTGTATATATTTGTTATTATTAGAGTGCATTTAATAATAATTATTATATTTTATTCTTGCGAATAATCTATGCAACAAGAAAAAGAAATAATGTACACTTTATGTACAAAGTTATCATGCATAATGCATTGAAAACACGTACCTTACAGAACACAGGATAACGCTTGAAGTTAAAACCATCTGATGAAGCAGTTAAAACTCAAGTTAGAATGATTTATAAGAGCTGAATGTATTAGTGTAGTTTTACTGAGCCTATACAAGCTTTTTTTTCCTCGGTGTAAAGTATTTTGGTAAATAATTATGTTGTTATCAATTTACTTTCATTCAAAGAAAACAAATGCTTGTAGGCTCAGTAAGCTACAGTAACAATCGCAGCCCTGACAAATAATTCTAACTTGAGTTACAGCTGCTTCATTGTCCCAAAAGGAAGCATGTTACATATAGACAGGAAAACTCAGTCCTCTGCTAGCACTTGTATTGTTGGGCTGTGAGTTTGATTATTTTCTCACTAAATCTACTTTTGCAAGTCTTCTACTATACCTGCTCTTTACCTACAGCTCAAAGTTACATTACAAAAGAAGCAGTACTATCGAGGTTTCTATTTGGAATAACTGCATGGTATTCTCAATGCTACACTTATAATGCAAAAATACAAAACTTCATAAAGCAAATATATAATGATATAAGTATATTTATATTCTTAACTAATTAATAATTAATTAATTACTAATAATTTATATATGTGTGTTTGCCTATAGGGTACAATTCATAAGAAGAGTCTATGTTGATAGAGTTTGGCTACGTCCTATACAGACTTCCCTTCAGCAAGTGGAGCAGTTGTAGCACAAATGACAGAATTTTTTTTGACAGTCTTAGGTATAGTTATATATCGCGTTTACGATCACTTGCACATTCAATTGCTTGCATATTTCAAATTTTATTCCTCTTAAGTCACGTGTGTTTCATGTAAATGGTATATTTATTAATAAAAGAATGCAATGAAATAAACATTCATTATATTATGCTATCTAATTTCTGCACAAATGTGTCATATATCAACTTTTTTTTTCTTTCTTATTTGCTGCATTTTTCCCAAATAGTATTTTTATTCTTTTCACTCACCTCCTTTTTTAAGTGTGCATTATGACAGTGTATGTTGCAAATTGTAGGACGCCAGGAAGTCATGATGTGCCAGAACAAGACAATCTTGGGCCGTCAGCGTGAACAAGAGCAAATGCTAAATGACCTACGAGCCAAGGTCGAAGACTTTAGAAAAGTATGTGGTCCACCTGCTTCTACACCATGTAGTCACAATAAAGCTTTTCTAAAGCTTCAAATTAAAAGCAAAGAAGAGTTTTTTGAAGTAGGAAATAAAATAAAAGATGACATGACTGCATTGGATTATCTGGTATGTTGTAATTTTTAGTATTTATTATCTATATTGTGATCCAAATACAAATTCTGGAAATAAAAAAAAAGGCAGTATGTAGAAACAATTGTGAAAGCCCTAGCTACTTGTGTGCCTGTCTAAATGGTGCAATTCTTTTAGGTCTTTATACATGCATGCATGTAGGAACTTATATGTCGCAGTTTAAAATATACTTTACTTTATCTTAACTTGTTTACTGTTGTTGAAATGTTTAACATGTAATACATATTATTATATTATGTACAACATGGCTTTGACATAAGTAGATATTCAGTTGTTTTGTTATAGTGTCCTTTTCTTCTTTTTTTTGTTCGTTTTCTACGTTTTTACATTTAATCAATTATTGTCATTTCTTCTTTTAGAATTTTAAACTTGATAAAAATGAAAGAAACTCACAAAAAAAAAGTTCCATTAGACAAATGCAGCTCATTTTTATCGGCTAAAACCAAAAACAAAAAAACAAGATCAACCAATGAATGTATCTTATTTTGTTGGTGTTAAAATGTGGATTTGCTTCCGCCAATACAAAATTAAAACTGCTATTTTATTTTATTTTAGAGACATTACTTGATATTTACTTTCAAGTCAATTTTGACTGGAATTATCGAGTGGTAGCACAATATAACACAATATGGCCAGAAAAAAAGTATTAAAATGCAAATATAATTTGTACTTAAATATATTTTTTTTAACGGAAAACAGAAAATTTACAATTTTTTATGTAAATCTAGTTGATTGTTTTGTTTGGTTAATACTACAAAATATTTGGTACCTTTAAGGCTAATATAGTGGCTACCGCTGTACTAATGTGTAAGTGAAGAAGTAAAATAAGTGAATAAAACTATAATTATATTCGAGCAAAGCGAGAAATTTTGGAAGGTTTTTGCTCTTAAAATGCTCTTTTCTTGCAAAATATTGGTTCAATTTTTATATTTTTTTTTTCCAAACCCACAGGGGGGTTTGAACCCCCAAAAACTTCCCTCTGGCTACGTCACGGCTGACATGACAATATATTGTCATTATTTTTCATAGTAAAATAACATACAGCACTAAGCTATATAAAAAAAGTGAAACTATTTTATTGTGAACAAATATGTAAATTAAATTCATAGTGTCTAGTTTAATTAATTTAATTTTAAATCTCATAATAATTTTAGCTTGCTATATTTTACTTTTTTTATTATTTTTTTTTATTGGTATTTTGTTCATTCAATCTATCTATCATGTGTATAGAAAAAAGCAAGGATTGGAGGTTTGCGATGTCAGGCAGAGCCCCCTGGTTGACCAGAACAGGAATATGCTGGAAAACGGAGACACAATTAACATAGGGTATGAAGTAGCCTGGGACTACTAAAGCCATCTCTTAGCTACATTGGAAAGTGCGTCTGGCTGAAAAAACAATGTTATCAGTTTTGAAGATCCCGTTTGATATGTTTATTCCTTTAAATAAGCACACCTATGCCCAGACAATTTAAAATTATTAAACAATTTTCTTTAGAAAATTAGCTTTTTTTTTTCGGTTCTTATTATTTTTCTTGCATACTTGAGGTACTAATTACACCTGTTAACAGCATCAATGCTCTCAAAAAAATCGCGAAGTATTTTTAAATTGGAAAAATGTGCCATTTTTTCTATACCGGCCAATGTTATTTAGTACTCACTTATAACGTCGACTTGTTATCATTCTTAGAGTGATCGTTATATAAAAGAGGACAACCATTGTCATAAATTTATAAATATTTGAATTTTTTAATTTTAAGTTAAGAAAAATCTTAAAAGTAATTTTTCTATAGAAAAAAAATATAGAGCTACGTCCACTTTTTTTTTTTTTTTTTTTTTTTGTCACCATAAATTTTAAATGTTTTATTTTTAAACTTCGTGTCCTCTCCTGAGTGGTGACGGACGCTATCGCACGATTTAGGGCTGGATGCCCATGCAATAATTATTATTATTATTAGATACGTGAATTATGTTTTTGGGCACTGATTATTCATAAACTGAGGATCGAGGTTATGTTAATATTGAATCTATATAAAAAATATAGTTAAGAACGTAAAATGTTTCTTGTTCCAAATGAAAAATATATGTATAAAATATGAAATATATTATAGCATTTCATGATTTAACAAGCAGCAATAATTTTTTTATTTTGCGTTGAATACTGCTTTGTATGAACTGTATAAATGTCTAGGAAAAATCCAAAAATCTAAGAATATGTCCAGTTAAGCTCCTAGAGAAAACAAACCTACTGTCCTTTTTTTCGATTTGCGCTCCATAATTATTTTCTATTAACTTGACAATAAAGTTTTACTCTGAGAATTAAAATAATAATAAGTAGAAAGTCAAATAACATATGCGTGAATTTCTGGATAAACCAAAACTGCATTATAATAAAGTGATGAAAATAAAACTTTGTTATAAAAATTGTTATAAAAAGAAACTTGCGAGCGTAGCGAGAGATTTTTTTTAGAAATTTCAACCAATTAAACACCAAAATTAGTCAGGAAAATTATAAATTAGGGCATATTTTGTCAAGAAATCCGTCCCACCGCGTTTCCCTGGAAATTTTCCAGGTGGGACGGTCCTAGTTTTTTTTCTCGCCAGGTAGGACGCCGTCCCATCGCGTTCCCTTAGGACTACAACCCTGGTTTATACATATGATCAATCAGTGTTGTTTCTTCTTTAAGAACTTTAAATTTGGTAAAAATGAAAGAAACTCACAAAAAAAAAGTTGCACAAACTGTATCTATGTGTAATAAAGAGAGGGATAGAGAGAGAGAGAGAGAGAGAGAGAGAGAGAGAGAGAGAGAGAGCGCAGAATTATATTCTCTCTCTCTCTCTTTCTCTCTATCTCTCTCTTTATAACACATAGATAGAGCTTATTGCTTCATCAGAGTGTCCTTATTAGGCATTATATTTATAGCTTTTCTCTCCATTTCATTTTTATTGTAATGATTTTATTTTTTTTTTTGCTGGTGATGTTGTGTTATTGTGCTACCACTCAATTGTTAACAGCATCAATTCTCTCAAAAAAATTGCGAGGTATTTGTGCTATTTTCCTATACCGGCCAATGTTATTTAGTACTCACTTATGACGTCGACTTGTGATCATTTTTAGAGTAATCGTTATATAAAAGATGACACACAGTGTCCTAAATTTATAAATATGTGAATTTTTTAATTTTTAGTTCAGAAAAATCTTAAAAATAATTTTTCTATAAAAAAAAAATATAGAGCTACGTCCACTTTTTTTTTCTCACCATAAATTTTAAATGTTTTTTTTTTAAAATTCGTAAGCGTTTTTTTTTTTTTTTTTTGTTACGAACAGTCATAATAAAATTTGCTCCAAAAAAAATTTTTTTAAAAATTATAGCATTGCTTATTATTATTTTTTTTTGTGATTGCTTACCAAAGATTTACTCAGCAAATAAGGTTTAGCAAAGAAGAAAAACGATTTCAGATGGCAAAATGTGCCATTTTCCTATACCGGCCAATATTATTTAGTACTCACTTAAGAATATATCTCTTGTGAGAGAGTGTCAAGCCCAGGGTCTTATAGAAGGTAAGACTACAATGAATTTTTATCATCATGTCACCTCGCTTGATATTCAAATTTTCAAACATATATATATATATATATATATATATATATATATATATATATATATATATATATATATATATATATATATATATATATATATATATATATATATATATTATTTCACATGAAATGCAAATTATATGGTCTAAAAGATTAATTTGATTAGAATGCGCTGACTATAATCTTTAAATCTTATGGCTATAGATGGGGAATATAAATTGAGACAATACGAAAAATAAACTTACTTTTTGACCTAGCAATGGACCACTTGCAATGAGCGAACTTTTAAAAATAATTTGAAAGTTTCTTTATGCATTACTCACAAAAAAAAAAAGAAAAAAAAAGAAAACATAAAAAATCATTTTCCCTTTTTGCAACAATTACAAACATTTTATTGCAAGTGGTCCATTCAGTAATAGTATTAAAATAGAGTATATTATTATTATTTGACGGGGCTACTTACGATTAAATGTAAATAACGAGCTATGTATAAAACCACTAACCATGTTCACTTATAAATTGCGCACCAACAATATACGTGTGTTGTGAACTTATTAAATTCAAACACTGTCTTATTCTGTTTTTAACGACTAATATGAAATTATAAACCATGTTTTCAGCACAGAGACAAACATGCTTAGAGAGAGAAAAAAAAACTTTATACCAATATTCATCTCATGCATAAAGGAGTTTAAAAAACGTATTTTTGAGTAAACTTTTTTTTTTTCAACGGAACAATAATTTAAGATTTAGACCATAAATTTTTCACATTATTTTACATAACTTGATGAGATGTGTCACGGCGTGTGATTTTAACGAAGTCATAGCCATTGAAAAAGAAAAGAAAACAAAAGATAAGAGCAAGTGTAAAAAAAACTAAATGAAATCATCTTATTGCCAAATCATTAAAAAAAAAATTTAAATGATGTGATTTTTTGGTACATGTTACCGTCAAAATAACACATTTTATTAAATGTAAATAACGAGCTTTGTATTAAACCAGTAACCATGTTCACTTATAATTTGCGCACCAACAATATACGTGTGTTGTGACCTTTTTAAATTCAAACACTGTCTTATCCTGTTTTTAACGAATAATATGAAATTATAAACCATGTTTTTAGCACAGAGACAAACAGTCATTTGAATATACGTACAAGAAATATTTTAAAGTCAATCGTTATCACTGGATAAAGTAAGGTGGACTTGAACTTTCAACCAATTATAAGGGAAATTAGTCATAAGTCATAATAATATCACTCTTATTCTTATTGTAAATTAAAATAAATATTTTTACTTTTTTTATTTATCGTGTCGTGTTATTCTCTCTCTCTCTCTCTCTCCCTCTATATATATATATATATATATATATATATATATATATATATATATATATATATATATATATATATATTATTATTATTTCAATTGAAATGCAAAATAAATGGTCTAAAAGATTAATTTCAATAGAATGCGCTGACTATAATCTCTAAGTCTTATGGCCATAGATAGAAAATATAAATTGAGACAATATGAAAAATAAACTTACTTTTTGACCTAGCAATGGACCACTTGTAATGAGCGAAATTTTTAAAATAATTTGAAGGTTAAAGTGTCTGGTTAACTAAATACCCCCACACTGCAATTTGGTTCTTACACAAATTTGCTAAGTCCAAACGCATGCTTAGAGAAAGAGAAAAAAAACTTTATACCAATATTCACCTCATGCATAAAGGAGTTTAAAAAACGTATTTTTGAGTAAACTTTTATTTTTTTCAACGGAACAATAATTCAAGATTTATACCCCAATTTTTTCACATTATTTTACAAAAATTAATGAGACGTGTCACAAGTAACAACACCATAAAACAAGGTCTACTTAAATTTTTACCACATATAAAAAAAATGAAGTGCCTATGTTAAATAGTTATCACGTTATGTACCCTTCTACATCGCTGCGAACGCTCGGCGGCCGCAGATATACCGCAAGCCATAACTCAGTCATATTTGGTCACAATTGTCTTCGCGTCTACAATTATATTGAATTTTTTTTTTAAGTGCAACTCCATTTAAAATGTGTATGCCTTGCTTTGGAAATAAAACAAAGGTGTTTGCGCATTTAGCTATAATTTTTTACCCAATCCGAATGTGTGATTTTTACGAAGTCATAGCCATTGAAAAAAAAAAAGATAAGTGCAATGGTAAAAAAAAACTAAATGAAATCATCTTATTGCCAAATCAATAAAAAAAACTAAATTTAAATGACGTGATTTTTTGGTACATGTTACCGTCAAAATAACACATTTCATTAGGGTATTAAAAGCAGAATACTTAAAGTATACAAATAATTTCTTTCTTTGTTTGACAGATATGCAACTTTAGTGAGTTTTGTGTCTACGTCTAGTTACTATACAAATCTTTGGAGGGCTTAGGGGGAGAGGGGAGGTCATAATACTCATTAAAATTACTCCTAACCATTGTATTATATGTAAGAATATCTAAAAACTTCACTATTGAAAAGGAGTTTTTCTTGTAAAGAATAGAAAGAACAGAAAAAAATGTGGTCAAATTATGTTTATGTTACAAAGGATTCGTCGATTGGTGTGGAAAACTCAAGAGTCGTGAAAACACTTGATTGAGTGCAAATGTTTGTGCAGCTTCGTTAGCGTTTTTTTTTAAACTGTATTTGTGACTCCGACGTTAGAATCGTCATTTGAAGACGTGCGCACAGAGCGTTTGTCACCATCACTGATTGCATTACACATTTAAAATACACAAAGTTATGCATATATAATGATATTTATGCAATCTTTTTATATAGTATTTTATGTAAAAAATATATTTATGAGTTAAAAACTAAAAATACGTGGAGTTCGGTGAGAATAAAATGTTATCTCTCTGGTTGCTTCTGCGATTACGCAAAAAAAACACTTATAACGTGATTTGAGGTCTCAAAAAAGCTCTAGCTACTATAATGATAACTTTATAACTTTTTTTATGTCTAGATTTAAGGAAAGTAAAGTTGAACGTACAAAATATTTTTAAATGTTAATTTAAGATTTGAATTTTGAAATTTATATAATGGAGGATATCCCCATATCTTTGTATGCATTACAGTGCCTTAAAAATAAAAACGCTTTTGTGTCAAATTTTTGTGTTTCCTTTTTTTATTTTATTTTTTGTTTCTTTCTCTCTCTCTTCTTCCCCCTTCCTTTTTCTCTCTCTTTTTCTCTCTCTCTGTATGTTCCCGAGTCACAATATATATTCTAACATAACTCTAACAATGCTCTAAATACGTATTTTTTCTCTAACAATTCTCTAACTATTTTCTAACACTCTCAAACAAAAATTTTCTCTATTTTATCAACTCTAACTTTACTCTAACTTTTTAAAAAAAAATTTACTTGCAATGTTGCCAAGTTGCAGAAATCAGTTATGACGATTTTACAACATTGCAATGAAAAAAATTCAAATTTTAAAGAAAACATGGCGTAACGGTTCGTTATTTATTTTGTGATGAAAATTTATGTTTATGGTGTATTTTAAGCACCTATAATATTATTAGTGTGAGTTTTTGTGTGCTTAAATATGTAGTGAACAACATGAATGAAAATTTACAGTATCAATATGTATTTTATGAGTAATGTACTACTTGAAAATTTTTCATGGGGCCAGCATCTTTCTTTCTCAACGAAATTCTTCTTCAGAAATCAACGATTTGGTATGTATACGTGATAATAATAATACAAAGTGGGAATCGAGTTATGCAAAAACAAACTATTAATTGTTCACAGCTATGAAAGCACCATATTTGACAACACTCGATAGCCAGTCATACAAATATAAGCCTCCAAGTTCTCTGTCGTTCGACGCCAACCAATCCTTTGCAAAAGAATTCAGAATTTTGGAGCAATAAAAATTAAGGTAAACATATATTAGAATTTACAATAAATATATCTGCATGTATAAAACTATATATTTATATATTTTTTTAATTGGGCGAGGATTGAGTGCATGTAAACCTTCGTATACGACTGTGTGGATCCTCTGTCTCAATTTATCATAACATATATGTTACATACATCTTATACATCTTACTTATGGGGAATAAGTTTAGCAGCTTATAAATCAGGTTACAGTTATTTCTTGGAGCTAAAACTTTTACTGAAGCATGTTGAGCATTGTAATCGAAGTGTTTGCTTTCCTGGATTTAAAAAAATTTGGTTATAATTATTTTTTCCTATAAAATTGACCTGAAATTTAGAAAAACAAAGCTTTGAGTGTCAATAAAAGCTATAGCTATAAGTAACAATTTAAGTCCCAAGAAATAATTCTATATAAAATCCCTATATACCAAGTATTGTGACCGAATAATTTCTGTATGGTTAAAAACCTCACTGAATAAATAACATGCATTTAAATGGAAATCGTGACCTCTCAACAATTAAAAAGAATTAAAGAATTTCTTATGGGGCTAGAATACTTGGGAAATTCTAAAATGTACTTTAATTCTAATGCGGAGTTATAGCTGCTTCATTGCCCCATAAGAAAGCATGTTAAATGTAGACAGGAACAAAAAGTTGTCTGCTCTATCATATTTGTATTGTTGGTTGTCAGTTTGTTTATTTTCACACTATATATATAATACCGTGTTCATGTTGGGCATTTTCTAATTGGAATTCTTAATTGAGCTCCCCTTAAGATTGTATGTTATCTTGATCAAGTAATAAACAATTCCAATTACAAAAAGCTCAATGTGAACACAGAAACCCACGTTTGCAACGTCTGCTATTATACAATAATGTATAATAATGAGATATGCGTACATTACTTATGTGTAGCATACGTATGTGTCTCACTTATGCATGTATGTTTTATGTACAGTAAGTATATATATACATACATATAAATACATGTTTAAATATGTACGTATAGTATGTACAGTATATCGACAATAATTGCAATAACATCCTGCGTCAAATGTAAACAAGAAGATTTTACAGTCAGTTTGTGTTTAAATATATGTATGAACTTCTTTAATTACTAACAAGAACAGAACACATTCTGATTGTAACATCGTCTTAAAATTAAAATAAATTCATTTAATAAATCAGTGGGGCTTTGACGTAAGACAATACATATATTACAATAGCAGATGTTGCAAAAGTAGGTTTAGTGAGAAAATAAACACACTCACAGCTCAACAATACTAACAAAGTGCTAGCAGACGACTTAGTGTTCCTGTCTCAATTTAACATGCTTTCTTATGGGGCAATATGAAGCAGCTATAACTTGAGTTAGAATTATTTTTCAGAGCTGAAATTTTTACTGTAGCTTACTGAGCCTACAAGCTTTTGTTTTCCTGGATTTCAAGTGATTTTGATAAAAAATATTTTTTCATCCAATTGACTTAAAATCCAGGAAAACAAAAGCTTGTAGGCTCAGTAAGCTACAGTAAAAATTTCAGCTCTGAAAAATAATTCTTACTCAAGTTATAGCTGCTTCATTGCCCCATAAGAAAGCATGTTAAATTGAGACAGGAACACTAAGTCGTCTGCTAGCACTTTGTTAGTGTTGTTGAGCTGTGAGTTTGTTTATTTTATCACTAAACCTACTTTTTCAAGTCCTCTATTGTATACATTGTGATACATAATTCAAATTTACCAATACTCGATCATTAGTGTTGTTCGTAAACCCTATTCTCTTGCACCAAAAAATGCGCATTCCATTTGAATAACAATAAATGTTGATAATCATTTTAGGAGAAGGGAACAGGATTTACGAACAGCATTATTAAAGTATTTGTGAATATTAACCTTTTTTTTTTTTTTTTTTTTTTGACAAAGTTATATTATTAAGTCAAGTTATTTTCACAATAATTATGAGCACATTGTAGTATGCGCACAGTATCACAATTAATAATCTGCCTCAAATTGCCAGTACAGTCATTTTACTTAAAAATGAATTTTTATTGGCTCATATATGGCCATCATGAATGCAATCGCAATCAGGTGAAGATTTTAGTTGAAGCAAAAGTAAATCTAAATACATGATACTTCCACATGCCAATAGAAATTCATTTCTAATTATGACGGTACACAAAATATTTGTTGCATCATCTGTCACATAATTAAAGATAAATGTGTGTGTGTGTGCTTTCTACATTAATTTCCACCATGCAATATAAATAAAAATTGTGATATTACTATTCTCTCTCTCTCTCACTCACTAGCTCTCATGTCATATGTCATATAGCACGGTATTTTTCTCATTACAGATAAACATAAAAACAATGCAGAACCTAACGAAAGAGAAGACAGCAAGGCTGGAAGAGAATCACTTAAGTACATGCAGAGAGACTGGCATCACAGTTAAAGGATGCGAGGGGCAAGATTGTGGTGCTCAAGAAGACAAGCTACGAAGGTAATACCAATAAAACATTCGTTAACGCACTTTTTAAAAGTATTTTTAAAAATCAATTTTTGGTTGTTTTTTTTTGTGTGTTTTAACATCGATATTTTTGTTTGAATATTATTTTGAAAGTAAATGTTGGCAATTGAGCAAATATGGACAAACAAAGTGTATAGTCGAGCTACCTTTCATTACGTTTGATAACATAGCAGCTAAAGTAAACTAGAATTTTGAAAGTATTTAATTTCTATATTTTTTTATCATTATTGTTGAGAGGTCATGATTGTCATTTAAAGGATTTTTTAGTGAGGTTTTCGTCCATACCAAAATAATTTGTCAGAATACTTAAGTATTCCAGTCCCATAAGATTTTTTTCCCCATTGTTGAGAGGTCAGGATTGCCATTTAAATGCATGTTATTTTTAGAGAGATTTTCAACAATTATGAAATAATTTGGTCAGAATACTTTTGTTCAAGGGACTGAAGTAACATCAGAGGAGACTTTTGTGTTGTTAAATATGTGTCAATATAAGTTTAACGAGAATTTAAGCAGTCGTGTTCCATAAACTTTTTATTGATTGTAATTTTCAAAATTTTTGGGTGCATTATATCTGGAACACACATACAAAAGAACTTAACTTAATACTTTTCAAATTTGATTGCGTATTCGTGGGGGGGAGAGAGAGAGAGAGAGAGAGAGAGAGAGAGAGAGAGAGAGAGAGAGAGAGAGAGAGAGAGAGAGAGAGAGAGAGAGAGAGAGAGAGAGAGAGAGGTAAAGGGTAAGATAACAGGCTTGAAACAATTTTTTTTATTATTTTAATTCATACAATAGAAGACTTGCCAAAGTAGGTTTAGTAATATAAAATAAACCAACTGGCCGCTCAGCAATACTATTTTTTTTGCCATAACTTTTAAGCCTCAAATCTTTCAGTGCTAAGATATAATTGTAAATCAAGTTATAGCAGCTTCATTGCCCCATTAGAAAGCATGTTAAATGTAGACAGGAACACAAAGTCGTCTGCTAGCACTTTGTTAGTATTGTTGAGCTGTCAGTTTGCTTATTTTATCACTAAACTTTTGCAACGTCTTCTTTTTGTGATACATACTTTTCACATTCTTAAATACTCATATTGAAAATAGTTAACTTTGATCATAAGAAATTTTAAGATGCATTTTTTTTCAACACATTTTTTAGTATTTTGTCAAGACTATTTTCAGTCATTATAAGTGAAGTTGTAGTATGTATCACATAATGTCCTGCTTCAAAATGCCAGTATATACATGTACTTATTTGCCAGTTTTATGTACTGGCAATTTGAGGCAGGGGATTATTACATTAATTGCTATACTGCATACTATCAATTAACTCATCAATATTTTGAAAATAACTATAATGATAGGTTAAAAAAAATTATAATAGTCAAAAAAAATTTCATAATGAATATTAAATAAATCTGAAATATGTATCGTAAATAATACAGTATGTTTTACTGTCCTGCCTCACTTATTGCATGAAATTAATTATATGGACAAGAAGATTTTACAATCAGATGTGTGCTTTTGTTTTCAAACAAGTACAAGCCTAAATATATACACACAAAGTGACTGTAAAATCTGCTTGTTGATATTTCATGTACTGACACTTTGACGCAGGATTTTATTGTATTGTTTTTGTGATACATACTAAGTACAGATTTATGTATTTACAAACATAGAGCATACATGATGCATAAATGAGACACATATATATGCTATACACATATAATGTAAGTACATAACTTATGTAATGCAAAGAGGATTCCGCTGAAACGTATACTGGTCAGCTCGAGACATATTGAGGGCCCATCGGGCAACAAATATTATAACTATACACGTTACATAAAATGTTATGTATCAATCAGGGAAGTTATATTTTGTTGCCCCTATAATCAATGTTATTTTGACCTTCAATATACGTCTCGAGCTGACCAGTATTCTTTTAAGTGGAAATCCTCTTTGGATTACATAAGTTATGTACACTCCCCCCGAATAAATCTGACAAGAGCGTTCATGTCTCCAAGTGTTAAATATATGAGGAAACTTTAACGTGACCGGTCAGATTTATTTCGGGGGTGTACTCTTGCATTAGTTATGTGTAGCACTTACGTATGTGTCTCATATATGAATCTCCCCCTCTCTTGCTCTCCTTATTATTATTTTTGTTTATAATTTCTTATCAAAGATAAAATATGTAATCTACAATCTGACTTTCTAAAAATTATACAATTATTTTTGGTTGTTATTTACACAGAGAAATTATGTATCTAATTGCAATGTGAAACGTATACTAATAAAGCTGATAAACTAATTTGATTTTTTTTTTCTTTTACAGATAATACAACTTAAAGCAACAACTGCGTTCGAGCCTCCAGAAGACGGGATGCTATATACAACATTATATTTTTTTTTCTCAGTTCTAGCAAGATTTTACTATTTTCTTTATTGTCTTAAAAAAAAGTATCCATTAAATATTTGTCATCTCATGCGTTTGATTCAATTTCGGTTATAGTAAATGTAAAATTATACGAGGAAGCGCAGCGTTATTTAAAGTATGTGTTGCCTGTTTTTAAGATGTGTTTTTTAAGATGTGAAACTTTTATTTCGCATAAATTGTTGTATTTTTATGTATGCAATTTTTTTTAAGGAATAATAATAAAATAATATTTCATAAAAATATTTTCTAATTGTTTCCTCTGTTAGAGAAATGTTAGAGTTTTTATGTTAGAGAAATGTTAGAGGTTAAGAAACTCTAACATTGTCCCACTTTAGACGTACTATTTAGAGTAAAGTTAGAGAAAAATTGTTAGACAAAATTTAGAAGCATGTTAGAATTATTTTTACCACTCGGGTTACTCTATTTCTCTCTTGCATGGCTTTAAAATTTTCAAAGAAATAATTTTTTTTGTAAAATGTTTTTAAAAAACCCACTTGCACGTATCGGCGTGCAATCTTTTCGTGCTTACTGATTAGACTGTAGTTTAAATGCTTTTTTCTTTTTGATAGATTCACTAAATTTTTTTTAACCAAACTCTAGAAAAGAAAACTTGTCATTATTTGAATTCAACATAGATTGTTTCATCTGGTTTACATGTTAGTTTTTTTTTCTTGCATGGTATTTTATTTCCATCCGCATTCTAATTATTCCGCAAACACTTTAAAATTTTTAAATCAATAATTTGATGAATTCAATGATGGCACTTGCGCAATGTTCAACTATATTGTATCCGTATCGAATCTAGTGTAGCAAATTTGCTCGATACAAGTGCACATGTAAATTGGCGAAAAAAAATGCATTAAATATGACCAACATTTGAGCACAAGAGGAACGAGGAGAAAAAAGTTCGTGCTCTTTTCGAGTTCGTTCAAACTTTTAAAGGGTATTTGCGATTGCAATATAAATAACTGGAATGTGGCTATCAATGCGTGTATCGCGGCGGTGCGTATCCCTCAACGCATTTCCAAAGTTTTGAGATGAACATTTGTGTAACGGTCACACAGAATCATCATTATCATTATTATCATCATCAAAGAGTCACGCATCACTTGCGTGGTATAGCAGCAATTGAAGTTCTCCACGAAACTCTTGTGCACCTAAATGTTGAGAAAATTCTATGCATTTTTTTTCTACCGTTTTACACAAATCAGAATAAAATGTGGTAAAAAAAATATATGTATGTATATAAATATATATATATATATATATATCTATATATATATATATATATATATATATATATATATATATATATATATATATATATATGTATATATATATATATATATATATATATATATATATATATATATATATATATATATATATATATATATAAATCACAAACTCGCACAGTTTACATTGTGTGTGAGTGTGTGTGTGCGTGCGTGCGTGTACGACTAACCATACGTAATCTTTAGTCAATGTACACCGTTTTTATCTTTTGTCACCTCACACACACACACACACTCACACACACACACACCATACACACACACACACTCTCTCGTCGATTGCTGTGATATCTAAAATGACATTTTCTTTTAAAAAAATTTTATGCAACTTTAATATGCAGGATAATTATTATTCTATTTTTTTTTTTTTGCAAGCAATCGACTGTTGATATTATTATCATACCGAGACTAGAGCGTGACTTTTGTGTGTGTGCCCACGCGTGCCTTTTACCACTGTGCATGCATAATTTATACACATCCACTCATGCCTTGCCAAAATCTCGTTGTTTTTTCTTCGATATAGATATCTACAAAATATTTTTCTGATAATTTAAAAAAAAATTTATTCAAGAGTACATGCACTAACAAACACTTTGTTTTTTTCTCTTCACCCAAATGATCAGCATCATCTGTATAATGATTGGTTAGTTACTTATATTTCAATGAGAGAAGTATAATTCTAACTAATTAGTTAAGTACCAAGGACCAGAAGTAGGATATTAGTTATTTCAAGGCTTCCTTCTGATGCTACCATATTAATCTTAATTACTTATCAATTCCTGATATAAAAATACTCAGAGCTATAATGCAATCTTCCATCCTTGGTCAGATTCTTCACTTATTATATTCCTACATAACTCAACAGGAGATGCTAGTGAACCAAACATTATAATCTATTTAATTATCATTTTTTTAAAATCTAATTATGTGTTATTAGAGTGCAAAGAGAATATAGGTTAGTTTGAGGCATTTTTTTAGGAAACATAAAGTAAACTAGACATTTTTAATTCAACACTAAATAAAGTTTATTTACCTGTTTGTTGTTGTTCATAACTCAATGTACAGTACAATTATTTTTTGTAAAATTAAAATTATTCATTACATCAATGAAATATTTATTAGTTAAATTATAACCTTGAACAATCAAATCTTCAAACTGTTTGTTTTGACTTAATAAGTATACTACGAAAATCACTAAAAACAAACAGTAAGCATTAGCTCACATTATAATTATTCATTTTACTAGAGAGGAAACTAACTCAACGGTACTGTACTGTACAAGTAGCACTGCGCTTCTAAGGTGTTGACCGAGGCACTACAAGTGCGACTCGTGGTGAGCTCGAGCGGACGAGTTTGATAGCAGACAGGTAACGAGACGAAGACAGACTTACGTACAGTACAGCATCGAGTTTTTATACTCAAACTACACGTGCTTTGGCAGATTTTACGATGTACACTTAATATTAACGATGTACACAGGATGTAAACAATATATAATATAAAAAACAATGTATATATACTCAATACAAACAATATATATCATATAAACGATGTATATTCAATATAAACAATATATATCATATAAACGATGTATATTCAATATAAACAATATATATCATATAAACGATGTATACTCAATATAAACAATATACGTCATATAAACGATGTATACTCAATATAAACAACATAAACTTAAGTTGAACAAAACTTCGGTGATTTTTCTCTGAGTTATTTTCTGTATAACTTGAATATATTTGGTAAATTTGTTAATCCATTTACTGTTGAATTACTTTTTTTGTTTGCCATACACCGAAAGCTTTTGATATTTTATTTCAAATCCACAAGTGTGTTAACCGATAATGTGTCAGATCAACAAGCGAAATATTATATTTTCTATAAAGAAATGTTTAACTGTTATGCAAAACCTATGTTATGTTATGTAATATGCAATATACTAAAAAGTATCAATATTTTTAATTTAAATCATTACAACTCACCCCCTCTTTTCAAAAAAGAAGTGGCGTGATAAGGAAATGAATTTTACATTTTATGTAAACTTGTAATAGTTCACTTTACAAGAACATGAATTTTCTTAATTAGTGATAAGCCAAACAAATATGTCTTAAATTATACCAAGCAAAATACACCAACTCAATGATGGTTCAAAAAAAAATCCGCGCGCGATGTCTACAGTTGTGGGCGCAGTGGACGTGGTGGATCAAGAGAAGTTGAAGTATTGATTCTAGTGTCGGTGCAATCGATGAAAGATGAATCACCACTAAGTATGGCATGGAAACAGAAGTTGATGTTAATCACTTGTGAATTTGGAAGACTGCGGACAATATATAGAGAGTAAGTATTAGTTACATATTGTGAATGCCTTACAATATATAATAAAGGCTATATTATTGATAGAACTAAAGTTTAGAACACCATAACAAAGATGGATAGCTAGATTCAGCACTATTTATGTTTATTACTAATAAAGCAGATATTGAAGTAGAAGTAGATATAGTTCGTAAACACACAAAGAATTTTTAAAGTTTTTAATATTTTGTTATTAATATTATGCTTTATTCTATAATTTATGAATACATAGAGAGGCAAAAACGTAAAATGTGATACGCATTCTTCCAGTAACATGAAATTCAAGTATTTGTCCCAGAGAAAAGGTCCTTAATGGAGTAGAAAGAGAGATAGAGAGACCAGTGAAAAGCTATCACAGCGTTTCAATGACGAGTAAAGCTGACCATCCCTGAATGAATAGTCGGTATAAGTACGAATATATATAAAAAAATGAAAATAAACACTTATCACTGAATGTAGAAAATACCTCTATGACAACACACAGAGATAAAAAGTATTGATTTGGCACTTAGTCACTTATGTCACATATTACTTTAGAATTATATTATACGTTTGTCAAATATAATACTCTAGTTCACTGTTATAGTAATGTGAAATCCACACTTATGAGTGACATTTAACATTCAGGAGAAAAGAAAAAAAAACACACACACACATATATATATATTCATATTTTTCTATTAATTTATTATTATTTTTGTGTATATGAACGACACATGTTTGGATGTAGAAATGTCATCCTGTAACCATATGATAAGGGATAAAAATTAATTGAATGTATAGACGTCATTACAGTTTTATCAATGATTACATATCACTATAGAAGAAATGTATATATATTTTTTGTTGTAGTAGTAGTTATGTAATGTTGAAATCTTTAATGTTCAGGTCTTACAGTAGACCTGAACAGAATACACGGAAAGACACTGTAGTAATGCACAATCACAGTGAGAAATATTTCTTGGTTTTGTTACTCTTGTACCTTTAGCTCATATAATACGCTAAAAGAGTTTTATAACAAAAAAACCCAATAACTTTCTCACCTATGGTTTACTCGTAGAGCAGTTCACGCTATGCTTATTGAACATTAAATGCTAAACAAAATGACAATTATGAAAACTGCATAGCTTTCATGCATAGCACATATATTAAGTAGTTTCTAAGAGTTTTTACTTATATAAAACACTATACTGGTAACATAATTGTCTTTTGCTGAAGGGATAATTAATATTGGAGTGAGAGTTATCCAGCTTAGAATTTTAAGGATGTTACCATTATTCATAATATATGTTAGTAAAAAAAAGAAAAAAAATGAGGAAGAGTATTAGCATAAAGTATGTGACTAACCTGTAGTAGTCATTGTCACGTCACACTTATATTATCATATACTTGCATTGAGACTGTTTATGGTTGTATAGATGAGTTGAAAAAACATCAGAAGACATTGTGGCTGTAGGTATATAGCGTCAATGACTGACGCACGACGCACTTATCTTGGAAGGGGTGGTATGAAGCTGTGAGTATCTTGCTGCACTGGTTTGCTCATCTCTCTCTTTCTCTTTCTCTCTCTGTGTAATGCACTATAAGTAGAAGATAATCACCTTCTGCATAACTCTAGAAGAAATATTGTTTTAATACACACTCACTCTTATAGCTAATATTATGATAAATGCTGAATATTACTAGAATAGTATACAAGAAAATAGAATGGTGTTATATTGATTTTTTTTTATGTATTTATCTATTTATTTATCAATTAAATAATTTATTTATTTATTTATTTCTTTTCTTTATATATTTTCAAGACTATTATTATTATTATTTTTTTTTACAACTTGTTAATAAGAAAATGTGATAATACATTTTATTCATTTTTTTTTTTTTTTGGTATAATAGGAAAAATTAATAGATATTACTTCTTCTGACTTAAAAAATATAATAAATTAACTTTTTATTTCCAAATAATTCAGTTAATATGTTAAATCTATGTGTGTATTATAGGAGTTTTTATTGTATATAAAAAATTTAGTATAGAGTAATTAAAAATAAACAGCATGATGTTATATATTTAAGTCTTACTTTGAGAGAAAAAAAGAAAAACAGAATTTAAATTTTTGCTATCATTAATTTTTGTAGTAGCTTATTAAAAAAAAATGTAGTTAACAAAATTTTTATGTTAGATGTTTCATAAAACATCAATGTTGATGTAGATATAACATCATAACTTTGTTACAAAATTACGCGTAAATATTTCACTTATTCTCCACTCTTGAGAAAAAAAATCAAAATTTTAGCACGTGTGTAAAATTGTCATTAACATTAATTTATTGCGTAAAAAAAATAATAATAATAAACAAATCTGGACCTGTAAGGTAAAGGTAATTAGTAGTTAAAGATAAAACCTCTATGTTGTATAATACTGTTTTCTTATTTATTACTGGTAAACTAGTTAAAATAAATATAAGAGTTAATCATTTAAAGCTTATGTTGTTATTTTAGCGTCTGTAATGATTTAACTTGGTATTTTTATTTATTTAGAAAACATTAAACTTTCTGTAAGAAATGTATAGTTTAAAAATGAATTACTGAAATGAACAGTATTTTATCACTTTTTTATAATGAGATAACTTTTTTATTTAAATATTTTTAAAAGCTTTTTTTTTTACTATAAATTTCAATAGTATAGTATGTAATAAGAAGCATATTGTATATAGTTTTGTTTATTATTAGGAATATTATGCTTTTAGTTTAATTATATATATTAATTTTTATTGTATTTTATTATTATCATTTTTTTTTTAATTAATAGCTAAGTTTATTTACATTAAAATGTAATATTTTTATTTATTTAAAGTTGGTTATAGCACGCTATAATATTATAGGAAACATTTAGATTGTAAAACACTGAGTAAATCTTATAAGACCTTATTTTATTTTTAATTGTATTCATTAACTTAATATTTACGAATTACCAATTTATTATAAGCTTTTATTTATTAAATGCACACTTATCTTACTAACTATTTATCTTAAAAGAAGAATTTTATAATTAATTTATTTACGTATATTTATATATATATTATTTTTTTTTTTAATTGTTATTTATTAATATTTCTCTTTCGATCAATTTTTATCTTTTTGAAAAAATCTTAAAGTAAAAAATGAAAATATTATAGTATAATATTGGATTATAGTATGCTTTAGACAAACATTTATTGTTTTTTTTTATTGTTATTTAAGCTTGCTTTAAAGTTATAGGCAATATGAAGTTTCTTAAATATTAATATATATTGAATAAGTTCTACAAAGTATTATATTATTAATATTTTATGTTAAAGTTAAATGTAAGGATATTATAGAACTTGAAAAGGCATAGATATAATAATTCGTACTTATTTGATAAATTTAAGTGTTAATATAATATTAATTTTTTTATTTAAGATTTAAGTTGCAAAATGTGTGATATTTTTTTAATGGAAAGTTTCTAATATTTTGTTCTAATATTTCAGCAGGAACCGTAGTCGGCTGAAGTTCGTTAGCCCTCAGATTATTAATACAATCATCTAGTATTGTATTAAAATCCACTGACTGTGATTTGGAAATATTAACGCGGCCTTGATCACCATTTAAAAAGGGTGGGTCATTCGAGCGCATGTCAGCCTGTATATCACCATTAACATAAATTTCCTCTATTTTAACAGATGGCTCACCATTATGACTGGCAGCCATAGGAACATATGTGGACTGATCATGCATATTTATTGGTGAGTATACAGTGTTGAATTTTATAGCTTCTGGTAAGTTGTTTCGTATCCCGATCCCTCCATATGCATAGTGCCATTCTTTGGCATAATCGACCTCATATTTTTTTGTAACGCTAAGTATTTTTTAATATTAATATTTGGCATCGGAGATGGAAAAGAGATAGTTGCCGAACGCTCTGAAGGTAGTTGCATACGATCAATATTTTGATTTACATATAAGGTGTCGCGCTGCGGTAAAATACGGTGGTATATATGACCTGGATTATTTGTGGCGTCTAAACTGAACTCAGTCTGCAACGTGTCTCCTGGAGAACCAGGAAGCGCAATTGTAGAAGAGCCTAAAGTATAAAGCGGGAATTCCCAAAAATTTTTCAAAGTGGCTAGGATTGATATGAGTTGGATTGCTATCAATATTAACCGTTATTGGATCGACCGTAGCCATTAAACTAAGAGTGTCTGAGCTTGCAAGAGATGATGATGATGATAATGATTTAAAAGTACAATATTTCTTGCAACGCTGATAAAATAAAAATGCTACAAAACATACTAACACCAGAAGTATAATAAATAATACATACCAATAAAAGGTAGAAGTTTGGGAATTCGTGACTTTTTTTTTGTAGTACGATTATACGTTAGACGAGCTGCTAAGCTAACATCACTCGTTAGTAGTTTTAATTTATCAATGGGAATGCCGGGTGCCTGAGAGACATAATACAGATCAGAATGAGTAAATTCATTATACCATATATCATAATAAGTACTATTAACGTTTATTTTATCGATTTCTTCTAAAATATTGTTTAGTTCTGAACCGGAAAATTGAGGAATTATCACATATCTTTTAGATATTTCCTCAACATAATTTAAAATAGAATAGAAATGATCATTAATTATTATAGTTTCACAAGGAATATCAATTAATATGATTCCATTAAATTTTAATGTTATAGGTTTAGAAAGTCTATAATTTTCGTTACAAATAATACTAATTGTTGTTTCTTTATTAACAGCGTACGCAAATAAATTTGTACTGGATATTTGTGTAATAAATAGGTAGTTTTGCAAAAGTGAGACTTGACAATCGTACAGTTGTATATCAGTATTAGTAAATAATTTTAAAATGCATAAATTGTCTTGTGAAGAATAAATTCTAAGTGGAATGTTACATGTGAAACCAAAATGATCACGTGTGCAGTACTGTAACGCATTTAAATCTGTCAAAAAGAATTTGTGTAATTTTTCATTATATATCATTACATTTTTGTCAAAGTTTATATTGTAACTTAATCCCGTGTGAATATTAAATTGCGGCAACGAGATAGCTTGCATAGCTTTAAATTTTAAAGGAATGTCATCCGTTTGTAGTTTGGCTACCATAAATGTAGCATTAGGAGTAGTAAATGAATTTGCATAGAGCAGTGAGAACGCAGTGCGATTGAAATTAGGCAACAAATTTAAAACATCCCTGTCAAAAACATTAATTACCAAGTGCAACAAATTTTCTGAACTGAAGAAAAAATCGGGTATATATTTAATACTTAGATAATCTCTCGCATTATAGTTGGCTTGTAGGTACTCTGTTAACTGGAAAAGATAATAGCTCAAGTTTATAAATCAACTCTAAATCATCAGTGAGATTTAGAGAGCAAAGTTTTTCAATGTCTTTGTATACCTGATTGAATTTATCGACTAATTTTAATAATTCTGATGCTCGAGTAGTTTGATAAAATATGGTGTTTACATAGATAATTTCGTTTGGTACGTCCACAAAGTAGTTTGAAGTGTTATACAAATGGTTTTGTAACCAAATGTACGTCAATTTGGAATTAGAAACTTCAAAGAAATCTTCATGGACTGCATGTGAATCAGGAAACGTAGTCCAAAAATGGCAATTTGAATAATTACGAATAGAGATATTATAATACAGATACTTATAAGTTGTATCAGTTTTTTGAATTGCGGATTTATATTTATTAGATTGATGATGATTAAAATAAGAATACTTAAAGATTGCATTGTATTGTTTATAAATTAAATATATTAATTTATCTAAAACCGCATTGTCATATTTCAGTATAATTTTCCACGAATTCCTAATTTGAAAATTTCCTAAAATTAAAAATGCGACTGGTGAGGTTCGTATATTATGTTGTCTTGTTGTCTTAAGGGTAGAGATAAATATGGAACATAGGCAAAGACAACAGGAATAATTATAATTACTAACCAAATAATGTTTAGTTTCATTTTTCTTATTTTGGAGAAAAAAAATAATAATGTTATAAGTGTATTTTATGTAATTTCTTATAACTGAATTTTTGTTACTTAAATATTAGTATTTATACCGCAAGTATAATATTACAATAAATTAACTGAATAGTACGTATTATTATTATAATTTTTTTTTATTATTTTTTTTTTAAGATTTATTACCACGTTTTTTATAACAGTACAAGAGAGAAAACACTAGTTTACATTACAATAGATTCATAATAAGACTCTAGGATATTGGTATATGGTAATGGTATATTATATACTAAAATTTACAATATTTTATTTTAGTAGGTTAAATGCAATTTAATTAATAATTTATCATGAGGTCCTACTTATCGTAATCCTAAATGTTAAATATTATACAAAAAAATTCATCTTTTCTTTTTATTGAGTATATGGTATTTTTGATATATAAATTTGTGTATACACTAACACATTTAATTTATTCCTCGGATTCTGTATTGTCTACTACGATGTGTACGTTACCTTGAGTACTTACAGCGGCAGAAGTCGAGGTTGTGTTTGTAGTGGAAATAGTGGACATTATGTTACTTGTATGAGTCTCAGAGAGTGACACTCTTTGCACATTATTCGTGCGCGAAGGGTGAAACATTGTTTCTGTTAAGTGTTCATTATTTGTATAGAAAAAATGGTACGATGGACATAGATTCCTATATACTGTGGCCGAAAGCCTATAATCATTAAGTGCTAAATATAAATTAGTAACGTGCTTATTACAAGTAACAAAACAACGATTTTCACATGGTGTGTATATAACAAAATGATAGGCTCCATCGGAAATGTCAGGTAGTAGATTGTGCCAATGACATGTTATGCTACTAGAAAAAAAATAAAAAACATCAGTTCTAATATTAAGAATACAAACAACGTTAGTATTAGTAAGTCTTTGATTTAACGTTGCTGCTCCTTCGCGGCCAAAACAAGTAAATACTGGATTTAGAAGGTCTATTGTATACAACATTTTTTACTTACACAATATTTAAATAGTATTTAAATTTGAAACCAAATATTATGATAATAAGAATTTGTATATGGAACAAAAAATACCATGAGAATACATAGGAAAAGAAATATTTAAACTGTTACAGTTTTTGTAGTAGACGGAAAATTGTTGCGGAAAGACTGAAATGATTCAAAAAAATCTTGAATTAAATATTGACAAATTGTTGCAAACTTATTTGCAACAAACACCTGATGCGTTATATACATGTCTAGTTGTATATTATAAGCATCAATAAAAAAATCAGTGATGATATTGTGCCATGGTGAAACTATAGATTTACGACTAAATATGTATATATTACTAGTGATAATATGAACTAGAGTTAAATCTTCATGGTCCAAAAAAAAAAAAGAATGCAATACGAGCGTCGTAAAGTGAATTAGCTATAAGCATAGGTTGGTTAATATCTATTATACGTGACATACCTTCATAAAAGTTATAATCCAAGGTTTTATAATATAAATTTTTTCTACGTACACAACTTCACTATTCTTATTTATTTTTCTATATATCGTTAGCTTACTCGAAATTTCTCGTATCAGAGAAAGTAAATAAAAACCGAAATCTCGGGTTTGCATTGCTGTAAATCCGTCAATATTTACGCTAAAAATAAAAATAAAATATTTTCTAATATCATTTTTTGTCTTCTTTAATAAAGTATTTTTTAATTATTTTTTACACGTTTATTAAAATTGTAATTGAATGAAGAGCAAAAGAAACCATGACTTTTGTGATATTGTTTAGAAGCGGGTAACTTTAAACTGTTGTAAAAGTCGCAATTCTTATTTATTTTCATTACCATTTACACTGCAGGTTGAAAGTATTATATTAAGTGCCTGTGTAAATTTTTTATTGTTAACTCTTAAAATTGCACCTTGTAGGTCTTATTTTTGCAACTTTGTGTAACTTTGTTGCTAGTGAAAATATTTTGATCCTGCTTTTAAAAAAACTATTTTAACAGTAATAGAAATTTTTCTATCGACTTTTTAACAAAAAAATCGTCCTAAAAGTTACTTTAATAATTAAATTCAATTCGTAGCGAAACATCAAACATTGATACGTCAAAACTGGCAACGTTGCATACTAGAGCGGATTCTCTCTCTATCTCTCTCTTACCTGAGAAGCGATGCTGTCGAGCTCGCAGACAGACGTACAATTTCAAGCATGTTTTTTTTTATCGCCAACTATTTATCACAATATTAATTTGACTAAAAACATCATAGAAATGCATTGAACTTCATTGATGAATATGCGCATATAACTATCGCTATATGGCATGGCTTGTATTCATTAATTGAATTAAAGAATAATTTGAATTTTAAATTATATAATTAATTAGTAATTAAAATTAATAATTAAATAACATTTTTTATCGAACTTTTACATAATACAATATTAAAATTATTACGCACGAAAACATTTTTTTTTTTTTTTTTTTTTTTTTTTTGCAATTTCTAAGTAAATTTGCTACAATTATTATAAAACTGAACTGAAACTTTTAGAACTCAAGAAACTGATTGGAAAACAAAGAGCAAAAACGCAAACGCCAATAAAAAAAGAAAACAAATTCATTGTTACTTTAGTGTAAAATTTAGATCCAGAAAAAAAACTTCATTTTTTTTTATTTAATTTTTTATTTAATATTATTATTTTATAAATTTTCCATAAAGTAATTTTTAAATGCATATGCGTTATATTAACACACAATAGGAAAACAAAAATCCTGAAACTTACATGACTCCTGTGCATCGAATATTTACATAATACAATATTAAAATTAATACGTAAAAAACAAAAACAAAACTTTCTATTTATTTATAATTATTATTATTATTATTATTATTAAATTTTTGTTTTAAATTTTTAAGTTTAATTTGCCACAATTATAGTAACACTGAACTGAAATTGAAACTTATAGAACTCAAGAAACTGATTGGAAATAAAAAAGAAAAAATCAAACGCCAATGAAAATATAAGGGATACTTTAGTGTAAAATTTATATCCAGAAAAAATTACTTTCTATTTTTATTTTTTTCCTGTCATTTTCCATAAAGTAAAACGCATAATTTGATGCATAAATTTATTAACACGCGAGGGACATTATTATCTATTTTAATTAAAGCTTGAAATATTTCATCTATTTGTATTGACGTAGTAATTGATTACGCAGTTAAACTTATGTTTTTAGAAGCAATTATTTGTTTAGATTCCCTACATTTATAAGTTTTACAGCTATATACGCGAGTAAAAATATGATTTCTAATTTGACAAATTGTTACCTTTGAATGCGCTATAACTGCAGGTATCATTAATTCCTAAAATATTCGCAAAGAATTCTTAAATTTATCTGTACAGATAATTTATTTAGTTATACTTATTATTTATAAGATATTTCTAACGATAAATAGCTGGTGACCTTAAAAAAATTAATTAAATTAATAATTTGATTTTTGGTTTTATAACTGTATAATAGCGGTACGTATCTTTTTATTTTTTTATTTTTTTTTTTTGACAAATATTAAAAAATTTATATAAATATCATTAACTTTGTTGCTTTAATAAATTAAATTGATGCAGTAAAAAAATAAAAAAGTTAGCACAGTAGTTATGTAAGTTTCAGACAAAAAAATAATAATTTTTCTATTGTGTGTTAATATAACGCATATAGATTAGAAAATTCCTTTATTGAAAATTTAAAAAAGAATAATATAATAATAAATTGTTAAAAAATTAAATAAAAAAATTGAAGGTATTTTCTTCTGGATCTAAATTTTACACTAGAGTAACACTGATATTTTCATTTTTTTTCTCATTTTTTATTGGCGTTTGCATTTTTTCTCTTTGTTTTCCAATCAGTTTCTTGAGTTCTAAAAGTTTCAGTTCAGTGTAATAATAATTGTAGCAAATTTACTTAGGAATTACAAAAAAAAAAAAAAAAAAAGTTTTCGTGCGTCATAATTTTAACATTGTATTATGTAAAAATTCAATAGAAAATGTTATTTAATTAATAATTTCAATTACTTATTATTTATATAATTTAAAATTTTAATTAATTTTTTAATTCAATTAATGAATACAAGCCATGCCATATAGCGATAGTTATATGCGCATATTCATCAATGAAGTTCAATGCATTTCTATGATGTTTTTAGTCAAATTAATATTGTGATAAATAGTTGGCGATAAAAAAAAACATGCATGAAATTGTACGTCTGTCTGCGAGCTCGACAGCATCGCTTCTCAGGTAAGAGAGAGATAGAGAGAGAATCCGCTCTAGTATGTAACGTTGCTAGTTTTGACGTATCAATGTTTGATGTTTCGCTACGAATTGAATTTAATTATTAAAGTAACTTTTAGGACGATTTTTTTGTTAAAAATTCGATAGAAAAATTTCTATTACTGTTAAAATAGTTTTTTTAAAAGCGGGATCAAAATATTTTCACTAGCAACAAAGTTACACAAAGTTGCAAAAATAAGACCTACAAGGTGCAATTTTAAGAATTAACAATAAAAAATTTACACAGGCACTTAATATAATACTTTCAACCTGCAGTGTAAATGGTAATGAAAATAAATAAAAATTGCGACTTTTACAACAGTTTAAAGTTACCCGCTTCTAAACAATATCACAAAAGTCATGGTTTCTTTTGCTCTTCATTCAATTACAATTTTAATAAACGTGTAAAAAATAATTAAAAAATACTTTATTAAAGACGACAAAAAATGATATAAGAAAATATTTTATTTTTATTTTTAGCGTAATAATTTTTATGACGATATATTTTATAATATTATAATTACCTATTTTTAATTGTTTAATAATAATTAATTTTTATAAATTTCAGATTTAAATATAAGATTGTCTCTGAACTAAAAATAGTATATTGAAATAAAGTATCTTATGTGCAACTAACCTTCAGGGAACCGTGCCAAACAGAAACTAGAACGTGAGTAACTAGGGTGGAACACAAGCTTCCAATTTTATACTCCTGTAACATAGGGCAGGTGTCATCATAGGCTCAAAGAGAAATTGTGATGTAAATATTGGTCAGTATGGAAGAGTAGAGGAGACTCGACCTTCACAATAAATCCACGCATCATATATCGATCCGCTTCTCCACTGTTATGTTCTATCTTTTAGGTCGAGTAATTGGTACTTAGTTTTTAGTGTTTGTTTTTTTCACGTCGGTCGTGGGGAGAGAGTATAATACTACAACTCAACTTATCGTATATTGATCCGCTTCTCTACTATTATGTTGCAGCGTATAGAGCGTGTAAATGAAAATTAGTTCCTATTGTTTGAGATTTTTTTTTTATTTTTTTATTTTAATACTGTATATATTTCGTTATATATTATTTGCTCATTTGACCAGGGGCGGCCCTAGCATGTTTTTGAATTTCAAATTAAATTTGTAGCAAAAGTTATCAGCCGATTTTTATGATATTTTAGGATATGATAGTCAGAAAGTCAAATTTATCGCTAATATATTTTTTTTGTAGAAATTTGGAAATAAAAGGCCCTTAAAGGACCCTTAAACTGAAAAAATGGGTCCATTTTTTACTTTGCACTCCAAAAGTGCAACTCGGAAGTAAAATTTCTCATTAAAACTTTGTTTGGGTATTGGTGAGATATGGTGGACGCTAATTACAGACACGGCGTTGCTTTTTTCTTATTTTGGTCCCATTGGGACCCAATCAAAATTGACCAAAATTAAAATTTAGCAAAAAAATTAAAATTGGAATAGAAATTTGAAATTTTCCAGTTTAATATTTTTTTAATTTGCAATTTCAAAAATCATATTTTCAAAATCCTAGAAGGGCCCAAAAGGGCCCTTTGGGGCCCTAACTTTGTTGCAAATAAAGATATTGCAAAAAAATTAGCACCATTGAATTTCTAATGCTCAAGAACATAGGAATCGACTATTAACTTGCCTTCGTAGCTTTAAACCGAATTAATGGTTTTGGGCCCCTTTGCTAGTGCATGCCTTAGTGCATGCCTTAGTAACTGGGCCCTAAAAACCATTAATTCGGTTTAAAGCTACGAAGGCAAGTTAATAGTCGATTTCTATGTTCTTGAGCATTAAAAATTCAATGGTGCAAATTTTTTTGCAATATCTTTATTTGCAACAAAGTTAGGGCCCCAAAGGGCCCTTTTGGGCCCTTCTAGGATTTTGAAAATATGATTTTTGAAATTGCAGACTCAAAAAATATTAAACTGGAAAATTTCAAATTTCTATTCCAATTTTAATTTTTTTGCTAAATTTTAATTTTGGTCAATTTTGATTGGGTCCCAATGGGACCAAAATAAGAAAAAAGCAACGCCGTGTCTGTAATTAGCGTCCACCATATCTCACCAATACCCAAACAAAGTTTTGTTGAGAAATTTTATTTCCGAGTTGCACTTTTGGAGTGCAAAGTAAAAAATGGACCCATTTTTTCAGTTTAAGGGTCCTTTAAGGGCCTTTTATTTCCAAATTTCTACAAAAAAAATATATTAGCGATAAATTTGACTTTCTGACTATCATAAACTAAAATATCATAAAAATCGGCTGATAACTTTTGCTACAATTTTAATTTGAAATTCAAAAACATGCTAGGGCCGCCCCTGCATTTGACAAAAGCAACGTAAAACAGAAAACAAGAGAGAGAGAGTTATTATAATAATGACTGCAAAAATAAAATACTTCAACCACGTGTATATATTTTCGAACGGCGCACTTATCCATGATTGAACGTCATCGATTAATGATGACAGACCAAATTCGTAATTTTCTTTTTCTTGTATTGAATTTAATATATTTTGTAACGTTACTCCTTGTAATTTTGCATCAATTTTAGGAGGTAGTTCTAATGATTGTATCATTTTTTCGATTTGTGATAATCTAGCCTGCAACGTTGTTTTATTGTCCAGGCTGTTTTCTAGAAACTGCAATAAAGTTGATTCGATGTTCCCGGTAGGTATAGAAATAGTTTGAGGGGTTATTTCGTGTGTTATGTATCAAGTTGGCAATAATTCAAAATCTTCCGTAGTGAGTATACATTTTTCGTCTATATCAATCATGCCCGTTTTATCGATCTCGATAAAAAAATGCAAGTTGTCTGTTAGAGTAAAGTTATCGCAAATAACCTGTAAACGCAGCTTTTTTTCCACGCTGTATATCCATCTTTGCTTTTGAATATCTTTATAGAAGGTAGGGAGTGCAAACTTAGTCATTCTAACATCACAAAGTTCGCTTATCGGAGCTTCAATAGACTGTGTTAATAAAGAATACATACAGTGAGGTACTTTTTTAAAATAAAGAGGCCAATTAACATCACACAGAAAAATAGTAGAGTTTATACAATGATTATTAACTTCTTTTCTGTTAGCAAAGCATAAAATTGCAAATCGTTTCGAACCGCTATATATGAGTCTGAGGGTTGTATGAAAACTGCTAATTTCGAATGATTTACGTAAGTAGGTAAAGAATGTGCAGAGTAAAGGTGGTAAACTCGAGAGGGTTGACTCAACGGAATATATATTAAAACTCGTATTTGGTGGTAGGATGGAGCGTTGACGACGCGTGCAATTTCATATATTTTATGTAAATTTTGATAATTAGGTTTAATTATAAAATTATATTTTTTAGGCATTTCATTTTTAATTTTATTCAAGGAATTAAGAAGTAAGTCTGGAACAATTAAATTAGAGCTTAATTTATGTTGCATTGCAAGGCCATAAGCATGTTGAACGCGTACCTATAAAATTTCTGTTTGCTGTATTTTAGTATGTAATATACGCAAAATACTATTAATAATGTTCTTGTATTGTAGTTGGTTCAGCAAATCCGATAATTCTCTTATTTCTTTAGTTAACTGGTTCAAAATTAATTTAGAAAACGTAATATATGCTCCTATGCCTTCATTAAAAATAACAATATCCTGTACCACTGCAGTTAAATTTTTAATTTGTGTATTGATTCTGGCAATGTCGTCTTGCGTGGCAATATCATAGAGCCATTTTTGCATATTGCCTTAGGCTTTTATTCCACGTTTTTGTTTTTTACTCATAAAAATTAAATGCTTAAAATCATTAGTTTTAAAAATTAAATTATGTAATGATTGTTTAATAAAATCAATTTCAGGAGCAAAGTAAGGATCATTATTTTTGTAGACATCAAAAATTTTAACTTGATTTTCTAATTCATAAATATTAGCTTTAATATCATTTAGATTGATTGAGAAAGCCAAGACAGTATATTCATTTGTAAAATATATCTGAACGATCAATAAATATTAAGCCATTAGAATGAATAGGAGTTGGTTTTAAATCATACCGTGCTGCTAATCTCAAACATAATAGAATGAGGCAGAACATTGTAGTTGATATCTAAAACAAAGGAGAAAAAAAATAATGAATTTTTGATATAAATTTACTCCGTTAGTGTTGATCAATTGTATAAAAGCATCGGGAAAAAAATGTATACGAGCACTTCAAATGTCATGCTAATTACTTATATTTCGTATAATACTTTATACAGAATAACTATAAGAGAGTGGGAATGATGATATCTGTGGTCATTGCTCGAACGACACGCGCACGCTCCAAATCATTGATTTTTATAGAGCGTAGTATGGTAAACCGGGCACTGTTCTGTCTACTTGAAGCATAAAAACAAGTAAATAGTAAAAAAAAAATATGAATAATAATATGTAACCATACTCAACATTTTGAATGTTAAGAGTCTTTTTGTTAGTTCATTTTCATTTTGTTTAAATAATTCTTTCTTTTTTGTAATTTATATTATTATTATTTTTTTTTTTTTAATATTTTATTATACCTGTTTTATATAATCGAACTATACGCTTAGTCTCTATATCTAATAGGAACAGTTATTTTCTTACGTAAGTTATAAAGACCAGATCGCTGCCTTTCATTATTTTCAACTGGATTCTCAGGTTCTTGATTAATTTCATCACTACTAGACGTACTTAATGAACCGAAAATTTCGGATTCGTTTAAAATTATTTCTTCAGTATCATGATGATTCTGAGAGACATCCGAAACTACTATGCTCGACACAGAAATGTTATCATGGTAAGTTAAATCGATTTGTTCCTCATGAAAACTAAGGAGATCAGATATGCTACTGACGGCATCCTCTGTCTCCGAGAGGTCATTGCCCTCTGCTAGAGCTGGCGAGATCGCAGTGCTACTTGCGTTAGAAAAACGTGTAGGCAAACTTTCCGACATTGTGTTATTTGTGACACTTATATCGCCTGGATGGTTAAGCAATGAAATATCAACCGAAAAATAATTTTTTTCGATTTTTTTTCGGTTGCATTACATTACTATTTGCACATTCACTCGCGTTTTCAGTATTTTTAGACTCTGTAATATTTTCGGTATCTCGTTGTTTTTGTATTTGGTCCAAGTCTGTTTGAGTAAGGACTTCTAAGGTACTAGGATGATAAATTTTAAGAAAATCTGCATGAGCTAGTTCTACTTTAGTTTTATCAGCCACTAATTCGATCAAGAAAATAGATTCAAAAACCTCTTTTTTTACTAGATAAGGACCAACATATTTATTTTGTTGAATTTTCTTTGGTTCGTTAGTTTTAAATCTTTTTACTATTCTTAACACTAACATATTTACACGAATTGGAGTTGGTTTACATTTCTTATTATAGTTGTTTATGTATTTTTGTCTATTAATTTTACCTTTTTTAGTAGCTAATTCTAAATTAAATTTTAATTTCTCACATAACAGTCTATAATTCTCAAAATAAGACCTAGGAGTATCGTTAATCTTAAGTAATAATTCGTCGAGAGCTAAGTTGCATTCTCGACCAAATAAAAGTAAATAAGCTGAAGTTCCTGTTATAGTAGATGGAGTAACGTTACAGCTAAAACTACAAAATTGTAGATTTAAATCCCACGTATCAAAATTTGAATTGATTAATGCAGCCAGTTTCATTTCCATAACTGCATAAACTCTCTCAATTTTTGCATTCGAGCTTGGTTTATAGGGAAGAACAAAGCGATATTTTATTGCTAAAAGCTCCATGACATTTTTAAATAAAGAACCTTTAAAACAACCACCGTTATCAGACACTATAACCTCTGGTATTGCATAAGCCAAAAAAATTCGATTGACCAAAACGTCTACCACTTCATTCGCTGTGGCACTTTTTAGTGCTTCAAAACATACAAAATTAGAGTCTCTGTATATACCAGTTAAAATCCGTTTATTTCCTCTAGAAGTTTCATTTAATGGACCAACTAGGTCTACATGAATTTGCTGTGTATTGCTAGTAAATTCTTGCTGTGTACCATCTTTAAATAATTCAAAATTTCGCAGCGGGACTTTAGGTATGAAAGAACGCTTTCTACGTTGACAAAAATCACATTTTGAGATAAAATCTTTAACTTGAGCAGCCATGCAAGGCCACCAGAAATAAACTTGTAATAATAGTAACGTTCGTCTTACTCCATTGTGTATACCGACTATACTGGAGTGAAATTGATTAAGTATATGCGGAACCATATTGACTGGTGCAACGATAACATCTCTCTAAAAACAATCTACATTACATCTATATAATACGTTATCTTTATCGAACACGTAAAATTCGTCCTCGGGCTTCATTTTAACTATTATTTTCTGAATATATGGATCGGCTTTTTTTTCTTTTGCTATCAATTGTCTACTCCAAAATGGGTATTTTGCTGTAGTGATTACATTAACCACAGGGTAAGGAAAATCAGGCTCCATCGTTTGAATTGTCGAAGGTTCACTACCGTCTTGGGACATCCGACTGAGCAAATCAGCCAGGGCTATCTCGCGAGAATTACCAGGATAGTGAAAAAGATCAAAATAATACGACCGTATAATAGTTAAAATTCTATATAATTTCCTTGAGAGTTGGTCTTGAAAATTGGCATGTTTTATAATTTGAATAGCTGGTTTACAATCCATATATAAGTGAAATAATGCACCCTTTATATAAAATTGAAACCTTTCTAATGCAAAATGCACTGCCATTATTTCGAGGAAATTACTATGACGGTTACTATCAGCTAAGGTTAATGTTTTACTTGATATCTAATAATTTTCATTTCTTTATTTTCAGAGAAACTTAACGTGGCTCCAAAGCTCATATTACTGGCGTCTGTAACTACAATCAGCGTAGCATCCTTGGGAGGAGCCTGGAGATACAATATTGGAGGTAAGAAAAGTGACTGTTTTAATTTATTTACTGCGTCTGTGTGAATATCCTGCCATTTAAAACTATCACTAGCTGATAATTTAAATAAGGGAGCTGCAATACCAAAAAAATTTTTTATCATGTGTGCATAATATACTAATTTCGCTAAAACTGTTTTAAGTTTAGCGGGTGACTTTGAGACGCTCATGTCATGAATTTTCTGTACTGCAGATGAACTATATGTAACGCCTATGTCACTAAAGATATAGCTAACGTATTCAACACTAGTACATAGAATTTTCACTTTTTGAATTGATAACTTGAGACCACTTAACTGTACTGCGGTAAAAAAAATCCCTCATTATTAGTATATGTAAATCTACTTCGTCTTTCTTTGTAAAAAGAATACAGTCATCAACATAATTTTGAATATTATCTTCATGAACGACTTGTTGTAATACTAACTTAATCGTTCTATCCCATGCCTGTGGAGAATTTTTCATCTTAAATGCTGCTTTTAAAAAACAATATTGCCTTAAATTTAAAGTAAAACAGACTTTATGTATGTCTTCAGTGGCAATATCAATATGTAAAAAAGCTGACGAAAAATCGAATACAGAAAATAGCTGTCCTCTGCTTAATTTATGAATAATATTTTCAATACTTGGCATTTCAAATTTTAAATCTTTTGTAATGGCATTTAATTTCACAAAAGAGCCGACTAACCTATATTTGTAGCCGGTTTCAGTTTTCTTCTTGACTAAAAATATCGGTGAATTAAATGGAGAATAATCTATACGTTTTACTATGCGTTTTGTTTCCATGTCATCGATCTCTTTAGTCAAATATTCTATGTCTTTTTCAGATAAGCGGAACTGAGGAGTATACGCAACCAGGTCTTCATCCGTCAATGGTATTTTTATCTCAACATAGCTACACGCACCTACCTCATTTTTATCTAAAGAGAAAATCTGATTAAATTCATATAACATTGTAAGTATTTTTTCTTGAATGTCAGGCTGTAAATGATCAAGTTGAACCGAATTTTTAATTTTCACACAACGCTGCTGGTACGTTAGAGGTATAAAGTCGTTTGGACTAGTATAATTCTCTACGTTTATGATGGACGAAGGATAACCAACACGTGTGTTGCAGGTATTATAATCTCCGCATTCAGTCGCAAAATTTGCATTTTTTATATCTCGGAACAAACTTTTATTATTAGTATTACTTTTATCTATGTTATCAAATTGAAGTTCAGACTTGTTTATAACATTAATATTATGCTTACAATTATTTACAAGATACTGTTCTACTAAAAATATTTTAAGCATTATTTTATCAACTTCGACTTCCTTTAAGTCGATACCTCCCGGGAGAATAATATAATATTTTAACCTCTCGTAATCATTGTTATTTAATTGCACAAAATTATCACTGACGTCAGAATTTCTCGTTGTGCATTCTTTATTATTGACATTATCCAATAATGTTTCAGAATTATTATTACTATAATTAATATCTTTAAAAACATCCCCTGTGCACAGTTCATTTTCAATTAAATCGATACCTGCAGGTAAAACAACATTACTATCTCTTTTTACATCACGTGACTCATTTATACAGTGGGCGCCTGAATCACTTACTGTAGTTAAGTTACTACTTATATTGTCGACATATACTGCATTAACATTAATTGTACCGGTACTTAAATCTAAAAGCTCATTTTTTCGCATATTATCATTTTTAAAACTATCCTTACAACTAACTTGCTTATTCAAGTCTGAACTTTCAAAATTATCTAACTCGTAATTTTTTAAATTTTCGAATTCTGTAATTATGAAGTTAAAATACTCCTGCTTTTCTGTGTTATTTAATAAATAAGAATCCCATTGATCAATAAAGTTTTCATCTGTTATATTTATTTCAGGCATAATTAATAAACCATTAGCCTCTTCTGAATAATTACTTAGGCCCTCGTCATCGCATGACGTAACAACGATTTCAGGAATTTTAAATTTAACGAATTTTTTATTTTCTGAAAGTAACCAATTAGTTACATTTTTATATGAACTACAATCCGTCAAATCTCCGATACTATGACGGAAGTTATCCACCTCAACAACACGTTCTCGTTCGTCAACTTTTCTAGTTGAACGTGTGTATTTTTTTTGATCCTGCGACAATTGTTGTTGTTTTTGACATTGCTGCAATAATAAACGTATATTTTCCAACTCATCAGAGTCATAGAGCAAGGGTGTTTGAAAAAATACAGGTGACTCTCTATTATTAATAATTATTACTCGCTTTTGCAGGTCGATTGATGCCTGCGTTTTCATCAGGAAATTCAGACCAATGATGGCGCTTACATTTCCTATTTGTAATGTAGAGCTAATGACTACAAACTCAAATTGATCATAAAAACCTATCATACTAACTGTAAGCATAACACTTCCCAATAAAGAAAAAAAGAAATTTTATGGTTATCCGAGACGAGTACTGTTGATTCTGGTAATGAGTCAACTTTAATTAAGCATAAACTAGAGCCGGAATCAAGAAGAACCCTAGTTTTATTTAAATATTCACAGTTAGCATTACCTATAAGGAGGTCCATAAATAAACCCTCCACACCCTTTACTCTGTTAACAGCAATAAGCTCCTTACGTACACGCTTATTATCGCAAATATGTGACAGCGAGGGCTATCTGCATGAATTCTGAGTAGAACTAGATGCCAGATTATTTTCTAACGAATTATAACCGCCATTTTGTGGCAATTGTGGACACTGTAATTGGCAATGCGATGAATTGCCAAAATAACCACAAAATAAGAACTGGCTGCGTCTGTACGTTTCACAGTTCTTTTTTATATGTCCCATTTTTCCGCACTCATAACATTTGATATTGGAAGTAGACAAGCTATTTTCTTTATTGCTGGTATTATTATTATTATTATTATAATGATTGTTATTGGAACTATTATTATTATTCGTACGATTATTATAGTTATTATTGTTTCTATTATTTTGGTTATTATAATTTGGTCTATAATTCCCGTTGTTGTTGTTTTGTCTGTCACGATAATTCACTCGATTATTATTATTATAAGCTTGATTGTTGTAGTTTTGATTTTGATAAGTATTGAAACGCGGGTTGCGCATATTATTTGGTTGAAATGGTGTGTTCCTAAAATTCATATTACGTGAATTATTATTCTTTGCCATTGACCGTTATAATTAAATTGACGTTGCATCGCAGGTACAGCATAATATTGTGGTTGCTGCGATACTTGATTTGCACTTGTCGGTTCTACTTGAACGTAATTGACACCGTATGTCTGCATGGGCGTTTGAGTTTGATTAGCATTTAACGTAGTAGCGCTGCACTGACTCTCTGCAAGTGGAGTTGGTCGCGACGACTGACAAGCCACTGTAGATTGGCAAGGTATATTAATTAGGGAGGTACTACTCTTACCATGCATACTAACATTACAACGACTTGTAGGGTGATTGCACAAGTGCGCGTTATGTTGTAAGCACGATGAATTTACTGTTGGTGAGTTAGCAACATAACAACACGTGTTTTGGCTACCTGCTGGCATAGTAGCAGCATGACAACACGTGGATTGGCTTGCCATTGTATGCATGCAATGTTCCGATGGTAGCGCGGCGACTTTTTCGATATTTTCTTTTACTGCCTTTTTTGACTTATTCTGATGCAAAATATGGCGTACGCCTTCATCATCATCAGAAAATTTAAAGCTCTCACGAAAGACATCAACAGCGGTTTTTGTTCTATCCAAAAGCGCATCAAACCTTTCTTCGTGTACCGAAGCCATTGCGCTTTTCAATGGTTGCGGAATACTACGTTTGAATTGAGAAATTAGCAAGTGATTGTATCTAGTTTTTTTTGCATTTGGCGCTAACGATAAAAAATCGATATCATCCAATAATTTATCATCGAGCAAATTTTTAAGCCTGCGACTGTACATATCAACATTTTCCTGAGATTGCATTCTACAATCAAAAAATAATTGATCTCTGTGTGCTTTGGTAGTCGACAGTGCACATCTCTTTAATAGTAATTGTTTAGCCTCCTCATAAGTACACAAACTCCAATCTAATTTAAAGGATGAATTTAAAACTTCGAGTGCGTTATCTGTACTTTTACGGTACAACACTTCTTTTTTCATAGCATTATCCCAACCATACAATAGAGCGCGTCTTTCTAATGCAATAAAAAAATTTCGTATTGAACCTCCCCCTTTTCGAGATTCACCTTTGAAGTTAGGCAAACTTCGCATTTCCGTTTCAATATTTGAATAATCAGGTTCTGACATTTTAATGAAATAGTATTTTTAGCAATATGAAATTGAATGATTAATTTTAATTATTATTTTATGAGAAAAAGCAATTATTTATTTCAAGAATCACAAAATGTCTCCAAAAAAAAAACACCTCATGTTTAACTATTTTTATTAAACCGATTCTCTCTGACCTCGCCTAAAAAAAACGCGGTGCCTCCAAGTTATAATGATTGGTTAGTTACTTATATTTCAATGAGAGAAGTATAATTCTAACTAATTAGTTAAGTACCAAGGACCAGAAGTAGGATATTAGTTATTTCAAGGCTACCTTCTGATGCTACCATATTACTCTTAATTACTTATCAATTCCTGATATAAAAATACTCAGAGCTATAATGCAATCTTCCATCCTTGGTCAGATTCTTCACTTATTATATTCCTACATAACTCAACAGGAGATGCTAGTGAACCAAACATTATAATCTATTTAATTATCATTTTTTTAAAATCTAATTATGTGTTATTAGAGTGCAAAGAGAATATAGGTTAGTTTGAGGCATTTTTTTAGGAAACATAAAGTAAACTAGACATTTTTAATTCAACACTAAATAAAGTTTATTTACCTGTTTGTTGTTGTTCATAACTCAATGTACAGTACAATTATTTTTTGTAAAATTAAAATTATTTATTACATCAATGAAATATTTATTAGTTAAATTATAACCTAGAACAATCAAATCTTCAAACTGTTTGTTTTGACTTAATAAGTATACTACGAAAATCACTAAAAACAAACAGTAAGCAGTAGCACACATTATAATTATTCATTTTACTAGAGAGGAAACTAACTCAACGGTACTGTACTGTACAAGTAGCACTGCGCTTCTAAGGTGTTGACCGAGGCGCTACAAGTGCGACTCGTGGTGAGCTTGAGCGGACGAGGCTGATAGCAGACAGGTAACGAGACGAAGACAGACTTACGTACAGTACAGCATCGAGTTTTTATACTCAAACTACACGTGCTTTGGCAGATTTTACGATGTACACTTAATATTAACGATGTACACTTAATATTGACGATGTACACAGGATATAAACAATATATAATATAAAAAACAATGTATATATACTCAATACAAACAATATATATCATATAAACGATGTATATTCAATATAAACAATATATATCATATAAACGATGTATATTCAATATAAACAATATATATCATATAAACGATGTATACTCAATATAAACAATATACGTCATATAAACGATGTATACTCAATATAAACAATATATACTTAAGTTGAACAAAACTTCGGTGCTTTTTCTCTGAGTTATCGTCTGTATAACTTGACTATATTTGGTAAATTTGTTAATCCATTTACTGTTGAATTACTTTTTTTGTTTGCCATACACCGAAAGCTTTTGATATTTTATTTCAAATCCACAAGTGTGTTAACCGATAATTTGTCAGATCAACAAGCGAAATATTATATTTTCTATAAAGAAATGTTTAACTGTTATGCAAAACTTATGTTAAATCTATTGTAATATGCATTATACTAAAAAGTATCAAAATTTTTAATTTAAATCATTACATCTGCAGCATCATCGAGCTAAAGCATCTTCACCATGGATAAAGAGACGTTGAAGCAGTGTGAATATGACAATCTATCCAAATATATCCGATTTCTATTAAAGTTTTACCTGGATGTAAATCGCGTAAACGGTAAAAAGAACGTCAAATTAATTTTCCTGAGCGTCCCAGACCTCGGAACCAACGGCAAATACGTGGTTTATTCCCGGATCGCCGACGAAGTGTTATGATGCTCCGCAACGCATTCCCTGTTTCGCACGAGGGAAACTCATAAATTCAACAACGAAGGTAGAGTATATTTATCCGAAGTTGCCGTTGCCGCAATTTCAAAAAAAAAACTCAAAAAATTATTAACCATCTCTCTCTCTCTCTCCCCCTCCATCTGTCCCGTTTTGTCAATTTTTCAGACATTGTGCAGGTGCTAATGTTAGACATTCTAAAGCACGTGAGTACGCACACAGTCGGATTGGAGTTTTTCATCGGCAAGAGCTTCAAAATGTACCTCAACGTTTTTCCGCCGACCACGTACACCAAAGTCGAAAGTAAGTAAACAAAATGACCTGTTTTTTTTTGTTTAGCTTCTCGCATTTACCGTACAGCGTGCAGCTACGCGACCAAAACATCATGTCACGCTATGCTATTTGTATTTTTTGTAATAAATAATAATTTGCAGTACAGTAAAAAAAATCTCAGTTTAGAAAAGGGGCATGTACGTCGCACAATGCGTGCATGTCGTCAAAATCCGTGTGTTGGAGGACATGATCTATATCATAGAATGTGTATGTTTTTTTATTTGTTTTTTTTTTTGGAGGCACACGCGGGATATTAGTTTTTTCTTTTTTTATATTTTTTAAAAGGTTAAATTAGTCATACTTTAATAATTTCTAGATTTCATGCACAAACTTTTTACATTCAGTCTATTATAATGTATGCGTATAAAGTACAGTTTCGATCCAATGAATAGTTACCATTTAAACTCGATGTTTTTTACCGCGTTAAATTTTGTTCCATTTTGCAACCTTGTTTATGATTATTCATTGAACTCTATATTCTCAATCACATCTATATTCAAATTCATTGAGTCTATATATTGTAATAGTTGACAAATACACCACAAGAAGTCACCTGTGATGCACTCAGGTAGACAATCCGGCGGGTAAATATTTTGCTTGCTTGCTTGCTCATTCTCTCTCTCTCTCTCTCTCTCTCTCTCTTCTAAGAAATGCATTTATTGTTTTTTTTTATGCTTCAAAATAACTGCTGACTTACCGATTTGCCCGATTAAGAGATTAATATTAAGATTTTTTTTTATCATTTATATCAATATGATTTGTAATGACAGCAATTTGGTAAGAAAATAGTTCGAAACTTGTTATCAAACAAATACTTGAAAGCATTTCTCACAAGAGAGAGAGAGAGAGAGAGAGAGAGAATGAGCAAGCAAGCCAGCAAAATATTTACCCGCCAGATAGTCTACCTGAAAGCATCACAGGTGACTTCTCGTGGTGTCTTTGTCAACTAATACAATATATAGACTCAATGAATTTGAATATAGATGTGATTGAGAATATAGAGTTCAATGAATAATCATAAACAAGGTTGCAAAATTGAACGAAATTTAACGCGGTAAAAAACATCGAGTTTAAATGGTAACTATTCATTTGATCGAAACTGTACACAAAGTTGGCATGTATACAGATAGACAAGAAAGCTCACTCGTGCTACATATTATAAGCAAAAAAAATCTTTCTATTAAACATTTGCACATTTTTATTTTAATATTATAATATAGATATAGATTTTTTTAAGGTATAAGCAAAACGTTTTCCGATAGTAAAAACTATATTTATCAGTATTATGATGAACGTCACAAGAACTGAAAAAAAAAATAAAAAAAACTGAAAAAAAAAACGTTTAAGCTATAGCAAATATGAATTGCAATCTACAGGTTTGCCATTAAAAACATTTGTAATGCATTTGTAGTGTGTTTTTTATTCTTCCTCGACTCGCGAAGAGTGTAACTATTTAGTGCTCAATGCTCGATCCACACGTTCATACACCGACTTGGCAGTAGTGATGTTTATTGTTGCCGTTCTTGCATATAAAACACACGCTCAAACAACCGCAAATCTTTTTTTTTCATATTTTTTTTGATCCACAAACTGTGGATTTTTTTAATTGAGTCTCTTTCGATTTCACAATGCGCACGTCCTATCGCCTCTACTCTAACGCGGGATACAGCGTTTGCGTATGAGTAGCCGCCGCGTCGGTATTGACTCTGATACCGCCGATGCCAGCCGCCGAGTTGAGATGCGGGTCTGTTTCGGGATTTTTCACACAAAGTTTGTATACTAGGTCCTGAAACGAATGCCTGCTGTCGGTGGCGGTACATATACAAATGTATAACACGAAACCCAACATGAAAAACATCTCCTCGTGTGTGGCACCCGCAGTCAACAATTAGCGCTTGGCAACCGACGCCACCGTATCCCACTCGATTGTAATTTCAAAAAAGAACAGCGTGTTTAGGAAAGCCTCGGTAAAATCAAACTGCCACTCTTTACATCTAGAAAGATAACAAGTATACACTAGAAATAAAATCGCAAGCTTATGTGAACCAATGTGTATACCAATGTCAAGTTGAACGAGGATATTGACATGATCGTTTTTTGATCGTACTCGAGACAACAACGCGCACGATTCGATTCTCTCGGCTGCGGAGAGACAGTACGTCAAAACACCGGTCAGGCTGAAAACTCAATTCGTCAGGTAAGTAGAGTCCCGCGTGAGATATGAGAAGCAGTAGTTTCGCGTCACTTTGAGTCAATTCACTCGGGGTTGCGAAATTAGATCGGGGTTGAAACACGACGTCCATTATTTTGCCAAAAACGTAATTTGCAAATCTAGTCATCGGTTGACCGGCGACGAGTTAACTCTGTTCGTGCATCGCATACAGCACACACTTTGCGTTCATTTTAGGCACGAGGTGCTCTATTTTGGAGAGGAAATGCACGGTATTCTTGCCACAGTCACACACGTCGTACGTTTGAAATGTTTGGTACAAATATTCGGTTAACGTTGTTTGGTATTGCTTGTTCTGCACGACGACGTGAAACAAAAGTTCCCAAATGAGCGGTCCGACGTAACGTTTACCGTATTCTCTGCCGCTCAGATAGAGGGCATCAACGTGCCCCAACAACTGGATATAAACGGCAGAGACATTTTCACCCGGGCTCTCTTCGATATCTGCGACCGTGAGAGCCCTACCAGTATTTGAGCCTTTGAGTATTTGAGCCCTGCAATATTTGAGCCAGTCATGGCATTAAAACCCCAATTTTTTGCATACCTGGCATAATTCTGGCAACACTGCAAAAATTTGGCAACGCTGCATTTTGAAAATTTTCATGGGCATGTACTAAAACATGTTAAACAATATTTATTTGAAACATTTTCCTGTATCTTGCATAGTTTTAGTGTAAAATAAGAAAAACCCTTAATTTGGACCTTTAAGTCTCCCTTAAGGTTAGAAGTGGTACAAAAAAATTCAATATTGGGGCTAAAAAGGACCACAAAGATCTACAGTATACGTATACTAATTTTCATTACTGTCAAATTATTTGCACGAGATTTCTGTACTTATGTATTAGCCGTGAACTAGAGAAATGCGCGCGGCGCGTAGAGGTCATCGTAGAAATTAGCGTGCCATTTCGCTGCTATTTAATCGCCCATATTTTTGACTTCAGATTAATATATATGATATTGTAGCCTTAAAATGTGCTATTTTCAAATTTATGTACAGATGCCATTACGACTTTGGTGTACATTTAACCAAAAGGTCAATAATTTTGTGACCTTGAAAATAGTCAAAGGTCATTTTTACCAACAGACAAAAAAATGTATGTTTAATGGAGAGTATTTAACTTTTTAGTATTTTAAATTATTTTCAATAGCAAAAAAGTAATCATGAAATTTTCCTGGCTAACTTTTGAATAATTAAAAAATTTTTATTTGCGTCTAGCGCGCGGAAAAAAAATTTCCGAATTGTTTTACTAAGCTTCACAAACTACACATGTATAGGCCAATTAAAATTTATAAACAAAAATTTGCCACTCTGACCTTTGTGTCCATGCTGTCCCCAAAACACGTGGAATCAATGATATATACAGTTTCAAAATTGTAGTATTTTAAAAAAAGTCTTTAAATTTCTATTTTTATTGTGGTTATATATATATTTCCCATTCAATCAAAATTTGAAAAAAACTTAAAAAATCTGTAAAATATATACAAATGTATACATTTACATATATATATATATAAATATTTTTATTTTTATTTTGTTTATTCCATTGAATTAAATTTGAAGATAAACTTGTTACTCTGTAAAATAGAACCTCAATCGAGACACATTTACACTCTTCTTCTTTTTTCTGTTTTGTTTATCTTCGTAAAACATAATTCATGCAAAAAAAAAAAAAACGCAAATAGAAAAATTATTCAAATTTACATTTCGTCATCTCTCATTATTGATGTATTTATTTACTAGCGTATTTCTCTAAAGTTGAAATATTGAAGCCACAAAATTTTCCAGGTATCAGTATATAGCATAAAGTTATATATGTTTAAATTTATTCATATCGTTCAGTAGACAATTTTTTTTAACATTTAATATCTAAACATTTTACTTCCCGTTCTTTCCACCATATATACTTTTATCACAATAGCAGTTAATAAAGCAGAGTTTTTTTTAACATCAATCGAGATACATTAACACTTTGTTTTTTTTTCTGTTTTGTTCATCTTCGTAAAACATAATTCGTGAAAAAAAAATTATTAAAATTTACATTTCGTCATTTCTCATTATTGATGTATTTTTTTTCATAGTGTATTTCTCTAATGTTAAAATGGTAAAGCCACAAAAATTTCCCGGCATCAGTATATAGCATAAAGTTTTATATATTTATATTTATTCATATCGTTCGGTAAACAATTTTTTTTTTACATTTAATATCTATTCATTTTCTTCCCGTTCTTTCCACCATATATACTTTTATCACAATATCAGTAAATAAAGCAGAGTTTTTTTTAAACATCAATCGAGATACGTTTGTACTTTTTTTTCTGTTTTGTTCATCTTTGTAAAACAAAATTCGTACAAAAAAAAAGAAAAAGAAGAAACCCCGCAAATAGAAAAATTATTCAAATTTACATTTCGTCATTTCTCATTATTAATGTATTTTTTTCCTAGTGTATTTCGCTAATGTTAAAATGGTTAAGCCACAAAATTTTCCCGGCATCAGTATATAGCATAAAGTTTTATATATTTATATTTATTCATGTCTTTCGGTAGACAATTTTTTTTTACATTTAATATCTATTCATTTTCTTCCCGTTCTTTCCACCATATATACTTTTATCACAATAGCAGTAAATAAAGCAGCGTTTTTTTTAAAAACATCAATCGAGATACGTTTGCACTTTTTTTTCTGTTTTTTCATCTTTGTAAAACATTATTCGTGCAAAAAAAAAAAAAGAAGAAACCCCGCAAATAGAAAAATTATTCAAATATACATTTCGTCATCTCTCATTATTGATGCATTTATTTACTAGTGTATTTGTCTAAAGTTAAAATGTTTAAGTCACATAATTTTCCTGGCATCAGCATAAAGCATAAAGTGTTATATATTTATATTTATTCAAATCGTTCAGCAGACAATTTTTTTTTTCGTACATTTAATATCTATACATTTTCGTTACGTTCTTTTCACCATATACACTTTTATCAGAAAGAGAGAGAGAGATAGAGAGAGAGAGAGAATGAGAGAGAGAGAGAGAGTAAGAGAGCCTTGCAAACGCGGTAAAATGTAAAACTCGTAGACAATTATTATCTGACTTGAATAAAACTGAATAAAACTTTTTTTTCTCTCCCATCGATATGTAACTAGCTGTGAATGTATATACACACACACGTCCTGCTCCCGAAGCGCGTGTGTTCAAATCGTGTTTCGCGCATCCTAGATTTTTTTTTTAATTTTTTTTTTTTTTTTTACTTTTCAATTTCGAGTTTGTATCTCTTGTTGTTTGTGCGTTGCTCGAGGAGGAGTATAGTGGGCGAGTGGACGAGGAGGAGAAAGAAACGATGGACAAGCAGCACTTCGCCGTCTCGTGCACGACGCTTGCGCGTCCGAAACGTGGCAGCGTGCGCGACAAGCTCATCTATAGTGCATTGTATCGCAGTTGGACCAACAAGTTGCGGCAATTGAATCGTGGTTTGCTGCTGTGGAGCCACGAACCGCCCGACTTGAAATGCTACGAGGATACGGTCGACATGAACTGCTGTGAGCCACGCGACCGTCTGCCCGCAGAGTACATTGTCTTGTACGGGTGACTCGCTACGCTAAGTTTTTTTTCTTTTCTTCCCATTGCTTGGATTTTTTTTTTTTTTTTTTTTGGCCCGTTTTTTTTTCTATATTTTTCAATAATGTTAAACACCAGGCACGGCGCATGGGTACCCGAGTGGTGGCCCTGCAAAAGGAGATCGAACGTCTAAAGACGTTTCCCCTCTCGTTTCCCCCCACAAAGGCACACCTCGCACGCAGCGGGTTTTATTATTTATCGAGATCGACTTGCAGGACATTGACGTCACGACAATGTGCTTCGGCACTCTGCAGATGCGTATTTTGCCACGTTTCGTTTGTTGTTTCGAGCGATGCTGCCGCGAGTCACTCTAAAAACACAAGCTGTGCGATGGAACGCGATCGCAGGAATCTACCTCTGCCGTCCGACTCGCGCGACTTTGCCTCGCCCGCGAACCGTCTGTTCTCCTTTCTCTCGGTGTGTTGGGCGGGCGCAGCAGACTCTTCTTTACCGCATCGGCCTCCTACTCTTTCTTCTTCTACTCTTCGTTCTTCTTCTACTCTTCCTTCTTCTTCTACTCTTCTTTCTTCTACTCCTCTTCCTCCACCTCCTCCCGACATATCACGCCTCGTCGCTCTCGTTTTTTTTTACCACGAAAAACTGGCAAAACTGGTGTGTTCTCGATGTCTGACGGCGTTCGAAGATGTTTGCATGCCGCCGTTTTACCTCGCAAACTCGCACTCGCTCGTCGGCGGAGAATGTAATTGTCGGCGGCACGGCGAGATACCGAAACGTTTCGCGGCAGCCGGCGTCATCGACTCGTCGACTCGCGATCGCATCAACGCCTCCCTCTGGAAGCTGACAATGTTTGTGGAACCGAGAGATTTGAAACTTAAACAGCATTTAATATTTAATCTTTTTTAATTTTGAGCGACTGCAAACATTGAATGCATATCGTGTGGTGTGTGAAACGCGCTCGAAACACGTGTTGCACGTGATGCCTTAGCACACGCTACATCTAAACCTCCCCCCCCCTCCACTCTGTTTGCCCACATTTTTATTTCATACAACTTTAACTTGTATATTTATTAAACAAAGGTGGATGTCACCACCACCGCGATATATTCGTTTGTTTTTTTTTTCATGTTTTTTTTTTCTTCTCAAATTAGTTATACGTTATATGCAGATGTTCTATAGGCCTCGAACGTCTATCCACGCGAAAGTAAAACATTAATCATGAATTGCGATGAATACAATAATATCTGTGCGCTCATATTTTTTTTTGGTCAATATGTAAACCAACGTTTTTGAAATATTAACGAAAATTTTTTCATAATATTTGAGCAATAACAAGTATTTCAAGCGCTACGTTTGTCAAGTTTTTATGATAATATTCAAAGTTCATTTTTTTTTGTGAAATTATTGCAAGTCCGATGTCTTTATGATTTTATTCAAAGTTCAAATATATTATGTTGAAATTATTCCAAGGCGCAAGTTTGTCAAGTTCTTATGATACCATTCAAAGTTGAAACATTTTTCCGTTACAATTATTCAAAGTTTAAAGTAAATAAAATTAAAATTAAAAAAAACTCAAAAATGAGACCCTGTCTTAACGCTTGTCGGGGGTTAACCCAGTTAACCACAGCTTTTCACAAGTAGTTTGCAAGCACTTTTCCAATGTAAGAGTGTCACTCCCAGCTCATGTGACGACACTCGTACTGACATTCTTGCATCGGAAAGGTACTTGCAATGTACATGGGGAAAAACTGTGGTTTACTGGGAATGCATTTGCCTGAATTCCATCATTTATCCATCGATCTATCCATCTATCGCTTGCTCGCTTACTTCTCAATTTTTTTTTTTTTTTTGTAAATGCCTAATAATTTTTTTCATTCAACTTTTTTTTTCAATAAAAATTTATTATATAAATTTTTTTCCCACTTCCATACAAAAAAATACATAAATGTGGGTCATCAACGACAATAATACCTAAAAAATATTGTTGGTATTAACTGTCAAAATATGTAATTTTCATGTTATATAGTGTTCATATACGGCATCGACTTTTATATAAAATCAAACATCCTATAGCACATCACATGCAATTATACTCAATTTCAATTGTTCTTTTTTCTGGGCTTAATTCTTGGCTTCATGAGTAATAGGAAAAATATGATGTGTAAGTACAAAAGTTGTTGTAAGTAATTTATTTTTATTCATGTACAAAGATTTCATATTAAATTTCTAGCACTCTCACATCAACATAACAAGCATAAACTTTTTCTTTTTTTTTTACAAAAATAGTTGCATATAGGGTGTATGCGGATGATATCATATTTATTGCGCTTGGAGGCCATACTGGAGTAGTGCATAACTTTGTTCAGCATAGGAAAAACTTCAATTAAGTCAAATTTCTTTGAGAAATTGGTTCATTTTTTTTATCGTTATTTTTCTCACATACTTGAGCTACTAATTCAACATATTTACAGCATCAATGCTCTCAAAAATATTGCATAGTGGTTTTAAACTTTCAAAATGATTTTTTGTCCTATGCCACCCATGTTATTGAGTTATCCAACATGGCGTCGACTTTAACATGAATGCATACACCCTATATGAAATTGCTACTTAACAGTATACAAAGTACACTTAACAGACCTTTCAGATTCTGCCGCTTTCTTTAGAAAATAGTCAGCATGTTATTTTAAGTGAAATCAGCGTTGCCACTCGCGGAACACTTGCAGCTCTATTAGTGAAAGTAAAATCTGGCAACACTGCTGTTACTTGAAGTCATAGAACACCCTGAACAAAAAAGTTGTGTTATATCCTAACATGAAAATCAGTCATTGATTTCTAATATATTTGCCATTCACAAAATGCCACTGGCAGTCACTGACGTCACAGCTTTCCTGGTTTACGCGTGCGTAAAACAAGTGAGCTGTAACATCAGTGACCGCTAGTGGCATTTTGTGAATGGAAAGTAACTAAGAAATCAATGACTTCGGCCAAATTAACGTTGATTTTCAGGTTTGTTAGGATATTACACAACTTTTTTGTTCAAGATGTTCTACGCCTTTAAGATATAATACCTTGACCATAGTCTGAAGAAAGCGGCATTGCTTTGACAGGTAGATTTAGAGTCTGTTGAGTGTTTGGACATACAACGAATATTTATATTAAAAGTAAAAAATAAATATAATAACAAAAATAATAATAAAAAACTCATATTCTCTACATTGTAAGACACTGAACAGTTTTTTTTTTAACTTGTTAAGTAATTTTTTATATCTGGACACTTGAATTTCTAATCGGTAATTTTGTAGGCACACTATACCATGATTTTGTGGTTGTAATTTTTGGTGTGGCAACCACAGAAATCATCTTCCAAGTGTACGTCGCTGATATTTCTTTTGTAGTTGAGAAAGCACGAGAAGCTGCAATGTTGTTCTTATGAGTGTTTGATGGGGTGCTGGTATGTAATATTTTGAAAGTAAGCGGCGATTTTGTGGTCGTTGTTACAATTTTATATACAGTATTTGAAATCACAGCTGGCTTCAGTGACTTTAAACCTGAGGATTTTCTTACACTTATTTCAAATGTCTGAAATATTATATATGATTAGTATAGGATTATAATGTTCCTATTATTACACATCACATATTACATAGTAAGGGTTAAGTGGGCCAGACATTTAGTCAGGCCAAAATGCATTACGAAATGCAAAATGTATTTACCTATAGCCCTTTCAAAAATTGTATTTTCTCTTATGATTTTTTTTAATAAAGATGATTATTTATTTATTTAACATCATGAAATGGGATTGTGCGCAAAAATTGGATTTTATAACAGTGCGAGAGGGTGTGTTTAAAGTCTACAGCAATCACTTAAAGCCCTTGCTAACTTACCTTTTTCATCATTTACAATACTAGATTGATAATTACCATAACCTTTTATTATCCATGAATTAGACACCACCATGTGGATTTTGTAATTATTTTCATTTTGACGGTTAATTCACGCATCTGACGTCAAAATGTACCAATGGGGCCGTGATAAATTACAAAGAACTTGATGGAGGGGCTTAAATTTATGACGTAAACAAAGTGGTGACTGTGATTGGCTGTGGTACATTGTGACGTCAGATGTCAAACCGTCAAAATAAAAATAAATACAACATCCACATGGTGGTGTCTAATTTATGTATAATAAATTATAATAATGATCAATCTAGTATGCTAAATTATAAAAAAGTAAGTTCAGTGAGAATGGCTTTAAAGTAACTATAATATACAAATGTTTATATGCAACCTTCAGTACATTTTAAATGATATTTATTTTTTGTAACGTAATACAGATATAATAGTTTCTCCTCTCCTCATCCGCTCTCACCTCCCAAATCTTAATTTTCAGTCTTGTACGTGTTACCTAAATTTTCTATAGCGTTACCGTTAACGTAAGCAGCTTTTTTTAGACGATAAGTTTTTTTTTTTATAACTTGTTTAAAAGTTTAATTACTTATAATAACTATGTTATTATAAATATAGTAATATTACTTATTTATTACTCTATCTATATTAGTAATGCCTCTACCTATCGCGTTTAACAGTTATTCTGAAGTTATCACGAACCCGATGAGTGGTGCATCTACATAGGATTGATTGTAGCAGATGCGCCAAGCATTGGGTTTGTGATAACTTTAGAAAGACTTTTTCAACGAGATGGAGACGAATCATCGTTAAAATGAAGTTATAATAATTTACTAATAATCGATTACTTATAATTTATTTATTTATAAATCTTCAAACTTTATAACATTAAAGCCCTTGTCAACTTACTTTTTTATCATTTAGAATACTAGGTTGATAATTAGCATACCTAATTATCCATGAAATTGACACCAACACGTTGATTTTGTATTTATTTTCATTAATTTTCATTTTGACTGTTATATCACGTATCTGACGTCACAATGTACGGCCGCCAATCACAGTCACCGCTCTGGTCACGTGATAAATTTAAGCCCCTCCCTCAAGTTTTTTACCCCTATCACGACACCTTTTGTATATTGTGACGTCAGTTACGTGATGTAAATAGTCAAAATGAAAATAAATACAAAATCAACGTGTTGGTGTCTAATTCATGGATAATAAGGTATGATAATTATCAATCTAGTATTCTAAATAATAACAAAGTAAGTTGACAAGGGCTTTAATGTGCTACAAAATTTACATTGCTGCGTGTATAAACAGCCCCTTTTGTTGCTTACATTTATGTTTGCTGGTACTATAGAAGTAAAAGTTGGGAACTTCAATGCAGCAGGGCGATAAGTCGTTGTTACATGGTATTTTTTTCGCGTCTATATAGAAATACAATAGAATGTCACATGTCATTTAAAAGTTCTTCAAGTTTTTATATATATATATATATATATATATATATATATATATATATATATATATATATATATATGATAAAAATTTCATTTTTGTCTTACCTTCTGTAAAACAACTGGGCTTTCACTCGCTGCTTAATTTGATGATAAAAATAACACACAACACCAAAACTTGTCACTATATAAATTAATAAAATACTCAATTCACAGTTGTGTGTGAATATAACATAGCTATGTATATAGATTTTTAAAAACTGTGAATTGAGTATTTTATTAATTTATATAGTGACAAGTTTTGGTGTTGTGTGTTATTTTTATCATCAAATTAAGCAGCGAGTGAAAGCCCAGTTGTTTTACAGAAGGTAAGACAAAAATGAAATTTTTATCATCATGTCACCTCGCTCGATATTCAAATTTTCAAACATATATATATATATATATATATATATATATATATATATATATATATATATATATATATATATATATATATATATATATATATATATATATATTATTATATATATATATATATGTTATATTTATATATATATATATGTGTTAATACTAGTAAAGGGTGGCATACCACTTAATTGTGTAGCGGTATTTTACAATGCCTTGTATGCACCCTTCACCATTTTACATGCTGCATTTTTTGTAATGTTGTAATGCTTATATGTATAATCTGGTGAAATAAATAAATAAATAAATAAATAAATATATATATATATATAATATATATCGTCTCTATTGCGTCGGAACGGTTTTTCTGAAGTTATATATCACGAACCCGATGCGTTGCGCAAGTGCAACAGTAAATCCTGTGTACATGCACCAAGCATCGGGGTTCGTGATACTGATAACTTCAGAAAAACCGTTTCGACGCGATAGAGACAATATATCATCCTGGTCACTGCAAAAGACCTCATCTCCAGTGATCATAATTTCAAAAAAGACCTAACCTCCAGTGCGATTGAATCTTATCTCACAAACGATGGAGATATATAGAGGCTTTTTACAAATGCTGATCACTCGAGATGAAGCCTTTTGCATATATATATATATATATATATATATATATATATATATATATATATATATATATATATATATATATATAGACAGTCTCGAGGCTATTATATATATCTGCAAATCTAGCCTGGTCACAAAAAATAGGTATCTACAAATCTCGCCGCGACACACAAAATAGGTAATGGTAATACAGGTTACACAGGAGATGGAAATACCTACTTTGTTTGGCAAGGCAATATTTGTAGATACCTATTTTGTGTGACCAGGCGAGATTTGCAGAAACATATAATAGCCGCGAGGCTGTCAATATGTCATAACTCAAGTAAAAATAAATAAGTCATGGTATACCTGACACAAAATTCTACCTGGCTGTTTTTGACATGAATATTTAAAAACACCCATGCCATTGTTCTCCAAGGAGAGTCCAGCACATGACTGGTCCTTGCTAATGTTATTGTTCACACGGAGCGCCCATGTGCTGGGGTTGACCTCTTCACCGGTGACACAGGAAGTGAACTTGTGATCCTGGCGTGAGTCCATGAAAGACGTGGAGAAACGTAATGCATTTGGATCACGAGTTCCTAGCAGGAGATATTTTGTGTGTAAAATTATTAACCACTAAATATGGTCAATATTTTCATATAAAATGGAAGACAAGAAGAAAACATAAGCAATTACTATCTAAAATGCCTAGAAAATCTCAGTACTCTAACCAAAGCCTTTACTTAACCATTATGCAGTTAAATGGCAATCGTGACCTCTCAACAATGAACATTTTGTGTAATACTTCTGATGGATTGACAGTACTTGGTATTTTCTAGGGACTTTAGCATTTACATTACAAAACACTTGATGGGACTTACATAAATACCATTTAAGTTTGTCTCAAAAACCAACAAAATGAAGTTAATGAAAAACGTTATGAAAACTGTAGCAGTAATAAGAAAATTAAATTTGATGCAACCTGCACCACATTTTTATACTAATTTTTGCATGTTTCTGACGTCAGAAAAAGATATAATCAAGCAAATTTTATACTTGACAGTAATTTCACGCTCTCTTGTAGGCCCACATTAATATTCTTGTAAAAAATTGACGTAAGTTTTGTATTCACGGAGAGAATAAGTTACGTAAATTATGCTATATTTATGTTATTATAGCAAAATTGATGCTAAATATGAACAACATAATTATTTATCCTGTACAACATAATATTTATGCTATTTGTCACATATTTATTATGCACTATAGCATAGATTATGCTGTATTATATAAATTGTGCTAAAATGAGCTATAGCATAATTATTACGTTTTTATTTTTGTCTGTGTAGATCCCGTTTTGTGTTTTATCATTATATAAACATATGTTATTACATGTGGTCTATGGCTGGTAAGTGGTCTGATTGCATGCGGTATTGCACAATTTTTATATTAAAGGAAAGGAATAGACCAGAGAAAAACATAAGCATTTATATATTGTCAAGGTGTGATGCATGCCTTATAGTCAAAACATACCGTGTTGGTAATGTTTAGTAATCAAAGTTATTATAGTTGATTACTCGCGTTTTAAAGAAATAATAATTAATCATTATTGCTTACTTTTGCAATAATTGCAATAATGATTAGTACACGGAAAAAATTATCTAAAGAGTTAACTATTTACCGCTAAAGAATTTACGTTTGTACTAACGAGTTACTCTTTAAACTTTTGCAAGAGAGTTATTGTTTAGTACTAAAGAGTTATTGATAGGTATCTAAATAATTTATTAAATTTATGTTTTCCGTGTAGTCTAATGTGTCACGTTTGTTTTAACTTTAAATATAAACACGATGGGTATAAGAAGGGTTCAGTTTTACCCTCGATACTCACATAGATTGCCTTTTATTCTTGAGCTACCGAGTACGCTAGGTAGGTGGTGAGCTACACGCGAGATGTTGTCTCACACACCGCGACGTTACACTGGCACACACACACACCTCGACAACTCTTCGATCCGTAAGTTGAGTATACACAGTATACACACCAATATAAATTCCAATATTAATTATAACGTAAATAAATATAAACTTGTTAAATGTTATTCGTTAATCCACTTATTCATGCAATTCCTGAAACCATAGCATACTTCCTACCAGTGGAGAGGTACCCATAATATACCAGTTACAGCCAAGTTAGACTATACCTTTTGCAATTATATATTATGTGCCAAACCCCCAATAACCGCATATAAGCCAGTGTGATAACTCACTTATTTAATCTAACACCCACATCCACACAAAGTCATTATTAAATTAATTTCAATAATTTTAGGTTTTTGACATGGTGGAGGCGCCGTATTTCACGATATTTGTTGTTTTTATTGTTGTTTAATTTAACCCTATATAACAAAGACCGTCCTTGCTCGATACTACTTAATACTTTTAAATCAACCTTCTCACGTCAGTAAACCAACTACACTTTATAAATTTTACTATAACCCTATAAACTATTTACATTTGGCACTTCTACACCTCTTACAGGAGAAGTAAATGGGTAATCTTGGCATTTGAAACGTAAAGATCGTTTGTTTTAACTCTCAAGATGCCTGCCAAAACTTCTAATAATAATCATAAATATTTAATTGAGCCAATTATTACAATACAAACATTGCACATAATCAAAGGAAGTTGCTCCACAGGAGATCAAAAAAGGCAAAACCCATGCATATGTATAAAATTTGATATCCAAATATACGAAGTAAAAGATTGTGATAGACATTAAAAAAGATAAATAAGTAATATATGAAAAAAAAAAAAAAAAAAAAAGTAGTACATTTACAACTAGATAGGGAGGTTTGAACTTAGAGGAAGACAAAATTCTGTCGCTACTTTCCAACTTATTGTATAAATTAACACTGCGGAGGAAAAAAGAAGTATTGTAATATGCTGCTGATACGTGGAACAACATATGCAACACTATCCTCTCCACGTAACTTGCTAGGTTTAGTGCGTATGGAAACTCTAGCATCAGAGAATACTGGCATGTCAACATACCCCAGCCAGGATACACTTATGCAGAAAAATTACATCTTGGCGATACAACACATCGCTAATTGGGGGGAGTTTGCATAATTTGATTACGAGTTTTGCCATTATGTTTACGTTAATATACAAAAAATATTATAGTAATACTAGGAAGGCCGAGCCCAGTTAAATATACCCTATTTTCATACTTAAATATTACTAAAGGTATCCATTGTACGAAGCTCATTTTTTATAGATCATCCAAAATTTATTAAGCTATATAGGAAAATAATTGAAACATTTTTTATTGCAATTATTGTATTAATGAGAAATTAATAACCAAAATTACTTCTGTCCAAAAGAAATACATTGGCCGTGATTTACAATTTTCAAGCAATTTAGGTTTATGAGCGGTCGTGTGTCTAAGGTTAGAAAAAATAGAGTAAGGGATGCGCGAATAAAGAGGGAAAAAAATATGATGCAAGGGGTTGCTAGCAAATTTTACTTTATTAGAAGAGAAAACTCTTAAATCTTAAGAATTTTCCATAGGCATATATACGTATGATTTGTTAGTATTGTATTTCCTTTCATTTCCTCTTTTTTTTTTCTTGCCACATTATTATTTTATTTATTAGTATATTCCATTTCTCATTTTAACTCAATATATAATATATTCATATGTATAATTCAAACAAACTAATATATTTTCTTAAAATTACAACTGAAAATAGAAAATACTGTAAGATTAGATTTAGCACCACTATTTAGCAGAACGCAAACAGATTTTTGTCATAGTAAATCATTTATTTGTATTTATAATACACACCCAATTTCATATTTTTCTTACAGATATTTGAAATTTTTTTAGAGGTAGATCTGATATATGCATTGCATATATAACATAACAAATTATAGATAATATATTTTATACTAGATTTTATCAATTTTTATTTTATGATTTGTTAGTATTGTATTTCCTTTCATTTCCTTTCCTCTTTTTTTTTCTTGCCACATTATTATTTTTTTACACCTTTTTTATATTTATTTTCATTAGTGGTATATATTATAAGCAAATAAATGAAGCATCAAAAGGGCCGCATATTGTGTTACAGTGTACAATAATAATTAATGCAAGAAAGCAAGAAAGTTTTTAAAATCCTTCATTTATATCAATCACCTAATTTTTCTTTGCGAAACAAAGGTCCCCTCTTTATTTTTGTAACTTCTCAGGGTAATAAAATTTGCACTCCAAAATGATCGACTACACAAGGGGTGACCTTTTATATTTTTTATGTAGAGCAGGAATCCAGATGTCCCAGAACCTGTACGGCTGCCCACGCAAAATCAGAACTTTAGTTAAGAATTGCAATTAATGCAATGAAATCTGCGCGCTCATCTTTTTTGTCAATATGTAAGTCAACAATTTGAAGAAGTAAAAATTTTATAATTTTTGTGCAATTACAAAAAATTTAAATAAAAAAAAAAAAAAAAAAAATGAGACAGACCCTGACCGAGCGCTTGAGTAAAAAATAATATAAAATGTAGTTTATTAACTTTGACATAAGAAGATCAAAATTGAGATTGGTTTCGACCAATTTAATGTAACACATGGACAATATATTGCACTAACATGAAAACACTACAGCTTGTTCTGTCAAGTAGTGGATCGCATTAACAGTAATTGGCTAACCAAAAAATAAGACACGTTCATTGGCTGATCTTGTTTTTTGAACCGACAAAAGTGAGTCGCATGAAAAGCATGGGACTTTTTTTTTAAGTTTCGTTCATTCATATCAAGTATTAAGTTCCAAACGAAGAAATATCAATGATCTACCATACACAAGGTCCATATAATAAAGAGGTACATAGAGCGCAGCACAAAACTCGAGCAGTTGATTTTATTTTGTGATGGATGTACTTGATTCTAAGCCAATACGATGCCGTTCACCAGTGACGTCACTGATAAGGTGAATAAAAATACACCCGGTGATAAGCTGCGCGACCTTGGCCAAAACTTTTCCCGGAGCATCTAACCTCTTATATAAGGACCTTGAACCATACATATAAACGTAGTAAACAGGTAAGGACGTCATAATCATATGGTTTAACATAGGAACATTTTCGAAGCTGGCTCAACTTTTGTGTGTAGTTTATAGAAGAAGAATATTTTTATTTTTTTATATAAACACTTTTATAACAAACAAAAATATAATTTTATTTACCATTCTTCATGAAATATTCTTTTTTTATACAATTGATTATTTCCATGAAATTTAATGAATAAGCAGGAACCATTCCTCGTCGGCAGCATTCTTGGAATGTATTTAAATATGCGAACTAAAAACACACACACAATGATTTATTAAGTATGATATTTTAAACCCTATATAGCGGTTATCACAGTAGCTATACAGTAGATTATCTCCTATACTGAGAATGTCAGATCAAATGCGCGCCATAATTGCGACTGGGTGAAGGCTGCAGAACTAGAAGCCGTCATTTGAAGTAACGTTACGTGTCTAGCTCTGTAGTCTTCACCCAGTCGCAATTGTAGCGCGCATAGATCTGACATTCTCAGTATAGGAGACAACCTACTGCATATATAATATGCTGTGAGCAGTTATAACAATAGCGGTCCATGGATATATAAGCAGGATAGGAAGCTATTGTTGAACATAACGATCCCTTAATGATGTAATTTAAATTTTCGCCGCAAAAATGCAAGAATACAAAATTACGTATAAAAGTGGCGCTGTAGTCTGCGTGTGAATTTTAAAATTCCCACGCAGACTACAGCGCCACTTACATTTTACATGTTGATTGTTGCGGTGAAAATTTGAACTACATCAACAACGGTTCGTTTTTAGTATAGGGCAATAACACAGGAGCTCACGACCCTGGTAGCGGTCGAATAGCTAATTGTGTCATTTTGTATGTTTATTTTTGGGCATTTTTTTCTCTTTGATATAATGACTTATTTTTAACTTTTGAAAATTGATTAAATTGATAGTTATATATTATGTGCTCAAATTACTTGATAGGGAGATATAACTTTGCATTTAGAAAACACCTTGAACAAAAAACACTTGTATTATATCCTAACATATACCTTGGCTGGAGTCATTGATTTCTAATTTATTTTATATTTTCCACTCCTGCAATGGCAGATGCGTTTTTATGACGTCTATGCACGCTTGCTTTCATGCGCGTGGACCAGTGAGCTGTGACGTCATAAAACCGCATCTACTATTTCATGAATGTAAAATGAATGAGAAATCAATGATTCCGGCCAAAATAACGTTGATATATAGTTATGTTATGATAATAGACAAATGTTTTGTTTAACGTGTGTTCTACGCCTTCATGCCTTTATATACAATGATATATTATGTATTTTCAGAGTTAGAATAGAGTTAAGAATAATAATCCCTATAAAATTTATAGGTGTTATTTACTTATTCTCGTTATTGTTGTTGTTGTTATTTTTTTTTTTTGTTTTTTTTTTTTGTTTTTTTCTTTGCATATTATGCATAAAATATGCAATTTAAGTTATATTACATATAATTCAGACTTACATATTTATTAGTAATAAAAAATGATTCCTCATTGCAGCTTTGTATTGGTATGCCATCAGAAAAATCTAAGATATTAAATAAATGTAAAAAAATAATAAAAAATAATAATAATTAAAGTCTTATATTTCATTTTAGTATCTTAAATGTTTATATTTTCTTTCTTTTATTCAATTTTTTAAAATTTATTGTATGTTGGAATGACATTATTGTTTCATTATTGCAAACAATTAAAAATAGTGCATTTTTCGTTGTAACCTAAAACCCCGCGTTATTAGAGTCTACTTTTAGCAATAAGTTTCTCACCATGTTCCCATAACAGTGGCACACAAATAAGTCGTATAAACAACTTTAAGTTGAGCTTTTAACTTTTTTAGTGATTCACATTTCAACGTAGATTTCAGAGCTTTGAAAGAGACTAATTAAAATTACAAGAACCCCGATTAAAAATTACGTTCAGAGATTCTAGCCACGTTGAAATACATGATTCAAAATTGTCTACAATTAAATGTTTACTAGTTGTATTGATAGATTTTTAAATGACATTGAAAACATTCTTAGCTTTTTAGGACTATTGCTAAACCTATAGCGTCTATGTATTTATTTTAAAGTCGACGCCATGTTGGATACCTTAATACATGGGCCGGTATAAGAAAATAACACATTTTGCCCATTTAAAAATACTTGGCAATATTTTTGAGTGCATTGATGCTGTTATTATAATGAATTAGTATGAGATGCAAAAGAAAGTGTATGAAATAAGGTATGAGAGTCTGAAGGAGCAAGAGAAATATGTCAGGATAGAAGTGTATAGTGTGGAGGTGTATATCACTATAGGTCAGATTAAAAATATATTATACATACATATTATACTGTGTATATATATATATATATATATATATATATATATATATATATATATATATATATATATATATATATATATATATATATATATATATATATCGATTTTATTGCGAAAAAAAGGCCTATCTCGTTTTTTGTCAGTGGAAGCAAAAGGCCTATCTCGTTCTCGAACGTTATGGCGATAGCGCTCGAGATAGGCCTTTTGCTTCCACTGACAAAATACGAGATACGCCTTTTGCTTCCACTGACAAAAAACGAGATAGGCCTTTTTTCGCAACAAGATCGATATATATGTTTCGAATGTTGAATTTCGAGCGAGGTTGCATGATGATAAGAAATTTTCTCGGTGAAATAGATTATTGTCTTACCTTCTGTGAAGACACTGGGCTTTACACTCGCTGCTATCACTATTTTAAATAACAATGAAAAAATAATAGTCACTTTGTACATAATTATAAAAACACTCAATTCACAGTCTTTTTAAAAATTACATAGCTATGTTATTTACACACAATGTTTTAGTATCAAAAATTATACATACTGTCTGTCTCCTTCCTCAGAACTGAAAACTAAACTCTCACTCTCTGCCGTGCTGACCTCCTGAGGGGAGGAGAGGGCGTACGCGCCTCGTCAGGTGCAAGCGAAACGTTGACTTTATTTTTAGTACGATTACATGGTACTTTCTTATCAAATGGTTTCAAAAGGAGGATCCAAATGCGTGGCAATTCAAAACTTGGTTGATTGATAATTGTTTCATTTTTCCTTCTTGGCATATCTATTGCTTCTAAAACATTTCTCTTTTTATAATGACTTTCTCTACCTATAATTTTAGCTTCTTCCCATTGAATTTTGTGATTATTATCCAGAGCATGGTCCACAAGTTTTGAATATCCTGTATCTCTTTTTTCTGTTTTTTGCTTGTGCTCTTTTACCCTAATATCTGTAAATGTAAATAACATAGCTATGTAATTTTTAAAAAGACTGTGAATTGAGTGTTTTTATAATTATGTACAAAGTGACTATTATTTTTTCATTGTTATTTAAAATAGTGATAGCAGCGAGTGTAAAGCCCAGTGTCTTCACAGAAGGTAAGACAATAATCTATTTCACCGAGAAAATTTCTTATCATATATATATAATATATATATGTATAGGTACCTAGAATAAAAACACATGCATTTTATGTACCTGGTTTTTGGGTGAGATTTTGTTGAACCTGAAAGTTACGTAATTATTACATCTTATTATTAAATCGAACAATTTTAATGATGAATAAAGAGTATAACTATCTTAACCTAAAATCATATTATTTATAAACCAATTGAAAAATAGTTTAAGTGGATTAATCTATTAATTAGATTAATCTATAATTATTATAAAAATGTCGTGACTTAAAAGTGCAGATCTAGATTGAATTCTATATCGTTTAGTCTTCACTTAAGCTGGTACTATCATTTTACTTAAACATGAATTTCTATTGGCTTATGACCATTCAATGCAATCAGATGGAGATTTCAGTTGATGTAAAACTCTATCAATTTACATTTTATTCCCATATATGCCAAAATAAATTATTTTGTAGTAAAATGACCGTACCCATTTCCTCGTGTCTTAAAGAAATAGACCAGAGAAAAATATAGGCATTTATATCACAAACACTTTATGGGACTTACATAAACAACATTAGTTTGTATCAAAACCCAACAGTAACCCCGTAGCAGTGATCAGATAATTCGATTTATACAGCCCGCATAACTTTTTTATGCTAATTTTTTGCATGTTTCGACGTCATATACTTGAATTTTTACGCAACTTGCATACTTTTTTTATTTTTTATTATTATTATTTTTTTTTTTTGCTCCTTAGTGGTCGGACTACATTTAACATTCTGCTAAAAATTGTCATCAGTTTTGAAAATCCCATTTCGTGTTTATTCATTAAAAAGCACATGTTGTTCTATGTTGTCTAGGGGTTTAAGTACATACCTGCTTGGAGCAATTGCAGTCAATCAATTGAGGTAGTTTTTTCATAAATTCGTGACTTGCTATTGTGTACCAAATCTTGCTTGAGGTTGCGACGGTAGTGCTGGCATTCGTCACCGCACTCGGAGACTTTAAATATACAACCACAAAACATTAAACATTGGAAAGAAAAAAAAAATATATTTATGCAAAAATCAGGAAATACAAGAAATTAAAATTCAGTCGCCATAAAAACTAGAAATATGTGTCTCAATTTGTATATAGGTGTGACAATACATGTATTAGACTCAAACTTTTCTCGTCAAAAAAATCTGAAATTTCGCACATTGATACTTCAGCTTGAGACAATTTCATTTAAAAATTTTGTGGGGTTACCGTGTAAATTAATGTTATATGATTTTTTGAACTTTTAAGCCCATAAGACCCAATGTTAATTTCAATAATTTTTTTTTTCAGGACTGTTTAACATCATGAAATTTTTATCAAAATTAAGACCCAAAACACTCTAGTTTTTGATACATAAGGTCGGTACCCTACTCACTTAATAATTATGCTAGCACATTTTCAGCACAATTTGTTCAATACAGCACAGCATAAATAAGAAATAAAAGACTTCGGCCAAATCAATTTTGATTTTCAGGTTGGTTAGGATATTACACAACATTTTTTGTTTAAGGTGTTCTACGCCTTTAATAAGTCTTAATATTACTGTACTTTATTGTGTTGACCATGAGACGCGGGTTCGATTCCCGTCGGGGGTTGACTTTTATGAATTGCCATATCTTTTATCTGCAAAAAATTAAATTTATTTGAAAGAGGGGAAAGGGGAGGGGAGATATTTTATTTCTTATTCAAAACACACACTGACACACCACACACACACACACACACACACACACACACACACACACACACACACACACACACACACACACATTATTTTGAACTAATTGATATTTGAATTTATGATTTTTGAATTCATTAAGTATATATTTAATTAATATTTGAAAATCTTAAATGACGTCACAGTGGTAACTTATGCATGAACCACGCAGTAGCTTATGGAGTAAGTTATTACTCCTATGCTAAAAATGTCAGATCGAATGCACGCCACTTTAGAAGCTAGAGAAGACTTCAAGAACTTGTAATTTTGCTATGCAAATCATATCAGGCTTCTACTTCTTGTATTCTTCTCCAGGCGCTGAAGTGGCGTGCCTTATAGATCTGTCATCATAATAGATAAAACTTATATTATACTGGATAGGGTGTGCACGCATGACGTCATTCTGAATGCTTTTTGATGCTCTTCTTGAGCAATGAATTAACATTGCTCAGCATAATTATATATTATGTCAAATGTGGTTTTTGGCTATTTTTTTTTTTTTAGAAAATTAGGTATTATTATGTTATTATTATTATTTTTATTGCATACTTGAAACACTAATTCAACCTGTTAACAGCATCAATGCTCTCAAAAATATTGTGAATGAGCCATTTTCCAATACTGCCTCCTTTTATTTAGTTATTATAGCGCTCCACTTTTGGCGTGGACTTTAACACGAATGAAACCCCCTCTAAGTTACTGTGTGCAATTGTGCATGTACTGGGCATAGGAAAAAGTTACCGACCATGACGTAATTTTGAGACCTTCAAAAACCATACTTGTCGCAATCTATAATTAGCAATTTATATATCAATCGATTATATCAATCGACATTGTCCTCTAAGATATAAAATTATACCCCTAAAAATTCGTCATTTATATCAAACTGGGAACAACTCTCGTCAGTCAAACCTCTTTAGTCCCGTCCGTGTCTCTGATACCGAGGACATCAGATATATTCATTAAAATATGGGGGAAAAATTAAAAAATTCCTTAAAGCCCTTGTCCACTTACTTTTTTATCATTTAGAATACTAGATTGATAATTACCATACCTTCTTATCCATGAATTAGACACCACCACGTTGATTTTGACGTATTTATTTTCATTTTGACGGTTATTCCACGCATCTGACTTCACTATGTACCGCCGCCAATCACAGTCACCGCTCTGGTGACGTGATAAATTTAAGCCCCTTTCTCAAGTTCTTTGCACGCCATCACGGCTCCATCGGTTCATTGTGTCGTCAGTTGCGAGAAATAACCGTTAAAATGAAAATAAATACAAAATCAAGGTGTTGGTGTCCATTTCATGGATAATAAGGCATGGTAATTATCAATCTAGTATTCTAAATGATAAAAAAGTAAGTTGACAAGGGATTTAAATTTATTCGTTTTTTAAAGCTACTTTGAGCATTCTAGAGTGGGCGGTATGAGGTCGGCAAAAGTAAGAAAACCTTTTTTGTCCAACAATATTTTTGTCATTCTGAGAGTAGTTAAAATATAACACGTATTGAAATAATTTTTTTAAATAAGTCGAACACTGAAGCGTCTAAACACTAAACAAATGTTTATAATTATTTTATTATTTCTGTTATTGTATCGAGATGATAATATTTCAAACTTACTGCTGGTTCAGTTGCACAAAGTGTACACTGCTGAGTCTGTAGACTAGAAACTGTGGGCTGACTGGTGATCAAAGTAATGCTTACTGCTGTGGCAGAAATAGTGGTGGATGAGATCTCCAATATTGGAGCTAACGTTGTTGTGTTATCTTTCCGTAGTGTCTAAGAAAATATATTTACATCACACACGTTTGAGTATAGGCAACTTTACACAATCAGGACACTGCACTAGCAAGGGTCATCAAGTTGAGCACTGGCAAAGGGTCATCATTCTAGTTTAATGTTAACTTTTTGCCTGGTATAGGGCTTATGGTAAGTAAAAGTACTGGTCATCGGCAGGCCACAGTTATCGGCAGGCTCTTTTTACGGCGAAAGTAATAAGTTTACGAGATTCTAACTAGAACCAATCAATCTTAGAATTTCGTCCTACAAACTCTTATATAGGGGGTGCCGATAACTGTGGCAGTGTCACTTTGGCTGCTTTTCTCAACAATACTGTAGGAATTTCAACCTTAAGACCCTTAAAGGCCTTGTCAACTTACTTTTTTATCATTTAAAATACTAGATTGATAATTACCATACCTTATTATCCACGATATAGACACCACCACGTTGATTTGGTATTTATTTTCATTTTTACTGTTATATCACGTATGTGTATCACGTATGTGACGTTACAATGTACGGCCGCCAATCACAGTCACCGCTCTGGTCACGTGATAAGTTTAAGACCCTCCCTCAAGTTTTTTACCCCTATCACGACCCCATCGGTACATTGTGACGTCAGATACGTGATATAACAGTCAAAATGAAAATAAATACAAAATCAAAGTGTTGGTGTCTAATTCTTGGATAATAAGGTTTGGTAATTATCTATCTAGTATTCTAAATGTTAAAAAAGCAAGTTGACAAGGGATTTAAGCTGCCAATAACTAGTACATTTACAATACCATATATATGTTTAATTGAGGATTTTAATTTTTGCATTTCTCGCCTTAGAGTTATGAAAACATGTTTAATCATCACACATCATCAATAAGTAAAAAGTACAACTCAAATTTTATTTAGGATCTAAATGAGCCCCTGTGAAAGGAACGGGTTTAAAACTGTGCTCAAAATCAAATCTAAATGAGGGTCTGGTTTTAACTAGAATTTTATTTTCTCATTGTCAGCCTTTAATTTATGGAAATAAAAAATCGTTTCATCCATTTTTTTTTAAACATTCACCTTTGATAAATTGAAATTTCTGTAGGCGGTACCCAGAACCCTCATTTGGAGTCAACTTGGCGCACAATTTTCACCTCGTTTCTTAATGCGGGACATGTTAACATTCTATTTTTTTTAATCATGTTTTTTACTGTATGATGATGTGCGATTTAAGGCGGGAAATCAGCTACTGCGGGATTTGACTAAAAAGTTATAAAGACAGAAAATTCTGAAATTTTGTACAGTGATACATTAGGATTAGGTATCTTCAAAAATGTAAAAACTTTGGGGGGTCACCATGCTAGATTTTTAATTATGATTTTTTGAAGTTTTGGTCCCATAAGAGCCCATGTTAATTTCAATAATTAGTTTCTCTCTTATCTGATGTCTCGGGTTCTGAAAATTTTATTATAGGTATAGCTGTTATACTGTTAACTTTCAAATGGCATCATAAAGTTTCCAAGTTTTCTTTTTAGATTTTGAGATGCAAGCCATCTATATACAATCCGTATAACATGTTTAATTCTGAAGCAAGAATTTCGAAATTTAATACCCTCAATTTGACATGGTAAACCCTATACAAGGTCAAATGAACATAAAACTAATGATGACCTTTGCTAGTAATCAACCTGATGATTCTTGCCAGTGCCGTGTGCTGATTATTAAAGTTACCTATTGGTGGCATTGTAAGCAGGTATAACAATATCCACTATTCATTTACCGGTGTTTTCTGATACGAAAATGACGATTTATTCAAGTATATAGTGTAATGCGCATTTTTGTAGCGAGAACACATGATTTACGTAAAACACTATAATGGTGTTTGTAAACCCTGTGCCCTTACTTTGAAACATGCAAAATTACATTTCAAAGTAAATAGACGAGCATCAAATTTTTTTGGTGTTTTTGAGAGAGAGACAGAGAGAGAGAGAGAGAGAGAGAGAGAGAGAGAGAGAGAGAGAGAGAGAGAGAGAGAGAGAGAGAGAGAGAGAGAGAGAGAGAGAGAGAGTGAGAAAGAAAGAAAGAAAGAAAGAAAGAAAGAAAGAAAGAAAGAAAGAAAGAAAGAAAGAAAGAAAGAAAGAAAGAAAGAAAGAAAGAAAGAAAGAAAGAAAGAAAGAAAGAAAGAAAGAAAGAAAGAAAGAAAGAAAGAAAGAAAGAAAGAAAGAAAGAAAGAAAGAAAGAAAGAAAGAAAGAAAGAAAGAAAGAAAGAAAGAAAGAAAGAAAGAAAGAAAGAAAGAAAGAAAGAAAGAAAGAAAGAAAGAAAGAAAGAAAGAAAGAAAGAAAGAAAGAAAGAAAGAAAGAAAGAAAGAAAGAGAGAAATTCGCATTGATTCAGGACGACGTATTATTATTTTAAAATATGCAATGAAATAATTACTACTTTTTTTTCTGTTTCTACTTTTTTAAGTCTTATTGGTAGAGATTAAAACTATCTTCTGATCTATATAGAACCAATGCATGGGCGCTACAGAGCTCCAATTGGGTTCACTGGGCTCTGTCAGCAATCAGCGTTGGGATCATATATTTGGTTTAAGTCATGATACCCAAAAAAAGTTTTTTTAATATTTTATTTTTGTCTTGGAAGATCATAATCAATTTGACATATTTCTTTATATTTGAACCATAATCTTATAATATTGTTGTATTTAAGATAAAAACAAACTATGAGCGTACGTACCTGGCAAATCACTGCATAACCCATTGACATACAAGCAAAGTCAAAAATGCCCACGTAAGATCTCTCTAAACACAGGCCAGCACATGCCTGGTCATTGCCAACGTTATTAGGCTCATCGTTGGCCCAAGTGCTGGGGTTGACTTCTTCGCCAGTCACACAAGAAGTGAAGTTGTTGTCCAGGCGAAAGTCGAGGAAAGATGTAAAGAAACGTAATGTTTTTACGACACGACCATCTAAATAAGACCAAATTGTGTGTAACATTATTAACCTATATATTGGTCATACATACATACATACATACATACATACATACATACATACATACATACATACATACATACATACATACATACATACATACATACATACATACATACATACATACATACATATACATACATACAGACATACATACATACATACATACATACATACATACATACATACATACATACATACATACATACATACATACATACATACATACATACATACATACATACATACATACATACATACATACATACATACATACATACATACATACATACATACATACATACATATACATACATACAGACATACAGACATACATACATACATACATACATACATACATACATACATACATACATACATACATACATACATACATACATACATACATACATACATACATACATACATACATACATACATACATACATACATACATACATACATACATACATACATACATACATACATACATACATACACACACATACATACATACATACATACATACATACATACATACATACATACATACATACATACATACATACATACATACATACATACATACATACATACATACATACATACATACATACATACATACATACATACATACATACATACATACATACATACATACATACATACATACATACATACATACATACATACATACATACATACATACATAACATACATACATACACACACACACACACACATTTTTATGGATAGAGCAAAAGAATTATATTCACCTTTTGACATAAAATAAGTACTTTCAATACATTTTAATACTTTCCACGATTTGAATGAATAGGCTGGTACCATTCCTCTACGACCGCACTCGTGGAATATATCTCTAAAGTTGATCTATAAACAAAATATATCATAACATATAATATTTAAAAGAACATTCACACGTGTTGTTTCTGTAAAAGTTTTTACATATATTTGTGTTTTATGTACTTACCATTATTACTACAAATTATATAAAAGGAATTGTATGTACGTAATTTATGCTGTGTTTTTGTCACTATAGCATAAATGATGCTAAATTAGAAAAACATAAATAATTATGCTGTAAAATATAATATTAAATTTATTCTTTATAAAAATTAGTTTTTATGCAGAATATATATCTAATAACCTAAACTTATACGCAATTGTGTGTATATATATATATATATATATATATATATATATATATATATATATATATATATATATATATATATATATATATATATATATATATATATATATTTATATATATATATTTATTTATATATGTATATATATATATATATATATATATATATATATATATATATATATATATATATATATATATATATATATATATATATATATATATATATATATATATATTATTACCAGTCATAAATTCGCGCTAAACATTCAATGTTATATCCAAGGTCCATATATAAGAGGTTGTATGCTCCCGGAAAAGTTTTGGCCAAGGTCGCGCGCAGCTTAAAGAAACTCACCTAAAACGTCATATCACCACTTCCAACTTTGTTTACCTAATCAGTGACGTAATTGGTGAACGGCATCGTATTGGCTTAGAACCAAGTACAATCCATCGCAAAATGAAATCGAATGCGCGAGTTCTGTGCTGCGCTTAACCTCTTTATTGACCGCTTATGCTTACTCAAAATGCGGAAAAGGAAGTGCCGGAAACCACGTGACGGTAAAAGTGGGACTTAGCTCATGCCTAGCTTGCTGCTGGCACCAACTTTTCTCCCACTTTTACCGTCAGATGGTTTCCTTTTCCGTTTTTTAGAGTAAAAATACACACTATAATTATATAGACCTTGTGTGTTATCAGAGCCCCTCCACCTTTAAGTAGGAGGAGGGGACTCTGGTTATACATGGAATGAGAAGAGCACGTGCTGGATTTAAATAGAGTAAAATATATTATCCTGATTCTGTGTATGTAAGGTACAATATAACACATTCACATTAATTACAGTACTTTAAAATGAACACAATTGGATCAAAATATTTTAAAGTTGCCCTCAAAATAGTTGCGCCCTCCTTTTTTTAGTCAATACAATACCACAAAATTATTGCACAACTATACTGTACATGTGAGCTATGGATGTACGTGTAAATTTATGAATGAAAGCCATAGCTAGAAGTTATATCATTATATATATATACATATATATATATATATATATATATATATATATATATATATGTGTGTATATATATATATATATATATATATATATATATATATATATATATATATATATATATATATATATATATATATATATATATATATATATATATATATATATATATATATATATATATATATATATATATATATATATATATATATATATATGTTTGAAAATTTGAATATCAAGCGAGGTGACATGATGATAAAAATTCATTGTAGTCTTACCTTCTATAAGACCCTGGACTTTCACTCGCTGCTTGTTTTGACGATAAAAAATAACACACAACACCATAAAAAATTGTCACTTATATATAAGTTAATAAAAAGACTCAATTCACAGTTTTTTAAAAATTATATATACATAGCTATGTTATATTTACACCAAATTGTAACGTTTTCGAGTGCGTATGTAGAAACATACAGTGTCTGCACTCTTCTTCTGCTTACTGACTCTTGCTCACGAGGCGCGCTGACCTCCGCAACGGGGAGAGTGGCTCGTCCTCGTCAGGTGTTATTTTATTGTTTACATTTTCACCTGTACGATCACGTGTTACAGTCTTTTTACATGAATCTATAAGTGGAATCTAAATAGGCGGCAAATCAAAACTAGGTCGACTGATTGTTTCATTATTTCTTCTTGACATTTCTATTGCATCTAATATTTTTCTTTTTTTATAATGACTTTCTCTTCCTATCACCTTTGTTTTTTCCCATTGAATTTGATGGCTGTTCTCCAGTGCATCCGCGCCTCGTGAGCAAGAGTCAGTAAGCAGAAGAAGAGTGCAGACACTGTATGTTTCTACATACGCACTCGAAAACGTTACAATTTGGTGTAAATATAACATAGCTATGTATATATAATTTTTAAAAAACTGTGAATTGAGTCTTTTTATTAACTTATATATAAGTGACAATTTTTTATGGTGTTGTGTGTTAATTTTTATCGTCAAAACAAGCAGCGAGTGAAAGCCCAGGGTCTTATAGAAGGTAAGACTACAATGAATTTTTATCATATATATATATATATATATATATATATATATATATATATATATATTTATATGTTTATGCTCACTAAAACATTTGACTTACAATGTTTAAAGTCATAAAATAGACATCGTCGCTGCAGTTAGATACGAGTACGCCATTAGTAAGATCTAATTGTTGGAAAAATGATGGAAGATGATTAAGTGTTTTATTTTTGCAAATTTAACTGACAGTATATATAATACTCAACTGCAGTGAGTAATACACTGTTTATTCAATAAAAACGCGTTTTAAGTTATTTGAAAAAGAATTTGATCTGGATCCTTATTTCTAAACTTTTTTGCTTTCGTACATATAGCGTTCTTTAATATTAAAACTACAGCAATGCACAACTTTCTTTGTAATCGTAAAAAAAAAGAAAAAAAAAGTAATATGCTGCATTGAACAATAAGGAAGTTATCTACAAAAAGTGAACCCCTATGTTTGAATACGCCATTAAAAAAACACAAAACTAGTAGATGTTAACTTGTTAGCATAGGCAATTACCTGGAAATTTGTAGTTTTATTTAATGAAAGTAAAAATTAAACATTTTAATTTTCAATCCTTGCCGACCGTGACGTCATTTGCTTACATATAGGAATACCGATCGTCTTCTGGATTTCAGACGGTCTGATTGTTAAAAGGTGGCCTCGGCCATTAAAATTATTTTGCAAAAGGTTGAGCATTGAAATGTTTTATTTCTACTTTGATTAAATTAAATTTCGAAATTCCATGTAATTGCCCCTATAATATTAAGTTTATATCTAGTACTAGTGATTACTTTTGCTACTTCAAATGCGGTATATTCAACCATATAGGGGTAACTTTTTGTAGAATTTCTCATTGTACTGTACATATTTACTATTATGATATGATTATGCTCATTCATAGATAGATAGATAGATAGATAGATAGATAGATAGATAGATAGATAGATAGATAGATAGATAGATAGATAGATAGATAGATAGATAGATAGATAGATAGATAGATAGATAGATAGATAGATAGATAGATGGATGGATGGATGGATGGATGGATGGATGGATGGATGGATGGATAGATAGATAGATGGATAGATAGATAGATAGATAGATAGATAGATAGATAGATAGATAGATAGATAGATAGATAGATAGATAGATAGATAGATAGATAGATAGATAGATAGATAGATAGATAGATAGATAGATAGATAGATAGATAGATAGATAGATAGATAGATAGATAGATAGATAGATATAGATAGATATAGATAGATAGATAGATAGATAGATAGATAGATAGATAGATATAGATAGATATAGATAGATAGATAGATAGATAGATAGATAGATAGATAGATAGATAGATAGATAGATAGATAGATAGATAGATAGATAGATAGATAGATAGATAGATAGATAGATAGATAGATAGATAGATAGATAGATAGATAGATAGATAGATAGATAGATAGATAGATAGATAGATAGATAGATAGATAGATAGATAGATATATAGATAGATAGATAGATAGATAGATAGATAGATAGATAGATAGATAGATAGATAGATAGATAGATAGATAGATAGATAGATAGATAGATAGATAGATAGATAGATAGATAACTTTATTAAGGCATTTAAGATATGTTGGAGGGCTTGACAGCCCTAATTTACAAATACCTGGCCATAATTATAATAAATAAACAAATTTACATATAAGCATTTAACATTTTAACATATAAATCAGAAATATGATTAATTAATAATATTACACATATTTAAATAAAATTTTGTGATTGAAATAAAATTAAAAAAACAAAACATTTAAGTAATATACACCTGGTTCAAGGATAAGAGACGGCTCCTGAATCTGAAAATAAAATATGACTATATTGCAAATTGACAGGAAATATTATGGCGCTATAAAAGTATAATTTATAAAATTATATTACAATCGTATTGTCGTTTTCACAAAATAATTAATTTCTATTGGCTTATGACAATTGAATGCGATCAGATGGAGATTTCAGTTGACGCAAAACACCATTTAAATACATGTGATTTCCATATGTCAATAGAATGCAATTTTTTTTACAATGACTGTATATACAGTGTGTATATTTCAAACACAATGAGGAAGACAATAAGAATTCTTTTAGCATACTATAAAATAGGCCATTCATCCATATAATTATTTGATTTTGTAAATGTTGATTTTGTTAGGTAGGAAATATTTTAAAGTAATTTTCAGTAATATGATGTCATTATATTTAAAAATTAATTCAAAATATTTAGTAAGTTTAGAATTAGAAACTTGCAAATCACTCGATATTCAAAACGATGCCCCTTTTCAGACAATAAAATTACTCACAAAGAAATTCTTAGGTGTAATTAAAATAAAATATGAGGATTAAAAATTTACATTTATATTTTCGTATAAATAATATGCTTTTAATGTGACAAACATTTTAATATACTGTAATTTCTTTTTTATATAAACTTTTAACATACAAATTTGGAAATTTGCCACAAAAAAAAAATAAATAAATAAAAAAAAAATTAAAAAAAACTCTAAAGTTGATGTACATATTATATATATATATTTGTACAATTTTTCTTTCAATTATGTACATTTATAGCAATTAACTGTTATTTATTATTTACAGGACCAAAACAAATTAAACTGTAGCTTTTAAGATAATATACCCGAGCCATACGAAAATGCTGATAAAAGTTTGAGAAAGCCTTGATTAAGTGCTTATAAACATTTGATAGTAGTGTTTTTGTCTGATAATACATGGATAAAGGACTGATAGAGTTTGATAGAATTTTTTGAATCTAGGAGTAAAAACTGAAAAAAGTATGATAAATATATTATAAAGTATTGATAAAAGTTTGATAATTATAAATGACTGATAAACGTTTGATTATTTATTTTTTTTTAATTTCAAACATCTGATAAAAGTATGAATATATAAACTTAAAAATAAAATTTGAAATTTTTCAAAAGTCTGATAAAAGTTTGATGACCTAACGGGAAATAAATTTGGAGGGGAACGCGAGGCGCCTCTTTTGGTAGACGAAACCGTTGAGGACTTAGAAAATTTTGGAGTGTACAGCAGGAGCAGAGGTAGCAGGCAGTAGCACAAGTCAGCCAGAGCAGTATGCACGCACTTTGTTAGCGCTTGCATATTTCAATTAAAACTAAGCAGCAAGAAGCTTCACCTACTTGTAAGAGGAGCTTCATGTGGTCATCATGTTAATATATAGGTAAGTGACATGTTCACATTAATAATTATTTCAATATTTATTGTAATTAATTGTATTTCATGTGTTACAGCTAGGAAACCAACTTGATCTCAAGCTGTTACGATTACCGATGTGTGCGACTCATCCGCTCCTATAATCCGATGCATCCTTTGAAAAATAAAGTTTTTTTCTCTTATTAATTGAAGAATATCAATTAATAAGAATATTTTGTAATACAAGGCAAAATTGGCAACAATGTTATGACAAACATTGAAGTGGGTAGTGCTGGGTGGAATGTGGGATGAAGGGTACAGGAGGGAGGGAGGGGGGAAAGGGGGAGGGAAGGGAAGAGAAAAATGCATAATTATTTATCAGCTTTTTATCAGACATTTATCAGCTTTTTATCAGACATTTATCAGCTTTTTATCAGACATTTATCAGATTTTATTCAGTGTTTTATCAGCTTACAAGTCAAATTTCAATGTAAAATTTTACATGTATAAGCATAGGAGAAACGAAAAAATTTGTCCTATGCTTATACATGGTAATTTGACTGATAAAAGTTTGAAAAGTGTCGCATATAAGACTTTTATCAGACCTTTATACATATTTTATAATATCTTTATCAGTCAAAATTTATCAATGCTTTATAAATCATTTATCAGACTTTTTGTGTATCACGGGTAGATTTAAATACGCTCTAAAAACTGGTGCATCACTTTAGATACGAATCCTAACTTATGTAAGATAATCTCTTTTGAGTTATTATTAGCAGCTAAAATAATGTATTTTTGCAGGTTATAAAAAATAACTATTTTAGCTTAAAATAGCTTAAATAAAATTAAAACAACTTAAATTAGTTATTCTTAATAATTTGCTAAAATGCATTATTTTAGCTACTCATTATAACTTAAAAGTGATTATCTTAAATAAGTTAGGATTCGTAACTAAAGTAATGCACCAATTTTTAGAGTGTAAGCAATAAAATCGTACAGACATACAAGTCAAAGTCACAAACAATGGCTAGTTCTATAAACTACACAAATATTGAGCCAGCTTCGAAAATGTTCCTTTGTTAAAAACAGCTGGTTATGACGTCGTTACCTGTTTACTACGTTTATACATATGGTCAATCATTGTTATTTCTTCTTTTAGAACTTTGAACTTGATAAGGAGGAATGAAACTTTCCAAAAAAAGTTCCAGTCTCAATATGCGACTCACTTTTATTGGCTCAAAAAAAAAAAAAAAAAAAAGATCAACCAAAGAACGTGTCTTATTTTGTTAGTCAGCCAATCACTGTTATTGAGATTCACTTTACTTTACAGAACACGCTAATGATGCAATGGCTCAAAGGGATAATTAAAAAGGCAAAGCCCACCACTGAGTTAATTATCCATAAATTAATATAAAATGGAGAGAAAATACGTGAAAATGATACACTATAATATTACAATACAGTCATGCAGGCCTGAAAAACTATGAATGCTCCAATATAAGGTTATTTAAGAATCGATTAATCGATTAACTGTACAATACAACTATACAATGACCTTTTGGGCGATTGTTCAAAAAGTCGACTATATCGCCCAACATTCACAGAAACTCAGGACTGTATAATATTATTAGTAAATAATATTTACTTGCCTTGCCTGCACCGCCGCAGTTCCAATTTTCAAAAGTAGAAATCGTTTTCATTATGTTATAAGTTTCTTGATTGTACCAAAAAGTACTTGACTTCCATACAGGGTTACTGCCATTCACCACCTCCTTCTGCGTGTTGTGATTTGTATGTCAGACGTTATTTTTTATAAATAATAATTATCTCTCTAACTCTCTTTTTTCAAAAATACATGCAAAGGCAAAAAAATTAAAAAAAAAAAGAAAAGAAAGAAAGAAAGAAAGAAAGAAAGAAAGAAAGAAAGAAAGAAAGAAAGAAAGAAAGAAAGAAAGAAAGAAAGAAAGAAAGAAAGAAAGAAAGAAAGAAAGAAAGAAAGAAAGAAAGAAAGAAAGAAAGAAAGAAAGAAAGAAAGAAAGAAAGAAAGAAAGAAAGAAAGAAAGAAAGAAAGAAAGAAAGAAAGAAAGAAAGAAAGAAAGAAAGAAAGAAAGAAAGAAAGAAAGAAAGAAAGAAAGAAAGAAAGAAAGAAAGAAAGAAAGAAAGAAAGAAAGAAAGAAAGAAAGAAAGAAAGAAAGAAAGAAAGAAAGAAAGAAAGAAAGAAAGAAAGAAAGAAAGAAAGAAAGAAAGAAAGAAAGAAAGAAAGAAAGAAAGAAAGAAAGAAAGAAAGAAAGAAAGAAAGAAAGAAAGAAAGAAAGAAAGAAAGAAAGAAAGAAAGAAAGAAAGAAAGAAAGAAAGAAAGAAAGAAAGAAAGAAAGAAAGAAAGAAAGAAAGAAAGAAAGAAAGAAAGAAAGAAAGAAAGAAAGAAAGAAAGAAAGAAAGAAAGAAAGAAAGAAAGAAAGAAAGAAAGAAAGAAAGAAAGAAAGAAAGAAAGAAAGAAAGAAAGAAAGAAAGAAAGAAAGAAAGAAAGAAAGAAAGAAAGAAAGAAAGAAAGAAAGAAAGAAAGAAAGAAAGAAAGAAAGAAAGAAAGAAAGAAAGAAAGAAAGAAAAAGAAAGACTCAACGATTGCTTCGGTTTTTCTCAAAACTGCCGGAAATGGAAACCACGTGATTAAAAAAAAGTGAGAGTAAACTCACGCCATTTGCCAAGGCTATTTTAAAATTGCATGTAGATTAAAGATTTAAAATTATATCTTGGCAGATGGTGCAAGTTTACTGTCATGTTTTTAATAATCACGTGGTTTTCCGCTTCCATAGCAGTCATGAGGAAAATAGAAGACTGCTTACGTTTACTCTGAAAGGAAGTGCCGGAAGAGGAAACCACGTGATGTTAAAAGAAGAAAACTTCACGCTAGCAGCAGGCTAGACTCGAGCAGTGACCGCTTATGTTTACTCAAAATGCGGAAAAGGAAGTACCGGAAGAGGAAACCACGTGATGGTAAAAGTGAGAGAAAATTTGATGCCAGCAGCAAGCTGGGCCTGAGCCACCTCCCACTTTTACGGTCACGTGGCTTTCTCTTCCGGCACTTCTTTTTCCGCATTTTGAGTAATAACATAAGCGGTCATTGCGGGCCCGAGCCGCCTTCTACTTTTAAGATCACATGGCTTCCTTTTCCAAGTTTTGAAGTAAGCACTCAATATAACACGTCCAGTACCTCACAGATAATTGGCAGAACGCTATTTAAACAAGGCCAGTCTTCAAGTCCCAGGTTTGGCTTGACAAGGTGAAGTGCTACACACGACTCTTGGCTTCCGTTATTGTCCGGTTCACCTTTATTAAGTAATTATTTGATTGAATTAATTATGATGATGTTTATTTAACTACCACGATCCATTAACAAAACTTTTCTCTGAGTCCAATTTATATTATTAGTTATATTAGACATTAAAAAAGTTCTAAAAAAAGAAAACAAAAAGTTACATCAAAAGTATATAGCAGACTTCAAAGCATGTCTGCGATGGCTGTAATTGCAGGTGACTTGCAATCCCTAAATCACAAGAAAAATATATAACCATTTTAAATCGGTTCTATAATTTTTTTAATTTTTAGCTCATTTATTTTTGCGTGCAAACTCTATGCAAAATTTACCGACTAACGTGACGTCATATCACGATTTACAAAACCTCATTAAAAATAAATAAATATCTCAAAAAACTTCAAAATCACACATCAATCAATTCAACATGATTTCCACGTTTAGAATAAAGTAATAAAAAGTTTTTTTTAAATTCACAAAAAGAATAAGTTACGTAATTTATGCTGCATTTCTATTATTATAGCATTAATGCGATGCTAACTTAGAACATACCATAAATAATGATACTGTACAATATATAATATTTATCCTAAACGTAACATAGTTATGAAGTAGTATAATAGCATAGCGGTGCTGTTGCGGCTAAACTGCACTTCTACTTTTAGCGTGTTTGCTTACTTTCACGTATCTACATCTATCGCGATAGCCATAGAAACACACATCTACATTTATCGCGACAACAGATAAAATACACTTCGACACCTGTTTTCCTATGTAGAAGTGGTTTTTACCTGTTGTCGCGATAAATGTAGATGTGTGCAAGTAAGCAAACACGCTAGAAGTAGATGCGTATTTTAGCCGCAACAGCATCGATAGATTATTCTGCATTGAACATTTTGTGCTGCAAATAAACTAGCATAATTATTACGTATTCATTTGTGCGTGCGTGCGTGCGTGCGTGCGTGCGTGCGTGCTTCTTATAATTGATTAAGATATTGTTTACGCTAATAGGGTATAATTAAATTACCTGTTTTCCATAACTCAGGACTAACTGGATTCCCACTGTAGCAAGATTTGAACTGCCTTGTGAAGTTAGAGTCCATCATTGCCGTATAATATCTAGGTGGCATTCGTTTGTAATCTACGACAGTTCTTTTCTTTTAATTATTTACTTAATTTAAAATTTAGCAATGATTTAAAATTACTTTAAAGGCATAGACCATTGGAAAACAAAAGCATTTACATCACAAAACACTTGATGGGAAATACATCAATAACATTAGTTAGTCTCGAAACCTAAACTGTAGCACCGTAGCAGTAATCATAAAATTTCAATTTATGCAACCCGTACCACATTTTGATACTATTTTTTTTTCTGTTTCTGACGTCATAAATAGAAATATTTACGTAAATCACACACTTTACAGTTTTTTCACGCTCTCTTGTGGAGCCACATTATCGTTCAAGTAAAAATTGTCATCAGTCTTGGAGATTACTTTTTGTGTTTAATCATTAAAAAGAACATGTTGTTTTATTTGGTCTATGCCTTTAATATAGATTTGTGCTTTATTATTATTACAGTGGTTTTTCTCACTTTGATAAAGTTTTGAAAAGTGTCCCATTCATGAGTACGATTAAATTTCTCTTTAGAGACATTTTTTACCGAAGAATAAGACACGTACATTTTACCCTAAAAAATTAATACAACCGCTGTATCTAGTTTTCTAATGAAAATCTGTCATAAGAAAGACTGGGAACAAATTAAAGGAGGGCAAGGAGTAATTTTATTTAATTAAAAAAAAAAAAAAAAAAAATCAGACATTGTCCCTAATTGATTGATATCTGAATTTTTAATTATTTATCTGAGTTATTTAAATAAGTAATAAGTATTTTTGATTAATTTTTTAAAATCGAAAATGAATTTAATAAATTATAGGTATTTACATGTCTATCAATGCAGGACAATGTTTTCTTTGAGAATATGCTGTAAAATTACACCCCTAATCAATCCTTAACTAAAGCAAACTATATTTACGGCTTCTCCTACAAGCAACATCGACGAATTTTTTCCATTGTTATAAAAAATCCGTTAAAAACGTCAAAATTGCATGTGTTGTTATGGATAAAGGTTCCTAAAAACCTTTTCGTTGTTGATCCGTTGCTAAGATTTTTGCTTATGGCTCGATCTTGCCTGTAGTAGAAACGACCGCTAATATACTTTGCTTTATCCTTATAACTACATTCATTTTTAATTAATTGACAGTAAAAAGGATTATATTTTTCCAACATTACATATCCCCCCCCCCCCCAAAAAAAAAAAACTTACAATTATTTTTTATATTTTAAATTATTATTTTTGTATAGTACAATTAAGAAAGAAAACTAATGGACGTTATTGGTTTAACCCGCGGGGAGACGCGGGGTAAGCTAAGGGTCCCCTAATTTAACAATACGGTTATGGCAAAGAACACATTTCTTTTCTTTTTCTTTTCTTTCTTTCTTTTTTTGTGATTTTTGAGCAAATTACTCCATTGATCTTGGAGAAATTTAAATGAGAAATACTATAGACATACTTTTAAGTGTTTTAAGCCATAGAAAATTTTTGAGCATTTTTTAAACCATCACCTTCATTTGGCAATACGAACAATTATTGTTTCTTCGAAAAATTACGATTTTGAAAAATTCCAATGGTTAACTTACTAAATGTTATTAAAAACAATGTTACCTTTAATTTTTGTTATTCCTTCATACAGACACTCCATTTCTTTAACAGTGTCAAAAGTTGCAGGTACCATTCCTATTTTACAGCAAGTTTTCCATCCGACTGAGTAGTTTATCTATGCTCAAATATTACATTTGAAATTATGTTGTAAAATAATAATAATAATAAGGAAACAGAAATAAACATTTTAAAGATTTAGGTAATAAGCGTTTAACTGAATGGTCTTGATTTTTAAAATTTCAGGTTCTTACCAAAATAAAAAGCTATTAAACAAATGTATTGTGCGATGCAAGTTCAAATTAAAATTTTTGTGTGATTATAATATGAAGGCCTTTCTTTGCAATTTTTGTGATGTATTTAAAATGTCCATAACGTAAAGGCGGGTGACTGCACGAAGCGGAAACTAAGTGATTGTAAAAGTGGGAATGAACTAGCGCCATCTGCCATGATGCTTTTTGCTTTAGAATTTACAGATAATTACAAAATAACTTTCGCAGATGGCACGAGTTACTCCTACTTTTTTTTACAATATCACGTGGTTTCCGCTTCCGGCAGTGCCAGAGGTAAACAGAAACACTGATACAACAACGCACAAGCAATGAAATTTTATGAAAACCTAAAAACAGGAAAAGGAAAGGCCGGAAAAGGAAAGGCCGGAAAAGGAAATCATGCGATCTTATAAATGGAAGGTGGCTCAGGTATTTTGCTTGCTGCTGGTGCGAATTTTTCTTCCACTTGTCACGTAGTTTCCTTTCCTGCTTCCGTTTACTGTTTTTGTATAGGTTTACATAAAATGTCAATGGCTAAAGCCTTTGAAACGGATTTGCACTAAAATTTGAATTTAAACTCCACTGCAGTTTTAAATATCTGGAAGAGCTAAAAGTAAATGCACCTATAGTTTAAAACAAGTTTAAATTTCTAATATCAAATAGCTTCAAAATCAAAATAATGATATGATATCAATAAAGCGCTCAAAAATGATTAATTTTAACATATTTTATGTATATGGATTATGGACGGCACAATACAATATTATTGTTATACGGACCTTGGTTTTTGATATGGAATAAGGTTTTCCATTACAATCAGAAATATACATGAAGTTTGACTCTGTAATCAATAATTTTGATAATTATATTTTTTCAAGCATATTTCAAAATAAGCTTAAAGGCGTAGAAAACATGAAACAACGCATGTTCTTTTAAATCATTAAACACAAAATGTGATCTACAAAACTGATCATAATTTTTACCAGAATGTAAATATTGCCCCACAAGAGAGCGTGTGAAAAAACTGTAAAGTACACAAAAAAAAATTATATCTAAAGAGTTCCTATTTAGACTTTTTTCATAATAAATTCTTTAGATACATACTAAACTTTTTAGAATCTAAAGAGTTAACTATTTACCGCTAAAGAATTTACGTTTGTACTAACGAGTTACTCTTTAAACTTTTTGCAAAAGAGATATTGTTTGGTACTATAGAGTTATTAATATGTATCTAAATAATTTATTAAATTTATGTTTTCCTTGTATGCAATTTGAGTGAATATTTCTGTTTACGATGTCAGAAACAGGCAAAAACTAGTATGAAAATGTTGTGTGGGTTGGATAAATCAAAATTTTCTGATCACTGCTACGGCGCCACAGTTGGGTTTTGAGACCAATTAATGTTATTTATGTAAGTTCCATCAAGTGTTTTGTGATATAAATGCTTATGTTTTCATGTTGTCTATGCCTTTAATTTGTTACTAGTGGTGACGTTGATAATAATAAAAAAAGTTGCAAAAATGTAAAGAAAAAAAAAGCATGTTTTGTTTATGACTTACTTGTTTTTTTATCCGGTCTCATGGCCTGAAATGTTAATAAAAATAAATATGTAATTTAAGGGTTGTATATATATATATATATATATATATATATATATATATATATATATATATATATATATATATATATATATATATATATATATATATATATTATATATATATATGGCTTGTATCTAAAAATCTAATAAGAAAACTTCGATACTTTATGATGCATTTAAAAGTTAATAGTAACAGCTACCTATGATAAAATTTTAGAATCAGTTAAGAGAGATAATAGTTATTGAAATTAACATGGACTCTTATGGAACTAAAACTTCAAAAAAAAAAATTATAAATTAAGTATGGTGACCCCCAAACTTTTTACATTTTTGAAGTTAACATAATCCTAAAAAAAAAAAAAAAAAAAAAAAAAAATTAAACTAATGTATCACTGTGCAAAATTTCAGAATTTTTTATCTTTCACAATTTTTTAGTCAAATCCCATAGTACCTGATTCACCGCCCTAAAAGTTTAAGGTACTAATACTATATCAGTATATATATATTTTAAGAATATTATTATACAATATTTTGACGTATAGTATATAAAATACATAAAGTATTTCATGATGATGTTATGTAACTTTGCATTACTGTTTCTGGTTTGTATATAATAGCAAAATAATTATGCTATATAACATATTTGTTCTGATAATGCCATAATTTAATAAGAGTGAGTATATGTGAACGGAGAAACAATTAAAGGCGTAGAACACCTTGAACAAAAAAACTTGCCTAATATCCTAACATACCCAAATATCAACATTATTTTGGCCGGAGTCATTGATTTCTAATTTATTTTCCATTTACAAAATGTCAGTTGCGGGTTTACTATGTCACAGCTCGCCAGGCTCGCCTGGTCCACGCGCGCGGAAACAGGCGAGCTGTGACGTAGTAAACCCGCAATTGACATTTCGTAAATCAAAAATAAATTAGAAATCATCGACTCTGGCCAAAATAATGTTGATATTTGGGTATTTTAGGATAATTAGGCAAGTTTTTTGTTCAAGGTTTTTTGTTCATACGCCTTTAAAGAAAAGAAAGAATATATTAAAAAAAAAAAAAAAAAAAAAAAAAAAGGAAATAAGATAAAAATATACTGAATACAGTGAAATATATGCATGGAAAATATAAATAGACAACTAGACAACTTGTATAATGCTTTTTTTTTATTATGGTCTTAAAATACTCTTGTAGGGAAAACAAATAATATAGAAATGGCTCTTTAATATTTCATATTTTGAAATTCAATTGTTTTTTGTAGTAAAGACGGTGGCCATTACGCCAATAAACAGTTTTTTTTTTCATTATTATTTTTTTTTTGTTAGCTGTTGAAATCGTTGTGACGATTTCACAACCACTGCCACACTGGACAATTTTTTTAAGCGGAGCTGTGAGAGGAAACACAGCTTAAAAATATAATGATTGTTTATGTTTACTCAAAAAGCGGAAGAGGAAACCACGTGAAGGTAAAAGTGGGAGAAAAGTTGGTGCCAGCAGCAAGCTAGGCCTAAGCTACCTCCCACTTTACCGTCACGTGGTTTCCTTTTCCAGCACTTCCTTTGCCGCATTTTGAGTAAACATAAGCAGTCAATAATAAATAATAATAATAAATAAAAAAAAAGTGTCCATTTGCTGCCCAAAACTTGTAAGAACAATTTCAACAATAAAAAAAAAAAAAAAAAAAAAAAAAAAAAAAAAAAAAACTATCTTTTAGCGAAATAGCTATGAGCTAGTTCTATAAAGTACATACAAATATTGAGACAGCTTCGAAAATGTTCCTTTGTTAAAAACAGCTGTTTATGACGTCGTTACGTCGTTACCTGTTTACTACGTTTATACATATGGTCGATCATTGTTATTTCTTCTTTCAGAACTTTGAACTTGATAAAAATGAAAGAAACTCCCCGTGATACACAAAAAGTCTGATAAATGATTTATAAAGCATTGATAAATTTTGACTGATAAAGATATTATAAAATATGTATAAAGGTCTGATAAAAGTCTTATATGCGACACTTTTCAAACTTTTATCAGTCAAATTACCATGTATAAGCATAGGACAAATTTTTTCGTTTCTCCTATGCTTATACATGTAAAATTTTACATTGAAATTTGACTTGTAAGCTGATAAAACACTGAATAAAATCTGATAAATGTCTGATAAAAAGCTGATAAATGTCTGATAAAAAGCTGATAAATGTCTGATAAAAAGCTGATAAATAATTATGCATTTTTCTCTTCCCTTCCCTCCCCCTTCCCCCTCCCTCCCTCCTGTACCCTTCATCCCACATTCCACCCAGCACTACCCACTTCAATGTTTGTCATAACATTGTTGCCAATTTTGCCTTGTATTACAAAATATTCTTATTAATTGATATTCTTCAATTAATAAGAGAAAAAAACTTTATTTTTCAAAGGATGCATCGGATTATAGGAGCGGATGAGTCGCACACATCGGTAATCGTAACAGCTTGAGATCAAGTTGGTTTCCTAGCTGTAACACATGAAATACAATTAATTACAATAAATATTGAAATAATTATTAATGTGAACATGTCACTTACCTATATATTAACATGATGACCACATGAAGCTCCTCTTACAAGTAGGTGAAGCTTCTTGCTGCTTAGTTTTAATTGAAATATGTAAGCGCTAACAAAGTGCGTGCATACTGCTCTGGCTGACTTGTGCTACTGCCTGCTACCTCTGCTCCTGCTGTACACTCCAAAATTTTCTAAGTCCTCAACGGTTTCGTCTACCAAAAGAGGCGCCTCGCGTTCCCCTCCAAATTTATTTCCCGTTAGGTCATCAAACTTTTATCAGACTTTTGAAAAATTTCAAATTTTATTTTTAAGTTTATATATTCATACTTTTATCAGATGTTTGAAATTTAAAAAAAAAAAATAATCAAACGTTTATCAGTCATTTATAATTATCAAACTTTTATCAATACTTTATAATATATTTATCATACTTTTTTCAGTTTTTACTCCTAGATTCAAAAAATTCTATCAAACTCTATCAGTCCTTTATCCATGTATTATCAGACAAAAACACTATACTATCAAATGTTTATAAGCACTTAATCAAGGCTTTCTCAAACTTTTATCAGCATTTTCGTATGGCTCGGGTCACAAAAAAAAAGTTCCATACGAAACATGCGACTCACTTTTATTGGCTCAAAAAACAAGATCAACCAATGAATGTGTCTTATTTTGTTGGTTAGCCAATCACTGTAAATGAGATTCACTTTACTTAACAGAACAAGCTACCGTCTTTTACTATAAATAAATTTTGGTTTCAAAAATTATTTTAAATAGTTGAGAAATTTTTTATGAAGTTTTCTATAAACCAAAATTGTTTAATTTCCATAAAGCATTAAAACTGGCATGCAAGTTGTAATATATTATTATGCTGTATTTAGGTAAACATGACTGATACTACAAAATTATACAACAACATAAATAATTATCCTAAACAACATAATATTTAGGCTTTTATTACGAAGTATAGCATATATTTAGGGTTGTATGTAGATGACTTTCATCTCAAAATCTAAAAAGAAAACCTTGAATCTTTATGATGCTATTTAAAAGTTAATAGTAACAGCTACCTATGATAAAAATTGCAGAATCCTTGACCATCAGATAAGAGAGAAAATAGTTATTGAAATTAACATGAGCTGTTATGGGACTAAAATTTCAAAAATTTCAAAATTTAAAATCTAGTATGGTGGCTGTGCAATTTTTTTTACATTTTTGAAGATACCCTATCTAAATGTATCACGGTGCAAAATTTCAGATTTTTCTTTCTTTCAAACTTTTTAGTCAAATCCCGTAGTACCTGATTTCCCACCTTAAGGATTAACCTCACACGTGGTGGAACTTTTATTATTATTTTTTTTTTATCGATACTACTTAAAACTATAGTTCCTATAAGCTGAATAATTTTAATAAAACTTTCAAACTGTTATACTACTGACCTTCTCATCATTGCAGATTGCTATTTTACAATTTTCCATTTCCAACCGCGTAATTCCAAGCACCATGGCTGGCAAGTACGTGCTATCTTTCTAATATAAAATTAAATTATAATGTTGTGATTAAATACAAAGGGAGATATTTGGAATGTTCTTACGTTTAATGTTAAAGTGAAAACTCTCAAAGAAAACACAAATAAAAGTAACAAAATCAGCTGCCACATGTTTCTTTATAAATTATATATATATATAACAATGTCAATATTTTCTCTTTTTTTTATCAATTTATTTATTATATCAGTATCGAAATCTATATATTTGGGATGCAAAAGTGGATTTTATATTAATATATTTTTAATGTGATATTTTCCATTTGATCGTTTAATTTGATATTCTGATAAATTATAAAATAGTTTAATTTTATTTTTTCAAGATTGTTATCAAAACATAATGTAGTTTCCGCTCTTATCAAAATTTAGGGAATTTACATCTTATACTGTAGTCTAAAATTCTTTTGTGTGTGTGTGTATATATATATATATATATATATATATATATATATATATATATATATATATATATATATATGTATATATGTATATATATATATATATATATATATATATATATATATATATATATATATATATATATATATATATATAAGAGTGCATTATTTGATTTGATTTATTGTTGTTTCCAAAAACAGACCTATGTCCAAGACAATGGAGGTACACACAGTAAAAGCATAAGATAACAGATACAGGAAAAAGCTCACACAATATATTAGATTAGGAAAAAAATACATAAAGTTTTTTTTTTTTTTTTTTTTTTTTACAAATAAATCATTATCATTTTATCATTTTCAAGGAGTTATTCATTAGAATTTGTACTTTATTACATATTGTGGATGCTCTGTTTATAAATGAATTTTTGGAAAGATCATTGTTACAAGAAGATACATAAAAAAGCATGGGTGTCTTATTAACTCTTTATGTGGTACTTAATTGTTATCTTGGATACGATCGAACAATCCTCAAGCGTATTGTTACAAATATACTTTTTTAGACAGATAACATCATTTCTACTGCGCCTGCTTTCAGGAGTTAGTAGTTTCATAGATTTGCATATTTGTTCATAACTATCACTGCACTAGGTGAGTTGCGCCTTTTCATGATAATTACGAACAAGTTTTCTTTGGATAGCCTCAAGTGACTGCACCTTAGTGAAGTGGCAAGGGGACCATGTGGGCTTGGATAGTCATGATCGGACAGTATAAAACTTTGATATAGTATTTTATACGTGACAAGGGGACCATGTGGGCTTGGATAGTCATGATCGGACAGTATAAAACTTTGATATAGTATTTTATACGTGACAAGGGGAACATATGGGCTTGGATAGTCATGATCGGACAGTATAACTTAGATTCGTAACTGATGTAAAATGCACCCTTTCTCTCTCTCTCTCTCTTTCTCTCTCTCTCTCTCTCTCTGTCTCTGTCTCTCTGCCTACAGGTCAATGTTATTTATATATTTTTCTTCCTGCTCTTTGCTTTCTGCTTTTTTCTGCTATGACGCTGAAATGTATAATCAGTGTCATCAATCAACCAACACAGTACCTAATATGGTTTATATGTTTTCAATCAACTCAATCAATAACCTCAATTATAACAAAATTGATAAACTCGAAATTTCTAGTTTCAACAAATCTAAAAAAATGTCATGTTATTAAATACAAGGCTAAATTATAATAACCTTCATGACATCATGTTTACGACATCAATGTTTTATAATGCTGGTGATATATATACGATATATAGAATCGATTATTTTTGCCCAATTTCGGTATTTATTGACATGCAAAGTAGACTGTGCTACTTAACAAACGATTGTCATGCTGATGATTTTTCGTCAGAAAGTAGCAGAAAATATGTGTTACTCAAAAATAATTATTACAGATTCTTTTCTACGAGGAAACGAAAGCAGCAAATTCAAAAATTTGCTTTTTTCAAGACTATCTTAAAAATTGTAATTTTCAAAGTAATTCATAAAATTGGGAGATGCTGTAATTTGTTTTTTAATAAATAAAAGTTTCAGCTTGCAGGATACAAAACTTTTTTTTTTATTATTATTTTCTCAAAATCTTAAAATTTAAAGAACAACTAAATGTGATTTGTCAGTTTTAAATGATATATTCATGTTTCTTATCAACAAAATCTTTATTTTACTTTAGATTAGTGATAAATAAGAGAACCTGTAGAGTGTAGATAATTTTACTTTTTAACGTCCCCTCAAAAATATTTTATAATTATTTTGTTAACAATTAAAATTTACCTTTCTCAGTGAAAAAACATGTGAACCGGTTGGTTGAAATATAAAGAGGTTTGTAAATTATACCGCCCAATCACAGTCATTAATTATTATTATCTCCAAAGTTTGAAAAACAACACAAGTTTTTCCCATTTTAAATCGTTCTTTGAAGTCTCAACAAAAACTCCAAACAAATTATGTGAAGGAGAGCGGTTTCCAATTTAAATATATTTCAACCAAGAGAACAGAGATTTTTGTCTCTGAGAGAAGTTGATAGTGTGTAGTTCGTAAATCTCATTTTATTGATACAAAAAAATGCGTAATAGTATATTATATTTGATTGTTATTTTAGTAGCAAAAAGCAAGATTTATGATTTATAAACATTCCAACAAATACCACTTTAAAAGTTAATTTGAGTACATAATAAAGTAAAATACACAAAAAATAGACACACACGCTTCTAGTTTTTACTTTTTATTTTCATCATCTTTTATTTATATATATTTTATTATAGCTTTATATTAATAATTATATTGTTAGTAAATATAGAAAGAAGTATGACTGAGGAGTTACACACACACACACACACACACACACACACACACACACACACACACACACACACACACACACACACACACACACACATACATACAGATATAATTATATTATTGTATAATACATAGATGTTTATTATTAATTTTTTTCGTAGTTTTAGTGCACTTTTCTTATTTTTGTGTGATTTCTTTCTTTCTTTCTTTCTTTCTTTCTTTCTTTCTTTCTTTCTTTCTTTCTTTCTTTCTTTCTTTCTTTCTTTCTTTCTTTCTTTCTTTCTTTCTTTCTTTCTTTCTTTCTTTCTTTCTTTCTTTCTTTCTTTCTTTCTTTCTTTCTTTCTTTCTTTCTTTCTTTCTTTCTTTCTTTCTTTCTTTCTTTCTTTCTTTCTTTTTTTCTGACATTGATGCGTCAATAACATTTTCAAATGATGTTAATTAAATTAACAAGATAACAGAAACGTTTGAAAAATTCTTATTGTTTTGGATACTTGACAGAGTTTTTGAAAATATAACACTGCATGTTATCTTGTTGATTAATCCCTCCCATAACTTCATTTATATAATTATATTAATTTACAACACATTGGTAACTAAATATCACACTATTGTTTTATTATTGTTATTGTAAATACAATAATCGAACCCAAGACTGAAAAATAAAAATTTTCAGATGCGGTAAATTTTTACTGCACTTTATTTTGTCTTATGTACTGACTTCACGTGTTTTTGTAAGATTACCTTTGTCGTGACGATAAATGTACAGATATTGCAAGAGAAAATTTTACTTGGATTATCAACATTTTGACGATGAACATTAAGCTCATGTGCCAATCTCCTATATTTCTCATAAAAAACACGTGGACACAAGCGACACTTGAGACACATGTCGGGGTGATGTTGAGCGATGTGTTCTTTCTTGACCTGCATTGTTTGAAACTCCTCAAAACAAAATCCACACGACAAGTTATTACCACGTTTCAACTTAATGTACTCGTGGTACGCAATGTGTTCTGATTTTAAATGATATTTTAAAAGTATATTTCGCCTAAATTGTCTCCCACACTCTTTACAAACAAACGGGTAAAGTTCTTTAGCATGTAAATTTATTTTATGTTGCTGAAACTCGCGAAAGATTGAAAACGTTGCATCACAAATGTCACACGAGTATTTCAACTTTCTTGGATGTTGTTCTCTATAATGCTCACCCAAAGCGTTGTTACTTTTATAATATTTAGGACAGAGGTCACATTTGAAGGTGACTTGCCCAGGTTGACGAGCCTTGTTGTCATGAGTCTTGCTGACGTGGCTCTGCAGAGATGTTTTACATTTAAAATAAACGTCGCAATCTTGACAGTAATAAGGTGACGTGGTGTCTTCATCGTTGCTTTCACTCTCGCTGTCTTGTGGCTCAACAACTCGCTTCTTCAGACGACGACCTGCAAAACAACAGGAGATTTTTGTTAATTTTATAACTTAAAGAGGCTCTGGTCTGAAAAACAATTTTCCTCTAAATGGTAAATCATGAGATAGAATAATTATAAACACACATTTTGTGCCTTAACCCCCTTCAGTACGCTTACAAACTAGGGAGAAAACTCTTAAAGTATGCAACCCACGCTTTATTTTCTATTGTAGACTTGGAATTGATGACATCAATTATTCCTAAAGTTGCCTACTTTACAGATTTTCAACCCCAGTTTGTGAGACTACAGAAGGGTTGAAGGATACAATATGTGTATGAACGATGGCCCCATCTCATCATTTTTATGTTTTTTTTATTTAAATTTTTGATTCCAGGAGCCCGATAAGGTGGATTTTCTAAAATATTAAATGAAATTTACTAAAAAGGTTTGCTTTTATACAAAATATGATGTATTTTAGGCTTTTATTTCCCCTATATATTTATTTGTCTACGGACTCTTGGACATATTTCCTTTTATAACTATACTGTATACGCACAGCATAAATCATAAACCTTATAGTTATTTCTTATTTTCTCTCGTAAGAAAAACATCTTAATTATTTTGATCGGGTTTTTAAATGTTCAAATATATTATCACACAAGAATGTGTTATACTTACATCACCAAATCTCTCCCCCAAAATTACTAAAACTTCAGAAATAGCTATGCAACATTTAAGAAAAAAAAATTTAAATGAAGAAAATTTTGAATGAAAATACTTGATAAAATATTTTATGATTATGTCTACCCAGCATTTTTCATTATTAAATTTAACAATAACTTTTTTTTGTGTGCAATATTGTGTTATCGTGCTACACCAATCCATTATCTCGTCCAGACATTGTCTTATTGACATCAGCTAAAAACGTTAAAATAAATGGAAACCGCAGACACGGACCACCCCACGGCTTGAATACACATAGCCTGGCATTCTCCATGACAAATATGTGATTATCAAACGTGATTATCTCAAATAAGTTAAGATTTATAACTAAAGCAATGCACACTTTTTTAGAGTGAAATATATATACTCGACTGAGTAAAAACCTGAGTTACCTGCCGTTCGACCTTTAACGGTATCGATCAGCTGCCCCCCTTCTCCTCAAATGTGACAATGGGCGATATACTTTAGGAATAATGCCGATTAAAATCGAATGAGGCTTTTTGAGTCGAGTATATATAATGATATAAGTCTGATAATTATAAGTATAAAAAGTATACTCTTGGTAAAATATTTTAGTAATATATTATACTTTTCTATAAATATAAATTTAAATATAAAAAAAATTATAAGAATTGTAATTCTTTTATAACACAAAATTACTTCAAATGTTAATTGCAAAATAGTTAAAACTGCAATATATATATATAGTTGAAATAATCGTGCCTTTGGTGGTAAGAGGGCTCCACCCCCTCAACGCCCGCAAGGGGCTTCAACCCCTTGATCCCCTTCAGGGGGGCATACGCCCCACCCTTACCCCCTACTATGATCAGGTCCCACCATTAAAATTAAAGGAATAGAACACATTGAATAAAAAACATGTCTATTATCCTAATATACCTAAATATGAACATTAATTTAGCCGGAGTCATTGATTTCTAATTTATTTTCCATTTACAAAATGTCAGATGCAGGTTTATGACGTCACAGCTCGTCAGTTAGTGCGCGCGTGGACCAGGCGAGCGGTGACGTCATAAACCTGTATCTGACAATTGTAAATGGAAAATCAATTAGAAATCAATGACTCCGGCTAAATCAACGTTATTATTTTGGTATGCTAGGATACTAGTCATGTTTTTGGTTCAAGGTGTTTCTACGTCTTCAAACCACTTCTACCGCTGGCCACAGAATATTAAAAACGTTATACTGCTATATCTAATCAGAAGTTTTAAAACAATTTGTTTACTACCAATTCAATACAACTATATAGCACTATCTTGATCAAAATATAGAATAATATAGATTGATAATTTTTATCTTATACTGTCGCTTATGTGATATCAATCTGTGTAGGATACAAAAACATAAAACTAACTCTTTACTGCATAGATAGTACAGTACGATCAATTGATAAGATATCCTATGATCTTATTAACCTATTAAATATTAAGAATATCATTTAGAATATCTTGCTAACTAGCTTTGAGTGTAAGTAGTAATTTATCATACTTGTGCACTAAGCAATTAACTTTGCAATTATATATATATATATATATATATATATATATATATATATATATATATAAATATATATATATATATATATATATACGATAAATTTTGTGATATGCATTACATAATAAAAACAATTAAGTAAATAAGAGATGCAAATGTGTTAATTTTAATATTTAAAGTGTATTATTTCAGCAAGATGACGAGAACTCTTGTATTTTGTGCAATTTTTGTCGTTGCAGCTCTCTTATCTGAGGTAAGTAATTATCACAACTCATATTTGTTTTAAATATTGGCCACGCTTCTAAAACGCTTTGATTTACAAGCCATCTAAATATAACCCTTAAGTATTAATATGTTTGTTTTTTCAATTTCAGAGTGACGCTGGAAGCTCGTTAGGAAAAAACAAATTAAATCGACCTAAAACTCCAGGTAAATGATAAAAACAATCGTAATATTGTTTTAAATACGGTGTTTAAAGTCGACACTCAATAACATGGGCCGCATAGGAAAATAAATTATTTTGTCAGTTTAAAAATAATAAAGCATGTATGCAAATATTATAATAAATGCGCCTCATTGCCATAATTGGGCAACGAATAACATTGCTTAGCATAGGAAAAACGTAGTTTTTCGCTAATTTCTTTGAAAAAAAGTAATTTTTTATAATCATTATTTTTCTCGCATACTTAAAAAAACTAAATCAACTTGTTAATAGCATCAATTCTTTCTATATATATATTTATATATATATATATATATATATATATATATATATATATATATATATATATATATATATATATATATAAATTGCGAAGTATTTTTAAACTGGCAAAATGTGTCATTTTACAATACCAGCCCATGTTATTTAGTACTCATTTAAGGCGTTGATTTTAATATGAATGCAACCACCCTATAAGCAATATTTTTGAGAGCATTGATGTTGTTAATATAGCTTGAACATCAACTAATAACCAGTTTTAAAACATTAACTGAATTCTCAAAGAAAAACGAAGTTTGTCTTATGGTGTGAGCAATGTTGTGTTCATGCGTAATAAATATGACGTCATGCGCATACACCCTATAAAATATTAAATATATTATAAACACAAAAATAATTAAGTTTTGATTATAATTTACAGGCAACCTGAAAGGCACGTTTGAAATCAACGGTGAAATATTTTACGTAACTACTGAAGTAGTAAGTTTGCTGCACGTAAAACCATTCTTCAATGTAAACTATATGTACGTACATAGTGTAAGATACCGACTGCGCATTTCGTGCGTATTTTCCTATAATTTGTCCGATCGTCAAGATCTATTTCCCATCAAAGTTGATAACTTAAAAAAAAAGTAATAGCAATAATAATAATAATAAATAATACATATGAATAATATAACATATAAATGTTTTCGCCATCAAAACGTGAAAAATACCGGAAATAAAAAATTAAATCTTGCAAAAGACGCACGAAATGAACAGTCGCTACCTTACATTAAGCGCTGGCCACAATTAAAACAAAACTTGATTTTAAGCTCTCCCGATTAGTCAGTTTTGTGGGCCCATTGTTTTGGCCCAGTTTTGGGGCCCATTGGGACTCATGCAATATTGCATGAGTCCCAATGAATAAAAAAAAAATAAAAAAAAACTAGGGATTTTCCGATTTTGGTGTGTATTATATTGATTCCTATGTTTTTGGCCCTTACAAATCGATTGCTGTAGTTAAAATTTCAATATATTGCTTTTTGAATAAAATGGGACCCGTTTGGGCCCTATTGAGGAGATTTTGGAAGTCCAAAATGTGATTTTTGAAATTGGTACTCCAAAAAATACAAAATCTAAAGTTTTTGTTTTTCTAACTGAATTTTTAATTTTTGTTTCATTTTTAAAATGTTTTGACTTTGAAGTGTCCCTAATTAGACCCACATAAAAAAACTGGACCAATTTTGTAATTCTGGGCTTAATTTAAAACTCTTTTATCCTGAAATTTAGTTCTTATTCGATTTCTTAATTTTCAGTGTCCTTTGTGATCAGAAGAGTAAAAAATTACCTCAATTTTTCTGTTTAAGGGGCCCTTTGGGACCTTTAACTTCAAAATAAAAAAAAATTAAAAAATAGTTTTCATAATTTTGACTTTCTGACTATGAAATTCCAAAATGTCTAAAAAATTGATTGATAAAATTCGGCGCTATAATCATTTGAATTCTAAAAATAGGCACCGCACGCCACTGATATATATATATATATATATAATATACATATATCTATACATATATACGATATATATACATACATATATCTAACAAAATTTATTCTGAAAGATAAAAAAAAAAGGGTGTAAATATTAAAACCGTAGACCACATAAAACAACATGTGATTTTCAATGATTAAACACGATAACTATATGATGTTAAAACTGATAACAATTTTTACTAGAATGTTAATGTAGCCCCCCGAGAGAGCGTAAAAATACTGTAACGTATGCAATTTGCGTGACTATTCATGTTTCTGACATCAGAAACATGAAAAAATTAGTAAAAAATGTTGTGTGGGTTGCATAAATTAAAAATTTCTGATACTGAGCTACAGTTGGGTTTTCAGACAAACTAAAGTTATTTATGTAAGTCCCATCAAACGTTTTGTGATAAATACTGTTGTTTTCTTCTATAGTCTATTGCTTTAAGTATATCTTATTACATAAAGTTTTGTGATAAATGCTGTTGTTTTCTTCTATAGTCTATTCCTTTAAGTATATCTCATTACGGAATTTTTTATGTGTACAAGACTATTTTTAAATGTTATATTTTTCGTGTTAATTTGAAGTTAATTTCTGTTTCATCGTGTTATTCGCAGGTTACCTGGGATGTGGCCAACACTCAATGTAATCTAATGGGAATGCAACTTGTCACCTTGGATACTGAAGAACGATCCGAGATGATATTGAACTGGTTACTACAAAACCCAGGTAAAAATATAAAATCTATATACCCAAATTTGATCAGAATTATCCTCGATCTTCAGTCAAGTTACTATACATACAAGATAGCGAGGGACACTAACTGGTTCCATGTTAATTTTAGCGGCATTGTGATTGGTCAAATTTGATCACGTGACCTTCAACTCGAACGCTGATTGGCTTAGACGCTCATTTTGAATTTGGCGGCGGCCCAAATTGGTTGAGCGTGTCCCTATCCTTATATATGTATAGTATCTTGCTTTAGTCCCAGTATACAAAATATGAACGGGTTACTAAACTGCTTTTTAAAAGTTGTAAACTTATATTCCACTTATAAGAGCCATCGCTTTGTTAGTCAGAAATATACACATGCCAGCATAGGAAAAACATCATTTTTAGTAGCAAACAATCAGCTTCAAACCTCAAGCCAAGCCTTATTTCTAGGTCTTAAGAATACCTAGCAAAATTGTTATACAGCTAGTCAAAATAAACTTTTATTTTTGTGACACATGAGGTAAAATGTGACAATAGAGGCTTTGTGGAGGCCCACTATTCTGGACAATGTATTAGCACCACAAATATGGTGACAAAGCGCAAGGATATACAACCGCTCTATGCAATGGGTATCATATAATTGACCAATCTCTGAATGATCTTTGAATTTACACGTTTTTAAATCTATTTTAAACATTCTCATCACCCGTTGGGTTACTTACTTGTTTGTTTTTATTATTTTTTTTTTTTGCTATATGTACTATTCACAATCTTAAACCCAATAAAGAACTATTATTATTATTATTATTATTATTATTCTAGAGTGGGTATGGGGTCCGTGTGACAGTAGAAAACCGTTTTGACAAAAGAGAAATATTTTGGCTAATCTTAGAGCAACACAAAATATGGTTAAAATTTACGACAGTGAAACAATTTCTTAAAAAGACTGGGACAGAAGAGGGTGTAAAAATAAAATTAAAACGTATTCCTAGCTGTAGGTATCTAAACTTTGGCCAAAACAAGGTCGTTTCCGCCAAAAGCTGTATCCGCGGTGCTAAACCAATCAGAGAGCGTGTTATTAACCTACTAGCCAATCACAGTTGAACTTACATAGTTAATTACATACTGTATCTGCTCGAACTAATATTGGAGAAATGTATGTATGTATATATATGTATATATATATATATATATATATATATATATATATATATATATATATATATATATATATATATATATGTTTGAAAATTTGAATATCGAGCGAGGTGACATGATGATAAAAATTTCATTTTTGTCTTACCTTCTGTAAAACAACTGGGCTTTCACTCGCTGCTTAATTTGATGATAAAAATAACACACAACACCAAAACTTGTCACTATATAAATTAATAAAATACTCAATTCACAGTTTTTAAAAATCTATATACATAGCTATGTTATATTCACACACAATTGTAACGTTTTCGAGGGCGTATATAAAACTATATACTTGTCTGCCTCTCTTCATCAGCTTCATCAGTAAGCTGATGAAGAGAGGCAGACAAGTATATAGTTTTATATACGCCCTCGAAAACGTTACAATTGTGTGTGAATATAACATAGCTATGTATATAGATTTTTAAAAACTGTGAATTGAGTATTTTATTAATTTATATAGTGACAAGTTTTGGTGTTGTGTGTTATTTTTATCATCAAATTAAGCAGCGAGTGAAAGCCCAGTTGTTTTACAGAAGGTAAGACAAAAATGAAATTTTTATCATATATATATATATATATATATATATATATATATATATATATGTGTGTTTCGAATGTTGAATTTCGAGCGAGGTTGCATGATGATAAGAAATTTTCTCGGTGAAATAGATAATTGTCTTACCTTCTGTGAAGACACTGGGCTTTACACTCGCTGCTATCACTATTTTAAATAACAATGAAAAAATAATAGTCACTTTGTACATAATTATAAAAACACTCAATTCACAGTCTTTTTAAAAATTACATAGCTATGTTATTTACACACAATGTTTAACGTTTTCGGAGACTATATATCAAAAATGATACATACTGTCTGTCTCCTTCCTCAGAACTGAAAACGTTAAACATTGTGTGTAAATAACATATAGCTATGTAATTTTTAAAAAGACTGTGATTCGAGTGTTTTTATAATTATGTACAAAGTGACTATTATTTTTTCATTGTTATTTAAAATAGTGATAGCAGCGAGTGTAAACCCAGTGTCTTCACAGAAGGTAAGACAATTATCTATTTCACCGAGATTTTTTTTAATATATATATATATATATATATATATATATATAAAATAAACTGCAAGACTTTAGGTCTTTAGTTTCAGTTTCTTTATTGATCAAAATACCAGTTGGTACATATTGATTAAAAAAATACATATATACATACATAAAATATAATACCACAACCTCATCTGATATGGATTAAATATTATCTAATTTTAATGATAATACAGTACAGTACCTGCACCTGTATAAGTATTATACAAAAATCATTAGTTTATCTTTATATATATATATATATATATATATATATATATATATATATATATATATATATATATATATATATATATATATATATATATATATATATATATATATATATATATACAGCCGACAATTTGCGGATGGTATCGCGGCAACCCAACTCGGATAACACCCCAACTTTTCCATGCGATGGGACAGGTTATCCGATGTTTGTCGTGTTTAAAACTTTGATGTTTGTAGATGCCGCTTTTAGCATAATTAATGCAATTCTACTTCTGCCGGATGGTGACCCAACTTTCATCGGACGCGCGCTCGATAACTATAAGATTCTGACACGATATTTTGCAGATAATACTTCGATTGTAATCGGCTGATTTTTACCACCCACATCCACCCTACCCACCCCCCTAGGATTGGAATGCAGGAATACACTGTTGCCATATGTTTAATTTATTCATAATTAGTCCTATATGAAATACGTTGTGTTATTTCTTTATTATAAATATTTCGTATATACATTGATGATTCAGCAGACTCGCGCAGATTTGATTTGCGATGAAGTCCCATATCAAGTCATAATATCCTCGTCTCTCACCGTGGCTGCAGACGTGGTTGTAACTATAACAATTAAAATAAGAGATTAAACAAAGTACAGCGTTCAATAAATTTGATTATGCAACATTTTTATACTTCCCGTGTTCAAGTAGCACTGCCTAGATGAAAATATAATAGCTCCGGGGCTGGAGTTGATCAATTTGCGCAAATATTTATAAGTTTTATTAGAGCGTATGTATATTACATCCACACTAGAAGCTCCAACTTCTCCAACTGAAGCTGAAAAATGTTGAAGTCTTGAAGTTTGTAACGAACTTTTCTTTTTTTCCCCTAAAAATATTTAGTCTCCTCCTATTTTTTCACTCTAACCTGGCAAAAATACTAAAAATTATAGAAAATAATCGAAGGATTATCTGCGATAGTGTTGTCGAGAGGATATCCGAGCTACATCGGCGATGTATCGAGTTGATTTTAGCATCTCAGGTGTGTCCGATAAAAGTCTGAGCCGACAATTTCACGCGAGGGGAGAAAAAATCAAGTGATCATCCGAGTGCCCTTGCATCTGCGGTGTATCCGATGATTGTCGGCTTACCACCCGGCTAGGGAACCGAGTCGACGGTGTATCTGCTAAATGTCGCGGTAAAATAATTTCTTGACTTCTATCAATTTTTTACTATCCGAGAAGGTCGCGTGATTATCCGACTAAAGTCGTTTTTAAGCCGCAAAAAAGGGCACTATTGGACACATATCGCGGTGTTATCCGCTAATTGTCGAGAAATCGAGTCACTCGGGTATATATATTGTTTAACACTAACATTACACAGAAATCCAACCTGTCCTTTAATTTTAATTATTTAATACATAAACTTTGTACAATAAATCATATCTATTTAGATGAAAAAAAAAAGAAAGAATTATGCATAAATTTGATACATTATATTGAAATACAAATATTTAAATATATCTACTTAACAGTTAAATTGTTAGCTTTTATATATATTCAAGCTTCACAAAATTAAAATTACATATTATTATTCAAAACAAACTTAAAAAAATATTCTTTAAGCTCTTTTTTTACCTGATTTTTTTTTTATTGAAATATTTTTAAATTTCCTGGTATCTGATTCCAAAGCTTAGGCATACAAATCACTAAATCTATTTACAATTTTTGGTACAAATACTTTTCCATTAAAAAAGAATATATATATATATATATATATTAATTATATATATATATATTAATTATATATATATATTAATTATATATATATATATATATATATATATATATATATATATATATATATATATATATATATATATATATATATATATATATTATATATATATAAGCGCGCATTTTAAAACGCAAAATAAAATATGAAGAAATAAAATAATATAAAGTTTTTATATACCATTTTGTAGCCAAGGGTTAGACATTTTTAAAACTGTTCTTAGAAATAAAATTGAGTTACTGGTTTTCTTGCACCGAGCGTCAACGTAAAAATGTCCAATTTATTTTTCAAGATGTATTTTTTTCTGCAATAATGATCAGAAATGTGCTTTTTTAACTATCCTTTATTGACAATTAATGGAGACTGTTGGCATAAATAAGATACCTATAGCACTCTAAACATGTCCTGTAATAAAAATGAAAGGATATGGCCACATTGGTATCAGGGTTAAGGTGAAAACATTTGCGTTAAACATTGCGAAATTTGCCAACATTTTCTCTAATTCGAGAATTTTTCTTAATGATTTAACGAAATTTTTAGTTACTCTTTAATGGCTTTGCACTCAGTTTTCTTTCAAATATAATTAATGTTTGGTTTAATTATTAAAAAAAATCAATATGAAGGCTTCAATAAATTCAAGATGCAAATGATGCAAATGAATTCAGCAAAAACCAAATGAAATGTGTGGATTTGCATATGGATCAACTTTTAAAGAAAGAGATGCAAATTAAAAATTTCCGTTCTTTAAAATGAAATGCCTAAGGTTTTAATTATCAACCTAATCAGTTTGTAAGAATTGACAGATAATTAAAGTTACAAACAATGTTTAAAAATTAAAACTCATACAAATTCGGTAAGAAAAAAAAAAAAAAAAAATTATGAGAATTTTTTAAATCAAATTTAGCAATGTTTAATGCAAAAGTTTTCACCTCAACCCTGATACCAATGTAGCCCCATCCTACCATTTTTACCACAGCACATGTTTAGTGTGCTATAGGTACTTTATTTATGGATAGTTAAAAAAGCAAATTTCTGATCATTTTTGCAGAAAAAAAGACGTTTGGAAATATAAATAGCACATTTTTACGTTGACGCTCGGTGCAAGAAAACCAGACACTCAATTTTATTTCTAAGAAGAGTTTAAAAAATGTCTAACCCTTGGCTACAAAATGATATATAAAAAAACTTTATTTTATTTCTTCATATTTTATTTTGCGTTTTAAAATGCGCGCTTTTAAAAAAACACCCTGTACATATATATATATATATAAAATTATATATATATATATATATATATATATATATATATATATATATATATATATATATATATATATAAATATATATATATATATATATAAAATATATATATATATATATATATTTGTGACATGTATATTAAAGTTAATAATTTTAAATCACTCATTGAAGTTATATACCCGGAGAAAAATTTCTGATAATAGTTGTAACTTTAATAACTATATAAATTTCTATGTTATAAAATTTACTCTTTCATCTTTATTATTCTATTTGAAAATATATAATATTAGATTTTTACATTGAACTGGCTACTGAAGCTGCTAACTTGTATAACAATCAGTATATTGTATATTGATTGATGCTACAGCATCTTCAATAATTCAATGTAATCAGCTCGTCACCAGGATTATATTGAACTGGCTACTGAAGCTGCTAACTTGTATACAAATCAACAATCAATATTGATTCATGCTAGCATCTTCAATAATTCAATGTAATCAGCTCGTCACCAGGATTACATTGAACTGGCTACTGAAGCTGCTAACTTGTATACAAATCAACAATCAATATTGATTCATGCTAGCATCTTCAATAATTCAATGTAATCAGCTCGTCACCAGGATTGCATTGAACTGGCTACTGAAGCTGCTAACTTGTATAACAATCAATATTGATTGATGTTAGAAGCTTCAGTAGCCAGTTCAATGTAATCAGCTCGTCACCAGGATTATATTGAACTGGCTACTGAAGCTGCTAACTTGTATTCCAATCAATATTGATCACTAAGATTGTGTTCTTAATCAAATATATATTTGTCATGCAGCATATGACTGGTGGACGTGGACCTCAGGACAAAAGTTGTCAGGACAAACAGACTTCATGTGGAGCACAATCAATATTGATCACTAAGATTGTGTTCTTAATCAAATATATATTTGTCATGCAGCATATGACTGGTGGACGTGGACCTCAGGACAAAAGTTGTCAGGACAAACAGACTTCATGTGGAGCACAATCAATATTGATCACTAAGATTGTGTTCTTAAGCAAATATATATTTGTCATGCAGCATATGACTGGTGGACGTGGACCTCAGGACAAAAGTTGTCAGGACAAACAGACTTCATGTGGAGCACAATCAATATTGATCACTAAGATTGTGTTCTTAATCAAATATATATTTGTCTTGCAGCATATGACTGGTGGACGTGGACCTCCGGACAAAAGTTGTCAGGACAAACAGACTTCATGTGGAGCACAACAGGCGAGAACTTCACGTACACAGACTGGAACTTTGGCGAGCCCTCACTCTCCTCCAATGCTGAGACTTGTATGGACGTGAGGGGCGTGGTCGGGGGCTGGGATGACGATTTCTGCGACTTCAATCTGCAGTTTATGTGCGAGAGCATACCATCTGTGTAACTTACCTTATTTAATAAAGTAACTAACGATCAATATCATTGACAAATGAGTTTAATTCAACTAATAATCTAATACCTATAGGATCATGTATCCGCATATTGTTATATTTAATGCGCTTGTAGACCATATTGGATTGCAGTAATGATTAACACTAATATTGTTCGTAAACCCTGTTCTCTTCTCCTAAAATGACGATCAACTTTGGTTATTCAAATGGAATGCGCATTTTTTGGTGCAAAAGAACAGGGTTTACGAACAGCATTAATGATCAACATAGGACAAACTTCATTCTTGGCAATTTTCTTTGTAAAATCGTTTAAAATTGTGATATTATTATACTTTTCTCACATACTTAAAATACTAATTCAAGCTACTAGCAGCAGCAATTCTAAAAAATATTGCTTAGTATTTTTAAACTGACAAAAATGAGACATTTTCCTATGCAGCCCATGTTATTGAGTGATCCAACATGGCATCTACTTTAACATGAATACATACACTAGTAGAATTTATTAAGAAAAAGTAAGTATCCTGCTGTGCTGGCAACCATTTGGTCACTTGTGTGGAACAATTTGCATAACTGTCAGGATACTGCCTCTCTATCTCTCTCACACACACACACACACACACACACACACACACACACACACACACACACACACACACACACACACACACACAATTTCAATTTCAAAGGGTTTTATTGAACACTCTTTGAGAAATAAAAGAGAAAATAAGAAGCAGAAACATCAGAGAGAGAGAGAAAGAGAGAGAGAGAAAGAAAAGAAAACACAAATGCTTTGTTGCATGGTATTACTAGCACCACATTTTTTTTTCCAGATATTTGGGTTTTTCTTGGGCTAAACTGCTTGTTAGATTAGAGATATACCCAAGTTTTTAAGACAGTAGGTGACCGCCTTGGAGCGAAAATAATCAAAATAGGAACTTTATTTTTACAATAATTCTTTCTTCATTATCGAACAAAACACGTACCATAAATTTTAAATAAAACAAGTTTCCATAAATTTCAAATAAAACTGAATGAATTCCAAATAAAGTAATCATGCGTCATTTACAACTTTTAAATTACTAGATTTTTTTTTTTTTTTTTTGTTGAAATAATAAATTTATGATTTGAATTTAAATGCTAAATTCAATTGATTACATATAAATTAATAAACCCGTAAACCAAATTCTTATCTTTGTATACATACTTATTTAGTTATTATAATGTAAATTAGGTGTAAAAACTAAACAGCATTGTGTTAATATATTGCCAATATCAACAATATATTAAACTTGTGAAATCAATGCGGGAGATATTTAAAGTTATTAATAAAACTTAATTACAATTATGACAAAAGCGCTCCACCTTAGAATGTTCTCCACAAATAGGTATCTCACACTTGTTACATCTGTGATTGGTTGGCCGGTTTTTATTTCTATCACAAGCATGACAACGAGGCCTCCTTCGAGTTGAATTATCATTTACTTCATTGGTTTTAGGAGCTTCTGAAACATATAAATTTATTTATAGTAGTTTTTTTTATTACTTTCTTTTATAGTCTTTAATGTTATTATATTTTATTATTCTGTAGCCTTTTTTTTTGTTCTGCATAATAGTATTATATATATATATATATATATATATATATATATATATATATATATATATATATATATATATATATATATATATATACACACACACACATATATATATATATATACATATATATATATATATATATATATATATATATATGAATTTTTTTAACCCCCACTTTTTATGACATTTTTGAAAAGAGCGTTAAAAATTTTGAGGTGGTATTTTTTCTTAGGACGCTTGGAGCATGCGAAGTATTTTTAAATAATTTTTGAAAATCGGCCTATAGAAAGCCTGTGACGTCATCAGTCCACTTTTTTCTCAGCAAATACTAAACGTTCGAGGTTCAGTAACCAGTTTAATGGATTTCAATCCTCAGGATTTCAAAAAAACTGGCTACTGAACCTTCTACGGTCAATACTTTCCGAAATAAATGCCCTATTGATGACGTCACAGGCTTTTTAGGTCGATTTTCAAAAATTAATTAAAAATACTTCCCATGCTCCAATCGTTCTAAGAAAAAATAACGCCTCAATGGACTTTCTTGCAACCTTTTCACCACCCAAACTCTTGTTTTGTTTTTGTGTAATATGTTATTATTTGTAAATTATTATGGTATTATTTTAATTACTATATGTATATATTTATAATACGGCAGAAATAAATACTGGTGTTGATCGGAAACTCTGTTTTCTTGCACCACAAAATGCGCATTCCATTTGAATAACCAAGGTTGATCGTCATTTTAGGAGCAGAGAACAGGGTTTACGAACAGCATAATTTGAGGTGGGATATTGCCTTGTTGATATTGAAGTTGAAAGATGGTGCACGGAAATTTTTCTTAAGAGTAATAAGAGTTGTATGTAGACTTTTTTATAATAAATATGTTAGATACATACTAAGTTTTTAGTCGAGTTAACTATATACCGCTATGAAATTACGTGTATACTAACGAGTTACTCTTTAAACTTTTTTTAAAAAAAATATTGGTTTGTACTAAAGAGTTGCTTGTATGTATCTGAATTGTTAAATGTATGTTTTCCTTGTGGTTGATGCTTGGTTCCTCTCTTGGCCTGCTACCTTTTTGTCAGAAGTATGATTATCTCACCGCCGCGCGCACTACATTATGTCATAGATTTTACCTATTGATCTTATTTTAGTTTAGGGTTTTACTTGCACGGAAAAAAATAAATACGTAATATTTATCCTAGTTTATTTCCAGTACACGGAATAAATTATCTAAAGAGTTCATATTTAGACTTTTTTCATAATAAATTCTTTAGATACATACTAAACTTTTTAGAATTTAAAGAGTTAACTATTTACCGCTAAAGAATTTACGTTTGTACTAACGAGTTACTCTTTAAACTTTTTGTAACAGAGTTATTGTTTAGTATACTAAAGAGTTATTAATATGTATCTAAATAATTTCTTAAATTTATGTTTTCCGTGTAAAATTTTTTCAACACAACATAATGTATGCTATCCCATACAGACAGCATAATTATTTGTGTGGTTCTTATTTACCAATATTTATGCTATATAATTACATAAATGTTGCATAAATCATGTATGTCTATTCTTTACGTTTGCTTAAAATTAAAGAGGAAATAGCTATATATTTAAGTTCAACTTTTCAATTGAAAATTAAGTTTTACTTTTAAAACTAAATACTATTGAAAAAATTTTATGGTTACTATTTTATTTTGTTTACAGTATAAATTTTAATATTTTTAAAAAAGTGCCAATTATTAGAGTTTATTACCTGAAAATAATTTGATAATTCAATAATGTATTTAAATAAAACTATCATATTAAATTCAGAAAGCATTTAATTTCAAAAACATAGTATAACATATGAGCTAATATTTAATTAAGAAAAAAAGAAGTATATTGCAAGTTGGCCACTTGTGTGCAACAATATGCATACTCTCTCTCTCTCTCTCACCCGTTTCTGCCCATGAAGAGCGATTTTTAAACACGCAAGGCAGTTCCAAATTATAAGCTTTGCATAAGAACATAATATTTTTAGATTGGAGGTTATCGGTTTAAAAAATTGTTAAAAATTTTCTATGGTTTAAAACACGTAAAAGTATGTCTAGTATTTCTCATTTAAATTTCTCCTAAATCGGCGGAGTAGTTTTCTCAAAAATCGCAAAAAAAACGTGTTTTTCTCCATAAGCGTAATGTTAAATTAGGGGACCCTTAGCTTTCCCCGCAGCACCCCGCGCGCTAAACCGATAACGTCCAAGCCGAAAAAAAACAAGCAAAAAAAAAAAATAATAATAATAAAAATAAAATAAACGGAATGAGTGAATGATGAATTGATACATTCTGCCATCACATAATTTTAAGAATTTTAGGTTTCTCTAAGTCTAAGGTACTTGTCAGATAGTTAAAATAAATGCAAATGTCCTTAAATTTTACCGATTAAAAAAAATCAAAAACTTGAAACATAAAAAAAAAGAAAGAAAGAAAGAAAGAAAGAAAGAAAGAAAGAAAGAAAGAAAGAAAGAAAGAAAGAAAGAAAGAAAGAAAGAAAGAAAGAAAGAAAGTATTTAGTGATTTAATTTACCGATTAAAAAGAATCAAAAACTAGAAACATAAAAAAAAGTCGAAAACTTGAAAAAAAAAAAAAAAAAAAAAAAAGAAAAAGAAAAAAAAAGTACATTTAAGATAAAGGCTGTTCTGTTTGTGATTAAAATGTTACATTTCGATAATCGTGCAGTCAGTTACTTTCTTATTTTGTCTTATGTACTGACTTCACGTGTTTTTGTAAGACTAACTTTGACGTAACGACAAATGTACAAATGTCACATGAGAAAATTTTCTCTGGATGATCCACATTTTGACGATGAACATTTAGCTCGTGTGTCAGTCTATTGTGCTTCTCACAAAACATACGTGGACACAAGCGACACTTGAAACACAACTCGGGGTGATATTGTGTCACGTGTTCTTTCTTTAGTTGCCTTGTTTGAAACCTCTTAAAACAAAATACACAAGTTAATTTTGTGCCATATTTTAACTTAATATACTCACTGTGTTCAGATTTCATATGGGTTCTTAAATGTGACATTTCTGAAAATTGTTTACCGCACTTATTGCAAACAAACGGGTAAAGTTCTTTGCTATGTAAATTTATTTTATGTTGCTGAAACTCGTGACAGTCTGAAAACTTTGAGTTACAAATCTCGCACGAGAATCTCAACCTTCTTGGATGTTGGTTTCTATAGTGCCGACACAAATTGTTTTTTTTTGTATAATATTTAGGACAGAGGTCACATTTGAAGGTGACTTGCCCAGGTTGACGAGCCTTGTTGTCATGAGTCTTGCTGACGTGGCTCTGCAGAGATGTTTTACATTTAAAATAAACGTCGCAATCTTGACAGTAATAAGGTGACGTGGTGTCTTCATCGTTGCTTTCACTCCCGCTGTCTTGTGGCTCAAAAACTTGCTTCCTCAGACGACGGCCTGCAAATTAAACGTCAGGTTTATTTGTTACTTTGATTATATTTCTACACAAAAGTCAATCATTATACGCAAAACGTCATCAAGCGTTTGTATTTAAAATGCTTGTGTATGTGCAATCAATTAATTACTAGAGACCGAATTTAAAGTTTTTCAACGTTTTTTCTGTCATATGTGACGGGTTGTTGTAAGTCAACGTCATATGTACTGTACACTTTCCCGAATAAATCTGACCGTATAGCGTTCATGTCTCCAAATGTGAAATATATGGGGCAACATTTAACGCAACCGGTCAAATTTATTAGGGAGGAGTGTATATACGCAGTAAGTTACATGGGTCAGCATGAAAAAATTACTCATATTGCTACTTAAAAAAAAAAAACAACTAACAATATACTGTATTTGAGAGCATTGCATGATTCTGGCTGTTAATAGATTTATTTAAAACGTTAAGTATGATAAAAACAAAATAATTGAAAAATTGACCAAAGAAAAAAGAAAAATGCAAAGTTATATTGTTTTATTTTGATCATTGCTCCAGTATAAAGTTGAAGTATTCCAGTATTTTGTCATGCTGTCATACACTCAATATAATAATAAAATATTTGTTGAATTTTAAATAAGCATACTTTTAATTTTTCTTACTTTTATATAGGGTGTATCCTCATGACCTACGCCTAACTATTGACTTAATTTTACTTTATTGTAATACTTTCACACAAAAAAAAAAAAAGAAAAAGAAAAACGAAAAATAATAACACAAGCGCAATATTTATCCTAGTCCTTTTTTAGTACAATTTTTTGAATACAACATAACCTATGCTATATTGCATAGTAAAATATGTTAAAGCATAAATATAAACAGTATTATTATTTATGTTGTTCTTATTTAGCAATGTTTATGCTATATTTACATAAATTACGTGTTGTACTCTTATTCTTTACGTGCGCCTAAAATTAAAGAAGACAAATCTATATTTAAGTTCAACTCTTCGATAAAAAAATCAACTTTTACTTTTAAAACTGTAAATACTATTGAAAACTTTTATGGTCAATATTTTATTTCATCTACACCATAAATGCGTTAATATATAAAAAAAGTGCAATATTTTATAGATTACTTTTTGAAACTGATTTGATAATTACATCAACTATTTAATTAAAACATTCAGATTCAGAAAAGGTTTATAATAATTTCAAAAACAATATATCAGCTAATATTTTATTAAGAAAAGTTAGTATCCTGCAGTGCTGGCAACCAGTTGGTCACTTGTGCGCTACAATTAGCCTACCTGTCAGGATACTGTCTCTCTCTTTCTCAAACCTCACTTCTTTCTGCCCTATAATGTCCCTTACATGTCTTCCGACTCCCTGTATAAATTTGTAGACAAGCATGATTCAAGCTTGTACACTAGCGCCGCGATTGGCAGCTAAAACTACTGTATTACAAATACTGCTTTACAAAGGTTTGAGGTCTTGTTGTCACCTGAGCGCAAGAATTCCGAGTAGTTATCTCTGTTTACGTCATACATTATATCTGAGCTTTAGTCAGCCGTATCAATCCGTATCATAATATATAATAGTTCAAATTGCCTGCATGCGGATCGCAGTGTTCCCTAGAGAAGGAAATTTAAAACACCGTGTCTAAAAAATCAGCCAAGAGTTGGGCATGTAAGGGACATTGTTTCTGCCCATGAAGAGATATTTTTTAACACGCACTGCAAGGTATTCTAAGCTGAGCTTTGTACAGAAAAGGAAAGCAAAAAAAAAAAAAAAAAAAAAAAAAAAAAAAAAAAAAAAAAAAAGGAAACACGAATAATTGTTGCATTCCAGATTCTGGCACCACATAATTTAAAGAGCTTCTAGTTTCTATAGGTTTAAGGTGCTTGTTAGTTAAATTAAATTGCAACTCTCCTTAAATTTCACTATTTTGACATTTTTGAATTGATATACTTGAACGGAACGGGTACTTTGCTTGTCAAAATTTACGTCGTCAAGGCTGGTTTATGAGCTAGCAGGGGAGGAGTTATTTGTAACGGAACTACAAGTGAAATTTAAATTGTTATAAACTGATAATTACATTAAATTTGTTAAGGATAGATTAAGTAAAACTGAAGATATCAGCCTGGCCTTCTATAATACCCCTGCATTTAATATTAATGGGTGGAAAAGGCCCAAACTGTACAGACAGGCATGTTATTACCCGTTATGCGGTGCATGGTTTCCACCATGTAATCTGTCAGATTCAAGAATATCACGAGTGTAATGATAAATGTGTATGTTTGTTATGTTGTGGCCTATGTACAGTACAGAGCTTAAAAATTGTTAAAGAGACACTATTGGTCCACGAAATTACAATAGCAAAGGGTGTCTGCTGCTGCATTTCTCCGCCTTCTCAGACTGGTTGTGATTGTAGTGGCCAATGACATAAATATACGCACACCTACTTGACTATGCACACCTTCTCTCTCTTTTTTAAGAATCAGTGCTTGCTTGCTCGCCGAACACGCGTCTGGTGCATATCTCTCTCTCTCTCTCTCTCTCTCTCTCTCTCTCTCTCTCTCTCTCTCTCTCTCTCTCTTGCTTTCTTTAAGAACCAAAATATTAAACCTGCCTGCTAGACCTGCCGTGTGTTGTTCTCTCTCTAATTTCTCGTTCAAACAAAATATTTATTATAATGTGCTTCCTCTAAACTTGTTTGCTTTTTCTCCAGAAAAAATACAATAGTAAGCGATATCATAGATCATAGATAATCGGACAAGCAGGCAAGCGTATTATTTATTCTGAGAGTGAGAGAGAGACGTGGTGCGTGCTCCAGACGGCTGGTCGGCAGCAAGCAAGCATGATACTCTGATTCTGAGAGAGAGAGAGAGAGAGAGAGAGAGAGAGAGAAGATGTGCATAGTCAAGGAGGTGTGCTTATATTTATGCCGTTGACCACTGCAATGACAACTAGCCTGAGAAGGCGGAGAATGCAGAAGTAGACACACCTTTCTATTGTAATTTTGTGGAGCTATATTTCCTTTGTTAACATTTTATCTGCTCCCTACTGTACTAGGTACCACTTACTTAAGTGTCCATCTCGGACCCTATCATTAAGTCAATATGCAAAAAATGTAGACTTATAGAGTGCAATGTAAATATATATGTATAAGTACACCTTGGTGTTAAATAAATAAAATAATTAAAAAAAAAGCTGAAAACTTGCAATTCATAATCAATTAATAATAATAATAATAAAGTAAAAGCAAGTAAATTGCTTTAATATGATTCAAATGTCTCATTGATGTGGTCTCTTACTTATTTTGTCTGATGCACTGACTGCAAGTGTTTTTGTAATGCAGACTTTGACGTAAATGTCACATGAGAAAAACTTCCTGGGATTATCAACATTTTTACGATGAACGTTTATCTAGTGTTTCAGTCTCATATGTTTCTCATAAAATACACGTGGACACAAGCGACACTTGAATCACAACTCGGGTTGAGGTTGTGACATATATTATGTTCTTTCTTTACTTGCAATGTTTGAGACTCCTCAAAACAAATTGTACAGGTTCTATATGCACCAAGTTTTATCTCAAAATATTTATCATGCACAGATCTTAAATGTCGTTTTAAATATTTAGTTTTGCAAATTTTTTGCCACACTTCTCGCAAACAAATAGTTTAAGTTTTTTGCGATGTAAATTAATTTTATGTTGCTGAAACTGATAATGCTTTGAAAATTTAGCAATACAAAATTTACACGAGAATCTTATATCTGTATGCTGTTTTTTACTATAGTGGCCGGGCACACAAAGACTTGTTATTGTTAAATAATATTTAGGACAAAAGCGACATTTGAAGGTAACTTCCCAAGGTTGACGAGCCTTATTGTCATGAGTCTTGCTGACGTATGAAATCACCATGTGATTGCATTGTATGACTATAAAAGCCAATAGAAATTCAATGTTTTATAAAAGAGACAGCACAAATCCAACAGCCAGCAAGGAAATACAAGCTGTATCATGTTACGTAGTAGATTGTGGCAAAGAACAATTGGTTCTTATTTTGACATACATATTGTTATATAAACTATATAATTTGGTGTGTGTATTTTAATTACTATACTACGTCTATCCGGGTAACTCGAATACAGCCGCCACACTCTTGTATGCATTTGGAGTACAACTAATTTGGAGATAAAGAAAACTTCTATTTCATTCTTTCATTTTATTCAATAAACATACATGGTGTACAACATATAACCTAAATTTCAAAGTAAGAATAGTAAATTACATACATACATATGACTTGAAGAATAAACCCTTCTGTGGCTTCAACCCAGTATATTTCGCTTCACAAAAGGCTAATTTACTTGCTTTTTGAGCCATATTTATTTACTTACAAATCATACAATGACATAATGTAATACAAGAGCTTTGCAAGTATATTTTCTAAATATAAAAATATACAATATTTTGAAAGGAGTCAAAGATTAGAAAACTACAATTCTCACACATTCTACTTAACCATTATCAAAACAAGATGAGAGGTTATTACAACTGGATGCACCTCTTTTCTTGGATTGTAATCAAGTTATAGCAAAGTTAACACGTATTAACTTCAATATAACGTTGAACGTTGATCACCTGTAAAATTTTATCTGGTGTTTATCTGGGGAAAATTGTTTCAGAAAAAAGGGAGGGGGGTTGTAAAAATCTTTGATCTTATTTTAAAAACCAAAGATATACAAAGATATACAAATAATGCTTATGGGGTAGGGGACCGACTGATATCTCGCAAACTAGGACGGTTGCAAATAATAATAAATAACACAAAGTAAAGAAGAAATGTTACTTAAAAATTTAGTTATGTCAAACATGTGAAAACACGATCAAATATTTAAGTTATTGTACTTTAAAGATAACATGTAAATGTGGAAATTCAAATTTGAGCGGGAAATTTTAGTTAAATTAGGAACTTATTTACAATTAAAAATATTATTAAAAAAAAATTTGGTATAAAAAAATATATTTTAAATTTACTTAATTTTATTTGAAAATTATAGTATTTGTTTTATTGGAAATTAATGATGTACAAAAATTTATTGGGAAAATATAGTTTTTCTTTTAGCGATTTCCGGTCCAAGTCGGTCCCCCACCGCCTTAACGCGGCAAGTCAGGTACTAGATACGGGATTTGACAAAAAGTTGTAAAGAAAGAAAAATCTTAAATTTTTGCACCATGATACATTAGAATAAGGTATCTTCAAAAATGTAATTTGGGGGAGGGAGGGGGGAATCACCATGCTAGATTTTAAATTAAAATTTTTTGAAACTTTAGTTTCATAAGAGCCCATGTTAATTTCATTAAATACTTTTTCTCTTACGAGAGAAAGTTTTCTGATGGTCATGAGTTCTAACATTTTTATCATAAGTAGCTAACTTTTAAATGAAATCATAAAGTTTGTAAGTTTTCTTTTTATATTTTGAGATGCAAGCCATCTGAATACAACCCTTACACACAAGCATGAATATTAGATAATTTGAACATTGCTTATAAGTTACTTTAAATTTATTCGTGTTACACATGTGTTAAATATTTATCAACATTTATCACACGATGATCTTTCCGTTGATGCATACCTAGGTATTATGTACAACTCTAGATGTATACCTAGACACAGCCTAGCTATAGACTGTATCTACGTATCATAAAACACACGTGGACACAAAAGACACTTGAAACACAACTCTGGGTGATTTTGAACAATTCTGACGCATTCTTTGAAACTTCTCCAAACGAAGTCCACGATAAGACAAGTTTATACCACGTTTTATCTCAATGTTCATACCATGTTGAGATTTTACATGATATTTGAATTCTGTACACCATGATATAAATTGTTTGGCACGCTCCTTGCAAACAAAGGGGTTAATTTCTATATACTATGTAATTTTTTTTTATGTTCCTTAAGCTCACTATACGTTGAAAACTTTGAATCACAAAATTTACAAGAGAATTTCTTTGCTGTTGGATGTTGATCGCCATAGTGTTTACACAAACAGCTTTTAACTTTAAAATATTTAGGACAGAGATCACACTTGAAGATGACTTGTTGTCGAGCCTTGTTGTCATAGCTCTCCAGAGATGTTTTAAGTTTAAAATACATTTCACTACCTTGCAAGACATCAAGTGACGTGGTGTCTTCATCGTTGCTTTCACTCTCGCTGTCTTGTGCCTTAACAATTCGCTTCTTCGGACGACGGCCTGCAAAACATCACGTTTTAGTTACTTTTATTATATTTATTGTCAAATATTTATTTATTTATTTAATTCTTTTTCCTTTATTATTATTTTCATTTTTTTTGCTTGCCATATTGTGTTATCGTGCTACACCAATCCCAGTCCCAGTCAAGACATTGTCTTATTGACAGGTGGGAATTTTCAAATTAATGGAAAAGCACATACAGCCCGGCATTCGCCATGACAGCCTAGAGAAACCATGGAAACGTCTAGGCAGGCTGGTCAGTGCAATTACATCAATCATGCACCTCCCGAATGCTGTGCGTCGTCATGGAATGCATGTAAACATGCATCATGCAACATGTTGTGCTCTCACACTTGACGTACGCACCCAGCAGTGGCTCGAACCTATACTCGGTGAGGAGTACAGAGTTACGAGTCAGCTGCCTTCACCACTCGGCCATACCAGCGAGGTATGCAAAGACGTCAGCCTGCAAACCATCAGGTTTTGGTTACTTTTATTATACTTATTGTCTAATATTTATTTGTTTCTTCTTGCTTTATTTGCACACTAAATCATTAAAATTCTTTACTAAACAAAATCAATTTAAGGAAAAAAACATCGCGGTTAGGATCAATATTAAAGAAAAGGATAGAATAACCAGCAAGGGCCTTACCACAGTAGAAGTTCTATGGAGAGGTCGAAGTCTCGCATGGCGCAGTGTTTTGTTATAAAAAAGTTCATTTTATATCAGTTATAAAATTAATTTTTTTATAACAAAACACTGTGCCATGCGAGACCTCGACCTCTCCATAGAACTTCTACTGTGGTAAGGCCCTTGCTGGTTATTCTATCCTTTTCTTTACTACACAAAAGCCAATCAAAGTCTTCAAGCGTTTAATTTTAAATGTTCGTTTGGAGTGGCTGCATTCATATAAAAGTTGAAGCAATTAATGAGCACTAAATAACATGAGCCAGCATGGGAAAATAACTGCTTTTACAGTTAAAAAATAATTAGCAATATATTTAAGAGCATTTCATGATGCTGTTAATAAATTGAATTGAATCTTTATTTATAGAGGGGAAAAAAAAACTTTTTCTATTTCTCACAAGAAGCAAATAACCAAAAACAATGTTTGTTTATTTTAAGCAATATCATTTGTTGTTACAATACAGTGTTGAAACGTATTCCTGTCTCATGCCTTTTCATGCTCACAGTTTCTTTAGTATTATTTGTTAAATTTAAACTTATAGCACCATTTTTTTTTAAGAAAATAATAATAATACTGTAATAATAAATAACCCACTGAAAATTTATTCTACATTTATTTATTTATTTTTTTAACTCATAAAAACACATTACATAAATTCATGAGGTCTATTCTATTTTTTTCGCTTCAGAGAGCCTTTTGCTCGTGTTGAAGCTGTCCTATTACAACTTATATAAGAAAGATGAGGCGATTGTCTTGTCATAATGTTAGATATATAAATTATTTTTCTTTAATTAATAGTATATATATATATATATATATATATATATATATATTTGATGTTCCTAAATTTCATGTAAGTTTCAAGTAATTTTTTTCATGCAAAGGTTAAAAAACATGAATAAAGCACAGCAAGTTCATTTGAAATGTTTTTCATTCTTGAATTATTCTTGATCAAAGAAAAAAAAATAATAACAATAAATAATAGGGTAGTAATAATTTTAAAAATAATATGAATTTTACTAAAAACTATGAAAATAATAGGCCTATACTAAATGACAGCTGCTTTTGATGAAACTTTCAATGTTATGATCTAAAAATGTAAGAGCAAAACATTTATATTTGAAATTGTCACAAAAATTTCAGACCTTATAGCACCGTATAAGTTTTTTCTCAGAAGATGAAAAAATAATAATAAAACTTAAGGATTGTATATAGATGGCTTGTATCTCAAAATCTGAAAAGAAAACTTCGAAATTTTATGATGCCATTTGAAAGTTAATAGTAACAGCTACCTATGATAAAATTTTCAGAACCTGTGACCATCAGATAAGAGAGAAATTAATTATTGAAATTAACATGGGCTCTTATGGGACTAAAACTTCAAAAAATCATAATTTAAAATCTAGCATTGTGACTCCCCAAAATTTTTACATTTTTAAAGATACCTAATCCTAATGTATCACTGTGCAAAATTTCAGATTTTTCTGTCTTTACAATTTTTTAGTCAAATCCCGCAGTAGCTGATTTCCCGCCTTAATAGATAGCTAATGAGCTCTTATTCCACAACCTATGATTTGTTTAGCGTGTGCTTCAACAGTAAATTCTATTGAAGGCAATGCACTTGTTACTTTGTTTATACATAAAATAAATTCACTTTTCACACTACTTTTTTTTCCCCCACATGGGTTATATATATTTTACATACAATTGGTCGCATGTTGATATTCTTGCGATCATTGAGCCATATGCTCATACAAAAGCAACTTACTTGTTAGTATAAAATGAAGATAAATGTTTAAAAAAGAAAGAAATTTTGAACTATAATAAATAAATAAATAATCGTCTTTATTCAAAAAAATGCATAGAGAAAAAAAATACAAATTTTTGAAAGGGCGAGGTTTAAGGCTGACAATATGTCTGGCCCACTCTTACACTTAACCCAACACAAAACATTCATGAAATTATTTGATTACATACAAAATTATAATAAGAGGAAATAATAGTACTACGTAGCAAGAAATAATAGGGGCCTATATATATATATATATGATAAAAATTTCATTTTTGTCTTACCTTCTGTAAAACAACTGGGCTTTCACTCGCTGCTTAATTTGATGATAAAAAATAACACACAACACCAAAACTTGTCACTATATAAATTAATAAAATACTCAATTCACAGTTTTTAAAAATCTATATACATAGCTAAGTTATATTCACACAAAATTGTAACGTTTTCGAGGGCGTATATAAAACTATATACTTGTCTGCCTCTCTTCATCAGCTTACTGACTCTTGCTCACGAGGCGAGCCGACCTCCGCAATGGGGGGTGTGGCTCGTTCTTGTCAGGTGGTTTATTATTATTTACATTTTCAACTTTACGATCACGTGGTACACTTTTCTTAAAAGAATCTATGAGTGGAATCCAAATCGGTGGTAATTCAAAACTGGGCTGACTGATTGTTTCATTTTTTCTTCTTGCCATTTCTATTGATTCTAATATTTTTCTTTTTTTATAGTGACTCTCTCTTCCTATTACTTTTGTTTTTTCCCATAGAATTTGATGATTACTTTCCAGCGCATGATCTACTAGTTTTGAATATCCTGTATCTCTTTTTTCTATTTTTTGCCTGTGTTCATTCACCCTGATCTCTAATGGTCGACCTGTTTCTCCGATATATTCTTTCTCACAAACACAGGGAATAGAATATACTACATCTTTATTCATATTTTTCTTCATGTCTGGTTTTGTACGTGCTAAACTTGATTTTAATGTTTCTTTTGAAGAACAGACAATACGAAGATTGACTCCTTTACCTATACGTTGTATTTTTTCACTCAAACCTTGTATATAGGGGATGCAGATAGTTGCGTCTGGTTTCTTTTCTTCTGTTTTGTTTTTTTCTGTGTGGTTTTTATTTTTTATTTTTGCAACAACATGTAATGGATAGTCATTTTCTCTTAAAATCTCTTCTATTTTATTAATTTCTTCATTTCTTACGTTGTTATCATTGCAGTGCGTTTTTGCCCTATGTAACAATGTAGCTGCTATACCTGTTTTTGTTGAGTGTGGATGATTTGAGTTAAAATTCAGATATCTTCCACTGTCTGTCACTTTTCTATAGACTGAAGTTGTAATTTTGTTTTCTTTAGATCTTTTTACACGTACAGTCGAAGACAATTAAAAGGTTACAATTTAAACGTGATCTATATTTGCGCGCTTCAAAACTTTATGTGAAAACGAGATTCTCGTGCCACTAGAGGCCACCACAATCGGTTACGTTAGAGTTCTCTTTCAGGTGAGCTTCTTGGCTGCTTGGCTGGCAAACCAAACAATCCTCGTGTTGCACACTTATACGCACGTCGCTCTCCGCACCTCCACATCATTCTCTCTCACTCTCTCTCTCTGCCGCTGTGGCAGTAGACAATATTGAACACGTTTTCTTCTCAAGCAAATGCGCAATATCAGTTTTTAAAAAAAGTAAAGAAATAAATCTCCTAGATTTTTTTCTTTGATTGAATTGAACATTTCTAAGAAAACATGAAATATATGACTCATTTATACGTTACCTTCGTTAATATATATATTATATATTTTGATTTTACTATTCAAAAAAAAGATAAAACATACCCATGCATCTGAAACTCACTGCCAAAGCAAGTTACATACGTCATAACGAACATGTTTGGACATAAAGTCTGGATAAAATTCTATTTATTAGGTAGCCTTTACCTTAAATATCAAATTGATATTTTAAATTTCAAGCAAATGTATAAATAAATAAATATGCACACAAAAATTTATATATAATAAATAAATAAAACATATATTAGGAATTTATATCGTTGTGATTTTAAATATTCATTGAAATAACTTCCTTTCTATTTTTTTTTTCAATATATTTTTTATTCTATGCATTTGCTTGAGAAGAAAATATTATTTAATATTGTCTGCTGTCACAACGGCAGAGAGAGAGAGATAGAATGATGTGGAGGTTTGAAGAGCAAAGTGCGTAAGCGTGCAACACGAGGATTGTTTGGTTTGCCAGCCAAGAAGTTCACCTGAAAGAGAACTCTAAACATAACCGATTGTGGTGGCCTCTAGTGGCACGAGAATCTTGTTTTCACATAAAGTTTTGAAGCGCGCAAATATAGATCACGTTTAAATTGTAACCTTTTAATTGTCTTCGACTGTACATCTAGGAACGGCAATTCACCTTCTTTTTCATACTCAATCGTGAATTTTATTGTCTCTGCCTGATTATTCATATGTTCTAAGAACGATTCAACTGGGGCCATACTATGAAAGTATCGTACACGTATCTTTTATATACCACTGGCTTTGGTGTATAACATTTTATCGCGTTATTTTCCAGTTTTTCAAGGTATATATCACTGAGAGCTGGTGATAATGGACAACCCATAGCTAAACCATTCTTCTGTTTATAAAAAGATCTATTGAATTCAAAGTATGTGTTTTTAATACATAACGATAACGATACATATGAATTACCACCGATTTGGATTCCACTCATAGATTCTTTTAAGAAAAGTGTACCACGTGATCGTACAGTTGAAAATGTAAATAATAATAAACCACCTGACAAGAACGAGCCACACCCCCCATTGCGGAGGTCGGCTCGCCTCGTGAGCAAGAGTCAGTAAGCTGATGAAGAGAGGCAGACAAGTATATAGTTTTATATACGCCCTCGAAAACGTTACAATTTTGTGTGAATATAACATAGCTATGTATATAGATTTTTAAAAACTGTGAATTGAGTATTTTATTAATTTATATAGTGACAAGTTTTGGTGTTGTGTGTTATTTTTTATCATCAAATTAAGCAGCGAGTGAAAGCCCAGTTGTTTTACAGAAGGTAAGACAAAAATGAAATTTTTATCATCATTTCACCTCGCTCGATATTCAAATTTTCAAACATATATATATATATATATATATATATATATATATATATATATATATATATAAACAGTTTTAAATATCACAAAAAAAAATGATTATTTTATATCACTTTATAGAAACAGATGTAGAACAAGGTGCGATAAAAAAAAAAAAAAAAAACTAGTGAAGATTAAGAAAAAATGGAATAAAAATAAATAAATAGTAAAATTATAGGAACTTAGATAGTTTATTATTATTAATTTTTTATATGAATTATTTTCGTACTGAATACAAATTTAACAAAAGAATAAAGAACAAAAGAGAAACAGTCAAAAGAAATTTCAGAATGACAAAATATGAAGAAAGTGTAAATAAGGCAAAATAATATAGTAATAATTGACATCATTTCTAAATAATTTGAAAAACAAGTTGTTGTTTTTTTACACTAAAACAATATAGGAAAGTATCCTGAGTTCTTCATATTGTTATTGTGCTAATAAGTGTTGTTTTAACACTTTTTTTAAATTTAGCTGAAAACATGACCCAATTTTATCTTACACTTGAATAATTATGATAACTCGCGAAGTACCAGGATCACAGTTATTTCAGAAGTTAGTGTCATCAAAAATCATGCATATTTCTTTTTTGATCAAAATTCTATCAAGATTTTGAACTGCCTTGATTTAAACGTAATGAATAATAACATAATGTTTTTTATTCTAATATATTTTACATTAAAATCTTGCTAGAACTTTGATCAAAAAAGAATAATGCAATGTTTTTAATAAAACTAGGATCTGAAATAAATTTGATTCACTGTGACTGTTACTTCATGAGTTATCAAAATCATTGACACGAAAGATAATAGACACAAGCTTTCAGGTAGCAGGTGTTCCTTTCTGTTTAAAAAGAAATGCTCTTTGTTCCCTTTTTATTATTATTATTATTTTTTGTTTACTGCACCTTTTCTCTCTCAGCTTCTTTGTTTGTAGTTTTGATAGAGCCCTCAGAGAAATTTAATCAAAAATTGAGTTTGCATCAAAATTAATATCGAGCATTGGACTTGGGTTGAATAGGATGTTGCTTTAAAATTTAAAATGCAACCCTCACAACTTCGGGTGGTCAATAGTCTCTTAAAAGAAAATAATTATCATTGAATTAAACATTTTTTTGTGATTTCAGTACTGTACTTAATGGTATTAAACTTTACTAAAATTTGAAACTTACAATACTGGCAGGGTTTCTCAACCTTTTTGAGCTGCGGAGCACTTTTAGGAGTAAGGAGCACTCACGGAGCACTGGGGGGTTTGAGGGCGATTTTTTTTCAACCCCGTGACCGTTTTTTAGGCAATTTAAGTGAATTTACGTGAACACAATTTCAAGAAGATTAACATTCACCCCATTTAAATTTTATAAATATAATGGCATCAAGGAAGATTAAGTAATAAATTTGTAACTTCAGAGCAGAAATTGTGTGGTTAATTGAAAAATAAACAAAATAAATTGTTTTTAAACGCATAATTTTGAACATTTCTAAAATATTTTACGATTTTAAATGTCATTTTCAGAGATAATATTTTTCTGAAAATATTTGGTGGCAATAGAACTGTTACAAATACTGCCTCCTGTTAAAAAAAAAATCAAAATCAAAACGATTCTGTAAAGCTTGAAAAATTTAACTTGAATTTATATTTTGGAAAATTAAGGCTGCTTAGAAAATATAATACCGGTGGAGAAACCCTGCAATACTGTTTCACTTTATTTGTTATTGTATATTACATGACATATGTATGTGTTATGTGTACACTTAAGTCCCTCGTAAATGTAACATCAAAGACGATGCCGCTTTTAAGGGAAAAGGGTAGAAATGCGTAGTCAGGTAAGAGCAGCGTTGCCACCTGCTCTTTTCTTGCTTTTGCTAAGTGAGAAAGTGATTGACATCTCACTTCATTATTTTTATACTTTCTTTGTATTCGCGAGCATGAAAACAACATAACAAATCTAAATAACTTAAGTGAAAAAAGCTTTTAAGACACAATAGCAAAATATTTCGTGTCTTTTACAAATAATATGCAGGTTTTGTTATCTGAAGTGAGATGTCAATCACTTTCTCACATAGCAAAAGCAAGAAAAAAGCAGGTGGCAACGCTGCTCTTACCTGACTACGCATTTCTACCCTTTTCCTTAAAAAGCGGCATCGTCTTTGATGTTACATTTACGAGGGACTTAAGTGTACACACACACACACACACACACACACACACACACACACACACACACACACACACACACACACACACACACACAGACATACAGCACACACACACACACACACACACACACAGACAGACATACAGCACAATAAATTGTGTTATAAATGCAAGATTCACAGCACTGCTGTAGAACACTAACCCCCGTAAGCTGCGACGCTAACTAACTAGTTAAACCGTAGTTAAGTTGTTATTTTGATTGTTGCAACAATTAAAAAAAGATAACTAAGGTTTAACTAGAGGTTGCAGCTTACAGCCCTAAGACTACTTTGAAAAAAAGTGCAACTATAACAGCGTTGAGAACATGGTTTAAAGATTGTTTATGTAGTTCTTATAGGTTTTAATTTCAAGAAAAAAAAAAAAAAAAAAAAAAAAAAAAAAAAAAAAAAAAAAAAAAAAAACAGCCACATTTCAGTTACTGTAAATTTATAATTGTTAGGTGGCATCAACATTTATCACCATGACTTTTACGTTCATGTGACACTAGCTGGTACTGATCATGAAACACACGTGGACACCAGCGACACTTGAAACACAACTCGGGGTGATGTTGTGTCATATGTTTTCTCTTTAGTTGTATAGTTGGAAACTTCTCAACACAAAATGTACAAGACATGTGTGTGCCAAGTTCTATCTCAATGCCGTGTGCAGAAATTGAATGTTGTCTTAAAGATTTGTTTACTATAAATTGTTTCCCACACTCCTTGCAAACATAGGGGTAAATTTCTTTACTATGTAAATTTATTTTATGTTGCCTAAACTCACCATAATTAGAAAACTTTGAGCCACAAATCCTGCATGAGAATCTCAACATTTTTGGATGTTGTTTTCTATAGTGCCGACACAAATTAGCTTTCTTTGTATAATATTTAGGACAGAGGTCACATTTGAAGGTGACTTCCCCAGGTTGACGAGCCTTGTTGTCATGAGTCTTGCTGACGTGGCTCTGCAGAGATGTTTTACATTTAAAATAAACGTCGCAATCTTCACAAAAATAAAGCGACGTGGTGTCTTCATCGTTGCTTTCACTCTCGCTGTCTTGTGGCTCAACAACTCGCTTCATCAGACGACGGCCTGCAAAATGCACATCTCTTCAGTTCTCACCATAATTTTTTTTCTTTTTTTAACGCTTTCTTGAAAAACAAGAATAACAATAGAAATATTCAAATATGTATCATATTTATATTTTAAAAATTCAATTAAGCACACATGCTCATCAAAGCTCAGTGCAACAGTTTCTTCATTTTGTTGACAAAATTGTTTAATTGATGCAATTTTCTTTATTTTGAAAGTTCTTGATTCTTTATTATTTGTTGAACATGCCTGCCTCCATTGCTAACGTTCATGACTACTGTTAGCGACATGATGTTATTTTCTTTCTTGTTGTTTTTCAATATTTCAGATTTGGTTTTTCTTGTGATATTGTGTTATTGTGCTACACCTACAACCCCAATCAAAACATTGTCTTATAGACAGGTAAGACTTTCCAAACAATGGAAAAGCACACACGAGCTGGCCACGTGTACACAGCCCAGTATTTACCATGACAGCCTAGAAAACCATCTAGGAAACGTCTAGGCAGGCTGGTGGGTGCAATCACATCAATCATGCACCTTCAGAATGCTGTGTGTTGTCAAGCATCATGCAACGTATTGTGTTCTCACACGTCACCAGGGGGGGGGGGGGGGGGGGGCTCACTAGCAGCTGTGACATCACACATTCTGGTAAAAGCAATGTTAACCGTAAGGACAAAACAATTCATGTGACGTCACAACACCCCTAGTGAGCCTATCTTTATTATACTATCTTGCACGTCACCTACGCACCCAGCAGTGGCTTGATACTATACTCAGTGAGAAGTACACAGTTACTTAAGGACAAAACAATTCATGTGACGTCACAACACCCCTAGTGACCCTATCTTTATTATACTATCTTGTACGTCATCTACGCACCCAGCAGTGGCTCCATACTATACTCAGTGAGAAGTACACAGTTACTTAAGGACAAAACAATTCGCGTGATGTCACAACAGCCCTAGTGACCCTATCTTTATTATACTATCTTGTACGTCATCTACGCACCCAGCAGTGGCTCCATACTATACTCAGTGAGAAGTACACAGTTACTTAAGGACAAAACAATTCGCGTGATGTCACAACAGCCCTAGTGACCCTATCTTTATTATACTATCTTGTACGTCATCTACGCACCCAGCAGTGGCTCCATACTATACTCAGTGAGAAGTACACAGTTACTTAAGGACAAAACAATTCATGTGATGTCACAACACCCCTAGTGAGCCTATCTTTATTATACTATCTTGCACGTCATCTACGCACCCAGCAGTGGCTCCATACTATACTCAGTGAGAAGTACACAGTTACTTAAGGACAAAACAATTCATGTGATGTCACAACACCCCTAGTGAGCCTATCTTTATTATACTATCTTGCACGTCATCTACGCACCCAGCAGTGGCTTGATACTATACTCAGTGAGAAGTACACAGTTACTTAAGGACAAAACAATTCGCGTGATGTCACAACAGCCCTAGTGACCCTATCTTTATTATACTATCTTGCACGTCACCTACGCACCCAGCAGTGGCTCGATACTATACTCAGTGAGAAGTACACAGTTACTTAAGGACAAAACAATTCGCGTGATGTCACAACACCCCTAGTGACCCTATCTTTATTATACTATCTTGTACGTCATCTACGCACCCAGCAGTGGCTCCATACTATACTCAGTGAGAAGTACACAGTTACTTAAGGACAAAACAATTCGCGTGATGTCACAACAGCCCTAGTGACCCTATCTTTATTATACTATCTTGCACGTCACCTACGCACCCAGCAGTGGCTTGATACTATACTCAGTGAGAAGTACACAGTTACTTAAGGACAAAACAATTCATGTGATGTCACAACACCCCTAGTGACCCTATCTTTATTATACTATCTTGCACGTCATCTACGCACCCAGCAGTGGCTTGATACTATACTCAGTGAGAAGTACACAGTTACTTAAGGGCAAAACAATTCACGTGACGTCACAACACCCCTAGTGACCCTATCTTTATTATATTATCTTGCACGTCATCTACGCACCCAGCAGTGGCTCCATACTATACTCAGTGAGAAGTACACAGTTACAAGTCAGTTACCTTCACCACTTGGCCATACCAGCTCAGTTTAGTCAACAATGGACAGTAAGTATATTTGAGAATTTTTACATTGATATTTTAAATGCAAAAAGTTCAATATTTTGCTGTTAATCGCAATGCTTTAATCAAAAGGCTATTAATCCTGAATATTAATAAACTACTTCAGTTTTTAATTACACACATACTTATATACATATCATTGAGGATATGCATCTCTTCCAAGCTACGTCACTTTGACCTCTAGTGAATGACCTCTAATAACATTAACTCCTTGCACGCACAGCAAAGTTGATGTTTATTTTGTTCATAACAGAACATTTGTATCTTATGCCTTTTTTTATTTTTTATTTTTTGATTTATGGACAAGCGTAATAATTTGCTACTTGTACAAAATATTCTATGCCAAATGCAAAATTAAGGAAAATAAACCATCACGGTTAGGTTGATGATATAGGGTGTATGCGCACGACGTCATATTTAATGCACTTGGAGGCCATACTGGAGTAGTGAATAACATTGCTCAGCATAGGACAAACTTTATTTAAGCCGCATTTTCTTTGGGAAATCGTTTTATTTTTTGTTATTGTTATATTTCTTACATACTTGAGATACTAATACAACATATTTACAGCATCAATGCTTTCAAAATATCGCATAGAGTTTTTAAACTGTAAAAATGATTTATTTTTCTATGCCACCCATGTTATTGAGCTATCCAACATGAAGTTGACTTTAACATGAATGCATAGACCCTATAAAAGAAAACGATGTAGGAAACCAGCAAGGGTCTTACCATAATGAAGTTAGTCCCATAGCTGGATAAAAATCTTGCTCACAGATAAAAAAACAAAAAACAAAAACAAATGATAATAATAATAAATAAATAAATAAATAAATAATAATAATCACCTAATAATAAATAAATAATAGTAATAAAAAAAAGTTTTGGATATGTGTGTGCCTTTTTCAGTCTTATTTATATAGAGACTTCAAAATAGTAAGAACTGAAGAAGGCCCAAACAGACTCTGTTTGTCTCTTGGAGTTTAGTGCTGAAAACTTTATAACTACTATATTTTAATGCTGTTGCGGCTAAACCACATTTCTACTTTTACCGAGATCACACATCTATGTTTGTCGTGATAACCTTAAAAACACTCATCTACATTTATGGGAACACCAGCAGGTGTAAAACACTTTTACATCTGTATGGTTAGCCACAACAGCATTGATTTGTTAGTTGTTTTTACCTGTGTGCTTGCAAAATTTTCATGTAACCATGGGACTCTCTGCACTATGGTAAGGCCATTGCATGTTTCCCTATATACAGTATATCCATTTTAAATGAAGAAAGGATCAAAATTAAGGTATTATTTATAACTGATTTGAATGAAAATAAATTAACACTTGAAATATGTTAAAACACTGCAACCAAAACCAAAAATTTAAATATTAAAATTGCATGAAATTTATAATTTACAAAACTGATAGTATACTAATAAAGAAAACCCTATTATTTGTCTATATTTATTTCTTTTTTCACCGCAGCAAATTCAAGAAATCAGTCAGTCTGTTGGTTTAAAGTACAGAAAGTGAAAAGTGAATTCAAGTATTCTTACACCATTTAACAGAATTAACCAACAACATGAGTGCGATTTAATAGAAAAGTATGAATGAGATAAAGTGGATCCTTGAATCATCTCGAGATACCTCTGACTTGATGTGGGTCACTACCACCTTGCACTGCCAGGACTGACTGCATGGCCAGAGACATGAATACATTTAGCTGTCAAGCCTAAACATCTCTACATATAGCAATGAGATGAGGTGAACCTCTGACTTGACGTGGGTCACTACCACCTTGCACTGTCAGGACTGACTGCATGGCCAGAGACATGAATACACTTAGATGTCAACACTAAACATCTCTACATATAGCAATGAGATGAGGTGAACCTCTGACTTGACGTGGGTCACTACCACCTTGCACTGTCAGGACTGACTGCATGGCCAGAGACATGAATACACTTAGCTGTCAAGCCTAAACATCTCTCCCCTACAGTTTAACCTGTGACACACCTGGCCTAGCATACACTCAGGCATCAACTTGTAGAGAACACAAGAGAACATTCAGTGCATACCACGGCCTCAGCAGCTTATAACAACCACTGACAAACAAACTTATGTACTCTCCGCCCACGTCAAACCAGCAACCATACTGCTGTGACACAGGCTCACTTTTATCTATCTCCCACATACTGTGACTGCACACTACTATAGTAACTATAGTACCCAGTCGAGTCACCAAAATAGTTTTTTATTTATTAGAATGTAAACCCATGTTAAAAGGGTCATGTTAATAAATCATAGCGCAACTAATACAAATTGTCGGGACATAAAAATCATATCACGGCATACGGCATGCCTAAACAAATCAGCTGTTGTATTTAAATCTATGAATATCCTCCTCAGTTAATTAATATTATAAATTAATGATTTTCTGAGTCGTTGTAATCCACTGCTAAGATTGGCTGTTGAAGTGTCTTCCAGCATCTCCGCAAAAGCGGTTTTCTGTCCACGCTAATCATAGACCTACAAAATTTGGTTTTCACCTCCCCTGCACGGCCTACATAAGACCTTATATTATATTACCTATTTAGTTACTATACACACTACTTCTATCTCCCATTCCCCACTTGTTCCTCTTGTTATCTCTATGTGTTTCTGCTATCAAATATGATTTATTCCTAAGTTTTAACAAAGAAAAATGTTCATTCCTATACAACCACGAAGTTTCAAAATAGAGGTGCTCATTATGTGGCCCCTCCCCTTGCTGTTTGTTCTCCAAGTTAAGTAATAAGTTTTGTTCTTACCTCTGCTGCTGACACCAGGGACTGCTGCACGTTGACTTGGCAGCTCAGTGCTAGCTACGTCGCCAGTGCTAGTCAGTCTGGAAGTGCTAGCCTCAGTGCTAGTCAGTCTGGAAGTGCTAGCCTCAGTGCTAGTCAGTCTGGAAGTGCTGGGCTCAGTGCTAGTCAGTCTGGAAGTGCTGGGCTCAGTGCTAGTCAGTCTGGAAGTGCTGGGCTCAGTGCTAGTCAGTCTGGAAGTGCTTGGCTCAGTGCTGAACGGGTCCGCCTCACACCAGGAGTCACCTGCACAAATAACCTCAACTTTAGGCACCAGTGACAGCTAGAGGGCAATCATTGCATTAAGTCACTAAATTATTAGGATATCAACATCATACATCACTCCTGAACTTAAAAGAAACTGATACATATACTTAGTGGAAAGTCTCAAGTATACACATTATACCATTATGTAATTCATTAGCAAAGGTTAAAACCATTTCAGTTTGAATTGATAATCAAAGAAAAGGACAGGAGAAACCAACAAGCGCCTTACCACCATGAGGTCCGTAGCTTGGTGATAATCTTGATGGCACAGGTTACACAAATATTTATAAGTTAACTAAGACATTCGAGGGCAACGAAACAGCAAGGAGAACAAGAACAAGGAGGAAACAGCAAGGAGAGGTAAGGCTGTTGCCCTCAAAACAGCAAGGAGAGGCAAGGCTGTTGCCCTCAAAACAGCAAGGAGAGGTAAGGCTGTTGCCCTCAAAACAGCAAGGAGAGGTAAGGCTGTAGCCCTCAAAACAGCAAGGAGAGGCAAGGCTGTTGCCCTCAAAACATCAAGGAGAGGTAAGGCTGTAGCCCTCAAAACAGCAAGGAGAGGTAAGGCTGTAGCCCTCAAAACAGCAAGGAGAGGCAAGGCTGTTGCCCTCAAAACAGCAAGGAGAGGTAAGGCTGTAGCCCTCAAAACAGCAAGGAGAGGCAAGGCTGTTGCCCTCAAAACAGCAAGGAGAGGTAAGGCTGTAGCCCTCAAAACAGCAAGGAGAGGCAAGGCTGTTGCCCTCAAAACAGCAAGGAGAGGTAAGGCTGTTGGCCTCAAAACAGCAAGGAGAGGTAAGGCTGTTGCCCTCAAAACAGCAAGGAGAGGTAAGGCTGTTGCCCTCAAAACAGCAAGGAGAGGTAAGGCTGTTGCCCTCAAAACTTCTTAGTTAACTTGTAAATATTTGTGTAAGCTGTGCCATCAAGATTTTCACCAAGCTACGGACCTCATTGTGGTAAGGCGCTTCTTGGTTTCTCCTACACATTATACATTATACTATTAGACATTAGTGCTGTCTAAAAAGAAAAAAAAAAAAAAGAAAAAAAAAGATGATACTAATATACATTTTTTTAAAGTACAGTATGTAGTATTACATAATAAGTTTAAAAAAAAAAAAATAATATTGCTGCAAATTTGCTTTTCTATTAGGATCACGAAACTGATAATTTTCATCTAACTTCATTGCTGCATCAGAAAAAAAATGTCTTAAAGCCTTCTCTAAAATACAAGACATACACAGCAGATACAATGGCAGGTTGGGGAATGTTATATTTACTAGATGCACTTTAGTAGGGTAAAAGTGTAGAAGTGACATGTAGGGAAAACATCATAAGATAACAAATCTTCTTTTATGATAAATTGAAAGAAAAGGATAGAAGAAAACCAGCAAGGGCCTTACCATAGTGAAGAGAGTCCCATAGTTCGGTGAAAATCTTGCTAGCACAGATATAACATACAGTCAGGGTTTCTCAATCGGTGCTCCGCGGAGCACTAGTGCTCCGCGAGATGGTTTCAGGTGCTCCCCAGAATATACAGTACGAAACTTCTCAATTTTCATGAGTATTGTGTTTCTGAATTATATGTATTATTAACAATTTATTTAATTTTAATTAGGTCATTTATTTAGTTTTGAAAATTATAAAAGTCCCTAGTTTAAATGTTCAGTAAATACTGAAGGTTAAAACTAAGGACAATACATATTATATTTTCTAAGCAGCCTTAATTTTCCAAAATATAAATTCAAGTTAAATTTTTCAAGGTTTTTACAGAATCGTTTTGATTTTTTTTTAACAGGAGGCAGTACATATTATCTGTGACAATTCTATTACTACCAAATATTTACAGAAAAATAATATTTCTCAAAATGACATTTAAAATCGTAAAATAGTTTAGAAATGTTCAAAATTACGCATTTAAAAACAATTTATTTCATTAATTTTCAATTAACCACACAATTTCTGCTCTGAAGTTACAAATTTATTACTGAATTTTCCTTCATTCGCCATTATATTTGTAAAATTTAAAGTTTTAATCATTTTAGCTAGGGTTTCTAATTTTTAATGGGGTGAATGTTAATCTTCTTGAAATTATGTTCACTTAAATTATCTTAAATTGCCTAAAAAACGGTCACGTGGTTGAAAAAAAAATCGCGCCTGCCGCGGGCTTTTTTGGGAGGCTTTGCCTCCTGAAACCCCCAGTGCTCCGTGAGCGCTCCTTACTCCTAAAAGTGCTCCGCAGCTCAAATAGGTTGAGAAACCCTGTACAGTAACTATATAACACATTGGAAACATTTCGGCAATCGACTCCAAGAGAGATATGGAGCGTGTTATGCCTTCATCAGTCCTTACAGACTCAGAGAGAAACTATGAATGATCAATGTTAGTTAGTCCAATGTGTTATGGTTATTTTATATCTGTGCTAGCAACATTTTCACCAAACTATGGGACTCTCTTCACTATGGTAAGGCCCTTGCTGGTTTTCTCCTATCCTTTTCTTTCAATTTATCATACCTAACCGCGATGGTTTATTTTCCTTAATATACAAATCTTCTTTTCAATATGTTTGGGGGAAAAAAATCACACTCCACAAGAAAGATACCGTACAGTCAACCGGGGTGAAATTGGTATTGCGGGGTGAAATGTAAACTCCAATCATGTGCAAGCTTCCACTTTTCCCTATCTTGCTAGACACAGAGCACTTTGAAAGCAGCTCTGTGATTGGCTTTCAATTTCACCCTGGCTGACTGTACAGCTCTGGCCAAAAGTTCCCGAACGGGGCAGCGGCGGCCGCTGCGTTTTCTTATAAAGATAACATAGTGAAGTTGCGGGTTGCCTATGCAAATCGTTCGGGAACTTTTGGCCAGAGCTGTACCATGATAAACTAGTGATATTTCTCACCTTGCATGTTGGTTGACCCCTGGTCCTCAGAGAGGTCACGTAACTCCTCGGGCTCCACCTTGATGTCATCCATCATCAATGAAGCAGAAGCTTCAAGTGACTCTACAGCTAAGCCACATTCAGTCTGTGGTACCCACACCTGCTCCACCACCATACTACCACTGGCTTGACTGCATGGTGGCCTGGTGTCTTGAACCATGCTCCCTATGTTGTCAATGGCTGGCACCCACGACTGCTCAGCATGAGGTGGCTGCTCTACTTGAGAGGTGGTTTGTACAGAGGTGGTCTGCACCTCCTCTAGCTCAGGTGAAGTGGCACGCTTGGAGACATCACACTTGTTACTGCGTCTGTGTGTGGCAAAGAGCAAATTGTTGTAATTACAGTTTGTACTTAGCCTTGGTTTATCTCGTCTAATCTTACCTGGCAATCTTGGCTGGAGGGGGTGTAGGTGGGGGTGGTGCAGGGTGGCTCAATAAAGTCTTAGGTTGTACATCAGTGGTCAGCAGCTCTCCCTCACTTGACTGAAAAAAAAAAAAAAAAACAATTTAGACACAAGAAAACCTCGTTACTACAAACTTGATTACTACACAATATTTCAATGATAAACTACAACCTTTGTCCTGATGAAACATGTACAATGAAAGCAAAGGAAAACTAAATTTATAACAAAGTTGGATGATAGAATTGTCTTATTACAGTATTGTTTAACAAGTAAAACAAGGTAAAGGACAATCTAAGTGTTATCACAAATGTCACGACTGTCTTTACCATGCTGCAAGTTATGCTGTGTTGTGGAAGTAAACAAATACATTGACTTAACCAGCTCACTATTGAGGTTACAATGAAGGATCAATGGCCAAACATAATTACTAATGTTAATTTTGTAATAATACGCAACAGTTGATCAATAGTAAATACATGCTTATGATTCTCCATAATAAATTTGGGAAGATGAAGATAGGAGAAATTTAGTGAACAATTATAGTGGAAGGAATTCAATAGTTTGTTGAAAATCTTGCCAGCATTGAGCAAAAAAATAAAAATAATATGAATAGAAAAAAAAAAAAAAAAAAAAAAATGGTATCTGTGTGCTAAAAGATTTTTTTTATCAAACTATGGGACACTCTTTACTATGGCAAGTCCCCTTGCTGGTTTCCTCCCATCCTTTTCTTGCAAATTTGTCATACCTAACCACAATGGTTTATTTTCCTTTATATCTCTGTTTACGATATTCATGAGTAATTACAATCAATGATAAAGAAAAAGATAGAAAAACCAGCAAGGGCCTTACCATAGTAGAAGTTCTATGGAGAGGTCGAGGTCTTGCATGGCACAGTATAATGTTATAAAAGTTTCTTTTATAAGTTCAAGTTTATTCAAGTTTGTACCCAACATACCACCAACCCCACCACAGGCCACAAGGAAAAATGTCAAGCATTTTACATAGGCTTAACCACACAAAAAGCGAGAGACCGCAAGAATGGCCACAGACAATCCGTAAAAAACAATGAGATGGAAAAACCTGTGGCTGAACATGCGGCCTCTCATGGCATATCAAATTTCCAATTATGTTATAAATCAACAATACTTCGCACTATTCCGGGCCCGATTATGAATAACCGGATAACATGGATTATGATCCTAACCGCGATGGTTTTTTCCTTAAATTGATACATGAGTAATTAGGCAGTCAAGTATAAAAATATAGGATGTAGGTATTAATTTTTTTTTCTTTTTTTCTTTTTTTTTTTTTTTACATATCTAGGTTTCCTAGCACTAGCTACCTACCTTGTCTTGTGCAGCCAGTCCTGTGACTTTGAGGGCCTCTGCAAGTCTGAGCAGGCCTGCCAAGTCTTCTTGCTGCACTGTCACTTCTCCTGCAAAACACAAATATTTAATGACAGAGCCCAGTGAAGTAAACACAAGTTTGCTTGTCACTTCAAAGTCAAGTGCATTGTCTCAATGTTGCAATGTACGTTATTTATGTCACTCTGGCTGGGGGTGGACACACAAGACTGTTGTGACGTCATGTGAATTGTTTTGCCCATATAGTTAACATTGCTGTTACGGAAACGCGTGACATCACAGCTGCTAGTGAGCTCCCCCCCCCCCCCTGACTCTGGCCAAGGTCAAGTATTTTGTCACTCTGTACATTGATTGATGTGTCAGACAAGTGCATGCATGTCAAGTGCAATGTTTTCTCCAGCTGCACTATGTACTGCAAATGTTCATGCAGACAAAATAATGCAGTAGTTTTCTTGTAGCTGACAAGTGCATCACTTACACTTACAAGCACAGCCAGCTAGCTCTCACACATGCAGGACATTGGCAGCCACAAAGTTACCTGGGCCGTTGTCAACATTGAGCATGCGGACAATAAAAAAATATTGCTACACTAAACTGTGACTAACATTTGTATACATACCATTGTACATGAAGTCCACCAAGGCCTCAAGTTTTGCCAGCTCCACATCTTGCAGGAACACAATGGGCTGCTGCCAAGGCTGCAACTGTAATCATAAAATTATGTATTGTATAGATATACATAAGTTGTCACTCACATGGCAGCTAGCCTGGTTTGACGTGGACACTTACCTTGAAGAGAGACCTGAAGTGTGGACTGCAGGCAGCCAGCACAGTCTTGTGTGCCTGGATATATTGTCCCTGGCAGGCAAGGGTCACGTCCACCAGATCTCCACTGGACAGCAAGTCACGCAGTCCTCGGCTCAGACCAAACTTCTCACATTTCAACGTCAGCCGACTCATGCTCAAGCTGCTCTGGCAAACATAACATCAATAAATTACTGAAATATAATATGACAGCATGTACGTACATACACCTCAATATATTGATGTATGTTACAGTAAACTTATATTATACGGGGTGTCCGTAAAGTCTTTGAGGATGTTTGGACATAAAGAAAACACACAAGACTTAACATAAAATTATTTTTTTAGACATCAAATGAAAGCTTAGATTTATACAATTTTGAAAATTTAAACAGTTTTAAAATCAAATAATTATTAACTTTGCTAGAGGAGAAAAAGCAAAAAGTGAGATTTTGTTGCTTTTTTTTTTTTTTTTTTTTTTTTTTTTTTTTTTTTTTATACTTTTTTACAACTTTTTTTTTTTTTTTTTTTTTGAAACTTTACATTATGATATCCTTACGTGGGCACCGATAGCTGCGTGACAGACGTCCAGAGGAACCTCTAGCTCGCACCACACATTATGGAGCATTTGCGTTGTGATGGACTGGATGGTGGCGGTGATCCTCTGCTTTCAGCTCTCGCACGTAATTCACTGGTGTTTTGAAGACTTTATCCTTGACGTCGCACCAGAGGAAGTAATCTGGGGAGGGGGGGCTGAGGTCAGGTGATCTTAAGGACCCATGCAATAGGTTCATCTCGACCAAGCCTTCTACCTGGAAACACCGTATTCAGCGTGTCTCTGGCATTATGTGTCCAATGTAATGGAGCACCGTCTTGACCCCATTTTGCCTGTGCTTGAAGCAGCTGAGGGATCGCAAAATTTTCTAGCATATCCAAAAATTATCCCACCTGACTGTTGGCTCTTGGAAGAAGAATGGGCTGATCATTCTGGTCAGGTGGGATAATTACCTGGATATGCTAGAGAATTGTGTGATCCCCTCGCTGCTTGCTTCAGCTTGGTCATGATCTCATCTTCCAGCAAGATGATGCTCCACTTGGGCACATAATGCCAGAGACAAGCATAGTACAGTGTTTCCAGGTAGAAGGCTTGGTTGAGATGAACCTATTGCATGGGTCCTTAAGATCACCTGACCTCAGCCCCCCCTCCCCAGATTTCTTCCTCTGGTGCTACGTCAAGGATAAAGTCTTCAAAACACCAGTGAATTACGTGCGAGAGCTGAAAGCAGAGGATCACCGCCACCATCCAGTCCATCACAACGCAAATGCTCCATAATGTGTGGTGCGAGCTAGAGGTTCCTCTGGACGTCTGTCGCGCAGCCATCGGTGCCCACGTAAGGATATCATAATGTAAAGTTTCAAAAAAAAAAAAAAAAAATGTTGTAAAAAAGTAAAAAAAAAAAATAATAATAAAAAAAAAATTAACAAAATATCACTTTTTGCTTTTTCTCCTCTAGCAAAGTTAATAATGATTTGATTTTAAAACTGTTTCAATTTTCAAAATTGCAAAAATTTAAGCTTTCATTTGATGTCTAAAAAGTTAATTTTTCGTTAAGCCTTGTGTGTTTCCTTTATGTCCAAACATCCTCAAAGACTTTATGGACATCCTGTATTATTTTGACACTACATTTACATGTCAGACGCCATCATATCTTTTACACTTTTACCTGGGGGTAGTAAAGGTGAATTCACATATGTAATTCTTGAATTTGTTACAACTTTGCGCAGCAAACTTTGAAATAGCATTGTTTTAAATGGGAAAAATTACTTTGCTGCGCAAAGTTACAACAAATTTAAGAATATGGGAATACACCTTTATGGTGCATTCACAATATTCTTAAATGTATATGTACGGGTTATAACTTTTGGGCAGCAAATTGTTGTTTTTAAATTGTAAAATTTATATATTTTGCTACGCAAAGTTGTATGTAACATATTTATGAATATGTACATGCACGTTAGTCATATGTATGTATGTACTCATATCCTTGCTCATATCATGTGAATGCATACAGTCAACTGGGGTGACTTTGAACACCCAAATATCTCTGTCTTGGGGCCTCATTTTAGAAAATTGAAGAATCTTACTATTGTTCAAATTTGTTTTTGATCCTAATGACATGCTTCAAAATTTTAAATTGAGTGCCCTAAGTAGAGATAAATGGGTGTTCAAAGTCACCCCGGGCGACTGTACCTTTTTATGATGCGAGACATATGGGACACAAAAAGTGCAACAGGCAACAGGCGCATATTTGATTAATAACCAACATGAAGATTCATATATGTATAATGAATGACACAAAAACAAAGTTTATATAAAATAAATATGCATTTTTTACCAATTACCATTTACCTTTTTTATGTTTTCAATAATTAAAGCTTCGAGGACAAGAAGTATGTTGGCATTATGTATGTATTTCAGCAGCAACGCTATACATATGCAGTTGCCAGTTGCGATTGTTTCAAAATGATTTTGTAAATCCGCACAACTCAAACAAATTATCAGAATTATTGCTTAATTATTTATTTAACAAGACTATATTCATAATTATTAAATTCCTTGACATTTTATTTGATAATTAGACTAAAAGGTAAAAAGTCAGACAAATTTCTAAAATTTCTTGTTTTCCATCGCCAGCTGTTAGAAAACGTTAAAAACAAAACACACACGATAACTTTTTTTTGCGCGGGAAAAATATTTTTTAAAGAAAAAAAAATCACATAATTTTTACTAAATTTTTACTAAAAAATTAAATAATTAATATAATGAATTGAATACATAATTTCGATATAACTATATAAATAAATAAACTATATAACTAAAATATATTATTGTTTAATTTAGATATTATGTAGACTTTTTTTTTTATAGTTATTTCATATGAAGTCATATGGAACTCAATTATAACATGGATATAGCATGGGTGGTATTCATTCATGTTGAAGTCGACGCCATAAGATAAGTGAGTACTAAATAACATTGGCCGATATAGGAAAATCCCTAGTGAAAATGAAGTATACTTATTATATTTTTTAAATACTTAATAAATACTTTAAGTATACTTTCAAAAATTATACTAGTATAAAAAAATTATAATAAAACAATACTTTTTCAATACTTAATATACTTTTATTGGACGTTTTAGTATACTTGAGTATACTTTTTTTATACTAGTATACTTTCTTCAAAAGTATACTTTTTTTGTATTAAAATTAATTTTAGCTTTGAAATATACTAAAATTATACTTAATGTATAATTTTTGTATAATTTCTATTGACTAATTTTGTGCTTATTTTGTATTCAAAGTATACTTATTTCGTGTTCAAAGTATACTTATTTCGTGTTCAAAGTATACTAATTTCGTGTCAAAAATATACTAATGTTATACAATGAATATACTATTTTTATAATAAATTCAAAAGAATTATACTTTTCTATTTGTTTATTACAGATCAATTTTATACTTCTAGTATACTTTTTTTTAATATAAACATATTCAAAAATATTTAAATTATTGTAAACTTCTATTAACGCTTGTGCATCAAATAATTTTGGCTTTTCAAAGTATACCCAGTCAGCACACTGACTTTAGACGACCATTGCCTCCTTTCAAAAATTGCAAGTAGGCAAGCCGACTGTTTTTGACTTTACAATTAGTAAATATTATTGAGTAATCCTTCTTTTTGATGGTTAGTTAACACACCACATAAAAGTCTTTTTAAGATTTTACTCAATTATTAACATTTTAAGCAGTTTTAATATTGCTCATATTTCCGACTGAAAACGACAAAAAGACGATTTTCAAATTTGTATCAGATTTTAGAAAAAGATCAATATAAAAACCTTCCAAGAGATAAATTTGGTCCTCCCACCTATATAGTATGTAAATTTTACATGTTGAGCATAGACGACTTTAGGCGACTAAATATTCGACTAACAATTATTAAGTCGGCATGCCTACCGTAGGCGATTTTCATTTTAAGTAAAAAACTGGTTTAAATGTACTTTTAAATAATATCTGAGAAAAAAAAAATAATGTCGCACTATAAATTACTGCAATTCTCATTAAAATGAGTTTGGTAGGTATTTGGCGATTTCGGCCGAGTACTTTGACGATTTACAAATTTAAATCGGCATGACGACTAAAGGCGGATTTTAATTTTAGTTCATAAAAATTATGAGAAGCATAAAAAAAACATTTTCTGAAGTTAAAAAATACGTCGCACAGGAATATAGATTGCAAAAAGAATAATAAGAACTGAAGTCAGAAATACGACTGTGGACGATGTTCAGCGATGTTTGTCATTGTCAGTTTTTTTTTTTTTTTTTTTTTTTTTTTTTTTTTGTTCAAGATGAAAAAGTATAAAAACACAATTGCTAAATTAAAATTACTTCTATTGGAAAAATACCTCTTAAAATAATTAAATACTAATAATTTTACCCTGTGGTGAATGTTTTTGATTAAAACTGCGGTATAGACCGAATAGAAGTCAAGATAAACATGTAAAAATAATATCGTGGTATAAGTATAACATTAAGTCAATACTTTAACATACTAGTGCTTTGTCAGAACTGTCTAGGCCGCTGCGCAGGTGATCACGGAAGTCAAGCAACGTCGAGCGCAGTCAGTACTTGGATGGGTTAAAAAAAATAATGTACGAAATTGTGAAACGTAATAAAAAAGCATCTTAATAAAATTAAGATCGTAACAAATTATTTTAACAAAAAAATATTATATATTTTTATTATTATTCCGCATATATAGTACGTCGATTTTCGGCGACGTCGGCCGACATCGTAAGTTAACTCGGAAAAAGTGGTCTCGTTCCCCGATTTCGCTGGCGACTTTGCCAGCGACCGTCGGCTATCTCTTTTTCGACCGTCGGCGATGTCGATGCCGACGTCGAATTGCCAAGTGGGTACTTTTAAATTTTAATATAAAAGTAGTTACACTTATAAGCATTTAAAATAATTACACACGAAAACTTACAACAAAAACATGCAAATTGGCGTTTTAATTATATTACATTTTTAGGAAAAACGTCTGTGGACTCGAACTTAAAAAAAATCATGCATGATTATAACATTTATTTTTTAAAAAAATAAAAAAATATGGAATATTTTTAGTTGGATGATAGAACGGGCTTAAATATAAGGACTAAAGTTTATATTTGCTTAAATAATTTTTTCATAATAAATGCGAGACAGGTAGACGGCCATCTATACTCAACATGACATTTTATTATATTAATATTTGCTTGCTGTTTTTCTGTATCTATCATTCTTTGATTTAAAATTTTTTTTTATCAATTTTGAGTTTGGTTTTAAAAAAAATAGACACTTTTAAATCATTATAATATATGTGTCACAGATACAAATGGCCAAACATTCCCTCATGATTTGCGGAGAAACCCACGTACAACCACACTCCTTACTTTATGGGAAAATGCATTGGCCGCCGCTGCCTTATTTGGGAACTTTTGTCCTGAGCCGTACGCCATTTATACTTCTACAAAAGTTTAGATTTTTAATATTGACTTTTGAGCAAGTAGCGTGATTCATTTTAAAGTAATTTTTTATTATCATGCAAGTATACCATCATGTTCGTGTACCATTGAAATGAAACATACAAGAAAAAAATTAAAAGCATACTCGATTTAAGTATTAAAATTTTATACGTAAAATTCAGAATGTACATCATTTAATTGTTAGGAGTACGTTTAGTTTATGAGGTACGATTTTTAAATCTTCAAATTCTCAGTCATTTTTACTCAACCGTAAATCATGTGCATTTTATACTTAATGTATACTTTTCTAATACTTTTAATTTTTTTTATAATTAATATATAATTTTTTATACTTTTTATAGCTTTTTTAATAATTTTAATTTATAGGATTTAATTAAGATTGTTTCAATAATTAAATATAGAATTATATATTTAAAACTGACATATATGAATTCAATTATTATTGAAAAGCAAAATTAGTATAAAAAAGCATATATTTATATTTACAAAAAATTGTGTAAATTTTCCCTTTTTAAATATGCTAAAATATTCCATGCTTATTTTATTACCATTGAACTGAAACTTGCAAGGTAAAATAAGATCATATATTCGATTTATGTGCTTAAAAGTATAAAAAATAGAATATTTATATTTTTTTTATTACATTTACTTTATAAGCGAGTTACGAATTTTAAAAGTCGAGTCCTCAGATATTTTTACTCGACTATAAGAAGTTATGTGTATTTTATGCTTAATATATACTTTTTTTATACTTTTAAATTTTTTTTATAATTATTATATAATTTTGTAACAATTTATTGATTTTTTTAAGACTTTTTTGATACTATTTTTGTCTAATAATCAATTATTTTTAACTATAAATTAATAATTGACACTGACATATATATATATATGAAATCAAAATCATTATATTGGAAAGCAAAGATCATAAAAAAATCATATATATATATATATATATATATATATATATATATATATATATATATATAAACATGTGTAAAATTTCACACTTAACAAAAACATGCACTTTAAACAATGACAAAATTATAATGTACTGCATACAAACCATAGAATATTTTTAAATATATGCTATATAAAACATGCATTATAGTACTCGCCACTAAGTGTTTCGTACAACCTCTTGCAATTAAAAGTAGCTGCAGTAACAGCGTCAAAAGTAGATCCAAAAAGACTCGGTATATTTATGCGATGCATATAAGAAGGAAGCAGCGCGTTTGGAGTTCCAGTCATGGTCTCATATCCAAGTTCCAGGCCAACGATGCTCCAAAAGAAAGCATCGATTTTTCATGAAAAAAAATATATTTCCATTAGACTTAATACAATAATTTAAAGCAGGAACGCTACTTTAATTATTTATTTACCTGGAAGACACCTTACTGCTAAAATTCAGCTAATCTGGGCACTTTAAATAGGCACACTCTCAGTTAACAACTTTCATCACAATCAACATGGCGCCTTTACGCTATAATGTAGCGGTATAGCGATTCCGTATTCGTGCGCGCTTAAATAAATGAAATACTTATTTTTTATTTACAATGGTTATTCTAGTTTTTTTAATATTTAAAAAACATCCTGTTTTATATTTTTTTATTAATATTTGTATTGTATATTTTTATATTTATAAATTAAAAAAATGTATGTGGTACTATTTAATATCTCGCGGAGGAACAAAAAGTCCTTCTTTAAAGGTTGAACTTAGTAAAAAATTTTATATATTTTTTATAATCCGCAATGCGATTCATTAAAAAATAAATTATTATTTTTTAAATATATTTTGTGCATGAGTTACGATTATTATGAAAAGACTTGATTTTTTATCTTTTTTGTATTGCATATAAAAAAAATATTGATTTTTTTTTTTCATTTATAGAATAAATAATTTATTTATTAATGAAAGCAAAATGAAATGTGGTTATAAATAATATATATGATTATACGCACATATTATCTATAAAATCGTCTTATATGTTTTGCTATTTTTAATGCAGATTATATGAAGAACTGTCTTATAGAGGACATAATAGAAGTATACTCTAAGTATACTAAAATTATAAAATAAGTATAAAAAATATATGACATCAAAAGATTTAAAAAAAAACAATAATAAAAGGAATAAAGTTAAAACGTAAATTAATTGATAATCATGTATATATATTTTTATGAATTATATAATGATTACCATATATTTTAAAATATATAAACTATTATTTTTTTTTAATTATTACTATATATTTTATTACAAACTATAATTTTTGTATACTTTTCATATAATTAAAGTATATATTAAATAGTAAATCATGACAGGAAAAGTTTTTTCTTGTCATTTTTTATGTTTTTACTTTTTAAATAATATATATATATATATATATATATATATATATATATATATATATATATATATATATATATATATATATATATATATATATATATAATCTTGTTATGTAACGTACGTGTATATAGTGAATCTCAAAAATAGTGATAAACTGACCAACAAAATAAGACACATGCATTGGTTGATCTTGTTTTTTGAGCCGATAAAAGTGCATGAGTCGCATATGTTTCGTATGATGGAACTTTTTTTGTGGGATTATTTCATTTTTATCACGTTCAAAGTTCTAAAAGAAGAAATAAATACCAATGATAGACCATAAACGTATAAAACAGGTCACAAACAGGTCATTTCCAAAGTTTTTTTCCCCGTTTTTAACAAAGGAACATTTTCGAAGCTAGCTCAATATTTGTGTGTAGTTTATAGAACGAGCTATGATGTTGGGCATATGGTACACAGTAGTTTTTTAATTATAAATTTTGCATTAAAAAAATTACACAGTTAGTATAATTAAAGTATAATTTTTTAATTACAAATTTAGTATAAAATTAAATTATAATTATAGTATAAAAATAGTATAAAAACAGTATACTTTAAGAAGTATACTTAATAAAAGTATACTTTTGCACAAAGTATACTTCAAAAGAGTATACTTTTGAAAAAAGTATACTTGCTTTTTCACAAGGGATGGCACATTTTTGCCAGTTTAAAAATACTTCGCAATTTTGTTGAGAGCATTGACGATGCTGTTAACAGGTTGAATTAGTACCTCAAGTATACGCAAGAAAAATAATAATGACCAAAAAATAGCTAATTTTCCAAAGAAAATAGACAAAAACTAGGTTTGTCCTATGCTGAGCAATATTTTATTTATTGCTCAAGAAGAGCATTGAAAAGCACTCAGAATGACGTCATGCGCACACACCCTATATAGGACCAAAAATCATTTTGCCAGTTTAAAAATACTCTACAATATTTTTGAGATTGTTAATTGTTGCTGTAAATGTTGCATTAGTATCTCAAGTATATGTGAGAAAAATAACAATAACAAAATATTAACCGATTTCCCAAAGAAAATTGGCTTTAATGAAGTTTGTCCTATGCTGAGCAATGTTATGGACTACTCCAGTATGGCCTCCAAGCGCAATAAATATGACGTCATCCGCATACACCTTATATATACGAGGTCAAACAGGTACACTCGAATCTTTTCTGGTACGTACGTGTTCTACAATTAACAAGAGTTGTAGATACAGAATTGACCTGGTACAAAGGAACATTGATGAATGAATTAAATTAATTGATATACATATAATATATTAAACGATTTTAAAACATATTCGCCTCTCTTAATATTTGGAAATATCCTTTATTTATTTATTATTTATAATATATATATTTTTTTTGAAAATAATTTAAGTGGGGTTGATAATTTTTTTTGAAATTCATAATTAAACAACCAAAAATTAGATTATGTTATGTTAAAAAATCGCAGATGTGGTGGTACGTACTGAATTTCATACGCATTTCTCAATCTTAATATAATTTTCGGTAATTTTTGGAAAGAGAATAAAAGATAGTGAAAATTATATGTGATTAAATAAATTGCTGGTTCAAAGAGTTTTGTAAGGGATTTACTCCTCCACACGTCCTTTTAAAATTGTGAAATGACTATACTTAATTACTTCAAAATTATCATAAACTTACATTAAAAAAAAAAAAAAAAAATGAAAGAGAGAGAGAACACAAATGAATTGTCGTTGCATGATGGATGGTGGCACCACACATAAATTTATTAAGATATTTTTGGTCTAAAGTGCACAAAATATATATACTTAAAATTCAATACCTTAATTGTGATTATATAAAGTTGTTGTTGCGTTAATGTTAATATTATATATATAGTGTTAAAATTATTTTTTCTTCTCTACATTATATACAGTAAAATATTGTTATGAAGTGAGAGATTTTTTTTACAGTATTGCTAAAAGCATGTGTACAGATTTATACAGTGCATATAATATATATATATATAAATATATATATATATATATATATATATATATATATATATATATATATATATATATATATATATATATATATGGTCATTTAAGAAAAACAGAGAAAAAAGTATTTTATAGCGTTCAGCAGTGTAAACAATGTAAAAAGAAAAGAAAAAAAAAGGCATTGCTTTGTATATCTGTGTTTTTAATTTATAGAGTTCAATTTTCAAACTTAAAAAATTAATTATAATCATAATAATAATTAAAACTTTTTAAAAGCTACTGTGACCCTACACACACACACACACACACACACACACACACACAAACACAAAAAAAAAAAAAAAAAAAAAAGAGGTTTTGGATCATCAACATTTATTAGCATGATGATTACGTTCATGTGACACTCTAACATATTTATCATGAAACACACGTGGACACCAGTGACACTTGAAACACAACTCAGGGTGATGTTGTGTCATATGTTCTTTCTTGAGATGCACTGTTTCAAACTTCTCAACACAAAAACCACAGAACAAGTTAGAGCATCGTTTTATCTCAATGCCATGTGCAGATTTTACATGTCGTTTTAAATGTTTATTTTGTGTAAATTGTTTCCCACACTCCTTGCAAACAAAAGGGTAAAGTTCTTTGCTATGTAAATTTATTTTATGTTGTTTAAACTCGCAATAGTTTGAAAACTTTGAGTTACAAATCTTGCATAAGAATCTCAACTTTCCTGGATGTTTTTCTCTATAGTGCTCACCCAAAGTGTTGTTACTGCTATAATATTTAGGACAGAGGTCACATTTGAAGGTGACTTGCCCAGGTTGACGAGCCTTGTTGTCATGAGTCTTGCTGACGTGGCTCTGCAGAGATGTTTTACATTTAAAATAAACGTTGCAATGTTGACAGTAATAAGGTGACGTGGTGTCTTCATCGTTGCTTTCACTCTCACTGTCTTTCGGCTCAACAACTCGCTTCATCAGACGACGGCCTGCAAAACATCATCAGAATTTGTTACTTTTAAACTTGGGTGTTCTAAAAAAAAAAAAAAAAAAAAAAAAAAAAGATAAATTTTTATTTTTGTAAAATTAAATCAAGCTTACTATAACTATACTTGCTTTTAATAAAAAAATATGATATGTTTGATGTGATTGCACCAGCCAGCCTGCCTAGAGGTTTCCACAGTTTCTCCAGGCTGTCATGGCAAATGCCAGGCTATGTATATTTAAGCAGTGGCTGGATTGTGGGTGCTGTTTCCATTGATTGGAAAAGTCTTTACTTATCAATAAGACATGTCTTGACTGGGACTATGAATTGGTGTAGTACAATAACTCAACATTGGCAAGAAAAAAAAAAAAAGAAAGAAGAAAGAAGAAGTTAGTGCTTAATAGGCAATACACCAATATCTCAAAACTACTAATATTTCATACTTATTTAATAAAGTATATTTTACTTTGGTAAACATCTAACAGCTAGCAAGGAAAATAAAACTGTACCATGTTACAATAGGATGTGGCACAGAACCAATTAATGGTTGTTTATTTTGACTTATTGTTATTTAAACTGATTTGGTCAATCATTGGTCATTTAGGTTATATCATATTATATTCTATGAGTACTCAAATACAGCAGCCACATTCTTACTTTATTAATTGGAGTACAAGCAGTAGACAGTAAATTGTATACAAATAAAAAGTCTAATTTACTTGATTATTGAGCATTTTTGTTTTAATTTAGTCACAAATTATACATTGAATTGAAATATAATAAAATGGTTTTGCGAATATGTTCCTAAATTTTAAATTATAATATGCAGTATACATAATTTTTAACAAAATTAAGAAACCATTAAGACAGAAGGAAAAGGAAACTGCGTAACAGTTTCACGCATTATACATGGCAAAACCAATAAAGCAAAGATAGATCCATTGCAAATATTTATTTGATAGAGCATATGAATATGAACATATAAAAAATTAGTTGCTTTTTGTTCTTGAGTGTTGATTTTAAGGGAGTAGGGTACCGACTTTATCCATATATCAAAAACTAGAAGTGTCTTGGGTCTAAATTTGGTGTCATTGTGTAGCTACGGGATACACCTAGCCGTGATAAAAATTTCATGATGTTTGACCGTCTCGAAAAAAAGAAAAAAATTATTGAAATTAACATTGGGCCTTATGGGCTTAAAATTTCAAAAAATCATATAAAATTAATTTGCACGGTGACTCCCTAAAATTTTTATATGTTTGAAATTGTCTCAATCTGAAGTATCATGGTGCAAAATTTCAGTTTTTGTTTGACGAGAAAAGTTTGAGTCTGATGGCCAACGTCGGGCCCCAACTCACTTAAGAATAATTTCAAACCAGGAACAGAAGTGACTGTAAATTTACATGTGACAAATAGTTCAAAGTTATCAACATTATTTAATGACCATGAGCACTACGTTCATGTGACTCCAGCCTATGTTTCTCATAAAATACACGTCGACATAAGGTACACTTCAAATAGAACTCGGGGTGATATTGAGCGATATGTTCTTTCTTTAGACGCATTGTTGGAAACTTTATGAAACAAAATCCACAAGACAAGTTTATACCACGTTTTATCTCAATGTTCATACCATGTTCACATTTTAAATGATATTTAAATTCTGTGCACCGTACATATTGTTTCCCACACTCCATGCAAGCAAACGGGTAAAGTTCTTTACTATGTAAATTTGTTTTATGTTGCTGAAACTCCTGATAGTCTGAAAACTTTGCATCACAAAATTTACACGAGAATGTCATCACCGCTGCATGTTGTTTTCTATAGTGCTCACTCAAAGCACTTTTATTGCTACAATATTTAGGACAGAGGTCACATTTGAAGGTGACTTGCCCAGGTTGACGAGCCTTGTTGTCATGAGTCTTGCTGACGTGGCTCTGCAGAGATGTTTTACATTTAAAATAAACGTCGCAATCTTGACAGAAATAAGGTGACGTGGTGACTTCATCGTTGCTTTTCCTCTTGCTGTCCTGTGGCTCAACAACTCGCTTCCTCAAATGACGGCCTGCAAAATGCACATCTCTTCAGTTCTGATCACCATAAACAATGCACTTTTTTTTTTTAATGTTATCTCGAAAGACAAGAATATAAGTGTGTAAATATTCAAATATATATATCATTATATATATATATATATATATATATATATATATATATATATATATATATATATATATATATATATATATATATATATATATATATATATGTTAGCTTCCAGAAGCGAATTCGCTCCGGAAGCGGAAAATATGGTCCGAACGCGTTGGGACCACGTATGAGGCTTCGTAACACGAAATTCGTGTTGGGAGCATGGTAAATTTAATCCCAACGCGTTGAGATCAAGTTGAAAATTTTCAATGTGACGGGATCAAATTTGAAATCTTATGACGCGTTAGGAACATGCAAAATTGTTCTCAATGCGTTGGGACCAAAATTGAAATTTCACAACGCGTTTCGGTACAATAATATAATTATGTGTATAAAATATCACCAAATAAATAATAAAAAAAAACAAACGATAATTAGAGCTATATAAATATTTATAGCAAAAAATTTTAAATAAAAATAAAACTATAATTTTATTTAGTAAAATAATCAAAAGCCGAAAAGGAACTTTTCTCAATTCAAAATTTTATGTGATATGATTTAAGACTTTGCTATTATTACTTATATGTATTATTATTATGCATATTTATACAGGTATTGTTTGTTTTTCATCTTAAACTTATACATTTATAATTACTTTACTTGAAATGCAAGAATACAGTACATATACTGTATTTGTTTTGAGCAAGGGGTTGTTAAATCACACGGACGGTATATATTGAGACATGAAAATTAAACTTACTAAACGATCTATCTGATTAGTGATTATTAATTATATATGACCGAAACTTTTTTATTTTTAAGTGAATACTTACGATTAAATATGTAAGAGCCAATGTAAAACCGTTATCCACTCACTTAATTATTTGCGCACCAACAATACACGTCAAATATTTTCTTAACATATTCTATTTCCAACGACTATGGTGAAATCATAAAACATGTTTTCCGCACAGAGACGAACATTCAACTGAACGTGTATGAGAAAAAAATATATCGGTATATTGTTATCACTGGATAAAAAAAGGTAGACTTGAACTTTGAACCAATGTATGAAGAAAGTAGTCATAGGTCATAATAGATTAATTTTGTTGGTATATGAAATAAATACTTTTATTTTTCATTATTTAAAATCAGTTTTAAAAAAGGCGTGTTCTCTCTCTCCTTTTCTTCGAGAGAAGATACGCTAGCAAATATTTGAGTTAAGAAAAATTGTTAATATTCGACTTTTGATTATTTTATTAAATAAAATGATAGCTTTTTTTAAAATTTTATTATAAAAATTATAAAGAAATTTTATATTGCTCTAATTATCGTTTGTATTTTATTATTTATTATTTTTATTTATTTTGTGATGTTTTATTCAAATAATTATATTATTTTACCGAAACGCGTTGTGAAATTTCAATTTTGGTCCCAACGCATTGGGAACAATTTTGCATGTTCCTAACGCGTCATAAGATTTCAAATTTGATCCCGTCACGTTGAAAATTTTCAACTTGATCTCAACGCGTTGGGATTAAATTTACCATGCTCCCAACACGAATTTCGCGTTACGAAGCCTCATACATGGTCCCAACGCGTTCTGATCATATTTTCCGCTTCCGGAGCGAATTCGCTTCTGGAAGCTAACACATATATATATATATACATGATAATATATATATATATATATATATATATATATATATATATATATATATATATATATATATATATATATATATATATATATGTTAGCATCAAAACCCGAAATTGACCCAAACTAGGTATTTTTGCTCATTTCGGCTTTTGGTTCGTCACTTTTTGCCAAAACCCGGAATGCCAGTTTATTTCGGCTTTTGGTCACGAAATTTTGATCCATACTAGTTTTGAGCATTTTGCAAAAAGCAAAACCCGGTGTAAACATTTATATCTAGTTTTGATATTTGAATTTTGACCAGAACTAGTTGTGGTCAAAATAGAAAAATCAAAAGCCGAAAAATGAACTCAACTCAATTATTTGATATAAGAATAAGAGAGAGAGAGAGAGAGAGAGAGAGATAACACGACACGTTAAATAAAAAAAGTAAAAATATTTATTTTAATTTACAATAAGAGTGTGATTTTATGACTTATATATGAGTTATATAATATGTGAAAAAAAACATCGCGGTTAATGCTACTAAAACAATAGGATAGAGATAGGATAGGACGAGAGAAATTAGAGCACCGTGTATTGAAAGTTTAATACAGAGCGAAATTCTCTAATTTTGATAGTATAATGGAGTATAGGGATTCAAATCAATTCACTAGCATTTTGGCTAGGACGTTTTATATGAAAAGAAATTAAAAGGATGGGTGATTCTGTGCAAAAGCTAACCAAACATACCAATATCCTCACGACCCACACCTCTCGCGATCTAGCTGGACGCGCGTTTCGTCCATATCCGTTCCGAATTTTATGCACTAATTATAATTAATGCACAAAAAACATCGCGGGTCTCAGGAACTCATCAGCAGCCCACAGCAATACAATGTGCTCACCTGTACCAAGCATCACCGCTTGATACGTGTGGTTCACATAGCTCGCTGTGTGATAGTGAGAGAGCGGGGCAAAGTCGCGTGTGCCGAACGATGCCCGCCGCGCTCCCCCCTCCGCATTCCCCAATGCGAAGAAGCTAGCGGCCGGCCACCATACTGCACGTCGTCTCATTTCGTGGTACATACTTGTATGCAAGGCAGATTTTGCATAGAAAGGGGAGGAAAAAGTAAAAGATGATAGAAATTAGAGATAGAAATATAAAACACAACCAAGTGTTGTATTTAAAGCCAGGGTAAACACTTGAGATCAAAGTGCATTTTATTCCATAATATAGTAGGGTCGGTCGACCCAAGTTGACTGATGGTCATTCGACCTACCCGCGGTCCTCCGTGCGCCGTATATCGCGTAAAAACTAAAAACCACGTGACGTCACCCGTGACCAACTTGATGCTGTGCCATAGGCGTTTTGCTGTAAATAGAGGTTTGCGCAAATTGCTGCCGTATTTCTGTTTTTGAATGCAGCGCTTTCAAATTTTGTATTTAAGGTTAAAAAGAACCAAAGTAAATGAATCAAGCCATCGTTTGTCGGTATTGTAAGTGGGTCGCGAGCTGTGGCGGTGCAAACAGGTGAGATGTGCGCGATTTCAGGTGTTGTCGGGACAAGCAAGGCAAAAAAATATAGTTATCCGATTTCAGCCATCAAGGTGTGAATTTATAGGTAACTTGACGTGCCAAAGACAATGGGAGTAATTAAAAATTTGCATCTTCAACCCTTATCGAGATTAGGGGTAGTTCACCCCCAAAATTAAAGTTTTCGTATCTGAGTGCAACGAAGACTCTTACCTGGGTAATTTGCCGCGCCTAAGACAATGGTAATAATTAAAAATTTGCATCTTCAACCCTTAATGAGATTAGGGGTAGTTTACCCCCAAAATTAAAGTTCTCGTATGTGATTGCAACGAAGTAGCTCTCCTGAGTAATTAAAATGGTGATAAATAAAAATTTGCATCTTTAAACAGCTACGTCTACGGCACGCACCTCCGCACCCCAAATGCAGGTCCGTGACGAATGCCTACTAATAAAGAAGTCTAGTGTGCACACCACCTAGGTGGAGCCAATATGCAGCAGGTCGTGTACTGTGCGCACCACCTGGAGAGGAGTCAAAAGTGCCGTCCGGCCGCGCGGCCACCGCACCTCAGGTCTAGTGTGTGCACAACCTTGCCTCAGTTGTACTGCGTGCTGTGTGCACCTACTGTGTGCTGTGTGCACCACCTTCCCAACTTGCCTCGAGCGGCCGCCAGTCTAGTGTGTGTACCACCTTGCCTCAAATCTGATATATTGTGTGCCACCTTCCCAACTTGCCTCAGGTCTACTGTGTGCACCACTTAGCATCAAGTCTACGGTGGGCACCACCTTTCATACGGTCTAAGGTGTGCACCACCTATAGCATCAAGTCTACGGTGTTCATTGCCTTGCATCTGGTCTACGGTTTGCACCACTTTTAATCACTCTTGCACACCGTAAATTTGTTGCTAGAATGCTAGGTGGTACACACAGTGGACCTGAAGCAAGTTGGGAAAGTTGGTGCACACACTAGACATAAGGTGCGGCGGCCGCGCTGCCGCAGGGCACTTTCTACTCCTCCTAAGGTAGTGCGCTCCGCCTAGGTGGTGCGCATACTAGATCAAATTATTAGTAGGCACAGTACGACATTAGTACGTCACAGGCCAATTTTTTAGGAGGTGGTGCCCACCGTAACCCATTACCAGATAATCATCATTGGCATATTCCACCCAGATTGAGATTAAGGATATATTTCACCCCAAAAATTAATTTTTTGGTAAACAATCCATAATCTTAATGAGGGTTGGAGATGCGAGTTTTTAAATATTTACATTGTCTTTGGTACGGAAAATTACTCAGGAGAGCTACCTTGTTGCAATCAGATACGATAACTTTAATTTTGGGGGTGAACTACCCCTAATCTCGATAAGGGTTGAAATTGAACATTTTTAATTATCACCATTGTCTTTGGCACTTCAAGTTACCCAGGTAAGAGTCTTTGTAGCACTCACATACAAGAACTTTAATTTTAGGGTGAACTACCCCTAATCTCGATAAGGGTTGAAGATGCAAATTTTGAATTACCCCCATTGTCTTTGGCACGTCAAGTTACCTAGGTAAGAGTCTTTGTTGCACTCATATACGAGAACTTTAATTTTGGGGGTAAACTACCCCTAATCTCATTAAGGGTTGAAGATGCAAATTTTTAATTATTACCATTGTCTTAGGCGCGGCAAATTACCCAGGTAAGAGTCTTCGTTGCACTCAGATACGAAAACTTTAATTTTGGGGGTGAACTACCCCTAATCTCGATAAGGGTTGAAGATGCAAATTTTTAATTACTCCCATTGTCTTCGGCACGTCAAGTTACCTATAAATTCACACCTTGATGGCTGAAATCGGATAACTATATTTTTTTGCCTTGCTTGTCCCGACAACACCTGAAATCGCGCACATCTCACCTGTTTGCACCGCCACGGCTCGCGACCCACTTACAATACCGACAAACGATGGCTTGATTCATTTACTTTGGTTCTTTTTAACCTTAAATACAAAATTTGAAAGCGCTGCATTCAAAAACAGAAATACGGCAGCAATTTGCGCAAACCTCTATTTACAGCAAAACGCCTATGGCACAGCATCAAGTTGGTCACGGGTGACGTCACGCGGTTTTTAGTTTTTACGCGATATACGGCGCACGGAGGACCGCGGGTAGGTCGAATGACCATCAGTCAACTTGGGTCGACCGACCCTACTATAATATGGAATAAAATGCACTTTGATCTCAAGTGTTTACCCTGGCTTTAAGGTATGCACTTACATAGCTCGCGCTTATTGGCATTAGTTTTTTGTGCATGAATTATAATTTTAGTGCATAAAATTCGGAACGGATATGGACGAAACGCGCGTCCAGCTAGATCGCGAGAGGTGTGGGTCGTGAGGATATTTGGTATGTTTGGTTAGCTTTTGCACAGAATCGCCCATCCTTTTAATTTCTTTTCATATAAAACGTCCTAGCTAAAATGCTAGTGAATTGATTTGAATCCCTATACTCCATTATACTATCAAAATTAGAGAATTTCGCTCTGTATTAACTTTCAATACACGGTGCTCTAATTTCTCTCGTCCTATCTCTATCCTATTGTTTTAGTATATATGATGTATGACTAATTTCCCTTATATTGGTTCAAATAAGTTCAAGTCCACCTTACTTTATCTAGTGATAACGATTTATTTTAAAATATTTCTTGTGCGTATATATTTAGTTGACGACTGTTTGTCTCTGTGCTGAAAACAGAAATATTCGTTAGAAACAGGATAACAACATGTTTGAATTTAAAAAGTTCACAACACACGTATATTGTTGGTATACGCAAATTATAAGTAAACATGGTTAGTGGTTTCATACATGTAATCGTAAAGCCTCTTAAAATAATAATAATATACTCTGTTACTACTATTACTGAATGGACCACTTGCAATAAAATGTTTGTAGTTGTAGCAACAAGGGAAACATGAGTTCAAATTATTTTAAAAAGTTCGCTCATTGCAAGTGGTCCATTGTGCTAGGCCAAACATTCGAACAGTAAGTTTATTTTTTGTATTGTCTCAATTTATATTACATATCTATAGCCATAAGATTTAGAGATTATGGTCAGCGCATTCTAATCAAATTAATCTTTCAGACCATTTATTTTTCATTTCAAGTAAAATAATAATATATTGTTTTAACGCCTAAATTATAATACCAAAACGTCATGCATTTATAATATAATTATAGTCTTTTATCATTGCATAAAATTCTAAGTTGAGAAATGTTCATTTTTTGGCTTTTGATTGTTCTATTTTGACCACAACTAGTTCTGGTCAAAATTCAAAGACCAAAACTAGATATAAATGTTTACACCGGGTTTTGCTTTTTGCGAAATGCTCAAAACTAGTATGGATCAAAATTTCGTGACCAAAAGCCGAAGTAAACTGGCATTCCGGGTTTTGGCAAAAAGCGACGAACCAAAAGCCGAAATGAGCAAAAATACCTAGTTTGGGTCAATTTCGGGTTTTGATGCTAACATATATATATATATATATATATATATATATATATATATATATATATATATATATATATATATATATATATATATATATATATATATATACATACATACATACATATCATGACGCTATAAATCCCTTTCGGGGTAAGCCAACAACACAGATGTTTTATCCTGACCCAGTGATAGACCTCCACAACTTCCTATCCTGACATACTTCACTTGCTTCCGCCAGTCTCATACCTTGTTTCATACATTTCCTTTTGCATTTCATACTGCGTACATTCTTATTTTTCAAACATCTTCCAACCACCTCAGACCATGATGTTTTAGGCCTGCCTCTATCTCTCCTTCCATCCACTCTACTATGAAATACCTGCTTTGCTATTCTTTCATCACCCATTCTCTCAACATGACCAAACCACCGTAATACACTGTTCTCATACTTCTCAGTCACAGTTTCTTTTACTCCACATTTCTCCAACACCCAAGTATTCCTTACCCTATCTAATCTTGTTTTACCACACATACTTCTGAGAAAACTCATACCAACAGCATTCACCCTACTCATATGCCTACTCTGACATACCCATGATTCAGAACCATATAAGATAGTTGGGAGTAAGACAGAATTGTACACTGTAAGTTTTGCTTTGTTTGATAAAGCATCACTCTTGGCCAATCCTGCCATGCTGCCAACTACTTTCCTACCTGCCGCCACTTTCCTCTCAATCTCCCCATCTATACTTCCATTCTCTTGATATAATCTTCCCAAATATACAAACTCTTTCACTCTTTCCAGCTTTTCTCCATTCAGTGTGAATTCATTTCCATCATCATTTTCTCCACCAAATACCATTACTTTAGTTTTCCCAACATTTATTCTCAGATCCATTTGTTCTGTGCTTTCTTCCAACCTATCAATCATCTCTTGCAATTCTTCCTCACTCTCAGCCACCATCAACGCATCATCAGCGTACAACAACATCCACACCATTAACAAACCTACGTTTACTCCACTTCCATACTTTTCAGCCAACTTTATACATTTATCCATGAAAATATTGAATAACCACGGCGACATCACACATCCTTGCCTAACGCCTCTACCCACTTTAAACCACTCACTCAACTTTCCGTTTACTCTCACACATGCCTTACTACCTGCATACATGGCTTTCACACCCTCAAGTAACTTCCCTCTCACCCCATATTCATCTAATACACTCCACATCATACTTCTGTTCACTCGATCATATGCTTTCTCTAGATCTACAAACACAGCAAATACTTTCTTTCTTGCGTCCATACATTTCTCAATCAACTGCTGCACAGTGAAAATCTGATCAGTGCAGCCCCTGCCGGGCATAAAACCACATTGCACTTCTGAGATATGACCCTGTGTAACCTTTTGCACCTTATCAATCACCATCCCTCCGTACATTTTACCAGGTATACTTAACAAACTAATTCCACGATGATTTTTACAGTCATACTTATCCCCTTTCCCCTTATATAACGGAACAATCACAGCACATACCCAGTCTTCAGGTACTCTACCACATTTGTAACACATATTAAATAACTGTAACATTTTTACTTCCAGAGACGCTCCTCCATACTTTACCATTTCACTTGTTACTCCATCTACTCCAGCTGCCTTGCCATTTTTTAACTTTTTTACAGTATTCTTTAAATCATTCAATCGAAACTCAATCATCTCCTCATTTACTCCGTTTGATTCATTCTCCTTTTCCTCCTCCATTCTTTCTTCCCTTTCCCCTCCATCCAAAAACAGATTCATAAAATACTTTCGCCAACATTCTCTCCCCTTCTCTTCATCCCACACAATTTCTCCTCTTTCATTCTTTACTCCGCCTGCACTTTTACTATTACTTCCTTTTCTCACTTGATTCACCATCTTCCAGTACATTTTTCTATTACCCATAAATTCACTTTGCATTTTCTCTTCAAATTCTCTCCTTGCATTCAACTTACTCTCTAGCACACTCTTTTTTGCATTCATTCTTTTCTTTTTATACACTATAAACTATAAATAAAGTTTGGGTCAATTTCGGGTTTTGATGCTAACATATATATATATATATATATATATATATATGTATGTATGTATGTATGTATGTATGTATGTATGTATGTATGTATGTATGTATGTATGTATGTATGTATGTATGTATGTATGTATGTATGTATGTATGTATGTATGTATGTATGTATGTATGTATGTATGTATGTATGTATGTATGTATGTATGTATGTATGTATGTATGTATGTATGTATGTATGTATGTATGTATGTATGTATGTATGTATGTATGTATGTATGTATGTATGTATGTATGTATGTATGTATGTATGTATGTATGTATGTATGTATGTATGTATGTATGTATGTATGTATGTATGTATGTATGTATGTATGTATGTATGTATGTATGTATGTATGTATGTATGTATGTATGTATGTATGTATGTATGTATGTATGTATGTATGTATGTATGTATGTATGTATGTATGTATGTATGTATGTATGTATGTATGTATGTATGTATGTATGTATGTATGTATGTATGTATGTATGTATGTATGTATGTATGTATGTATGTATGTATGTATGTATGTATGTATGTATGTATGTATGTATGTATGTATGTATGTATGTATGTATGTATGTATGTATGTATGTATGTATGTATGTATGTATGTATGTATGTATGTATGTATGTATGTATGTATGTATGTATGTATGTATGTATGTATGTATGTATGTATGTATGTATGTATGTATGTATGTATGTATGTATGTATGTATGTATGTATGTATGTATGTATGTATGTATGTATGTATGTATGTATGTATGTATGTATGTATGTATGTATGTATGTATGTATGTATGTATGTATGTATGTATGTATGTATGTATGTATGTATGTATGTATGTATGTATGTATGTATGTATGTATGTATGTATGTATGTATGTATGTATGTATGTATGTATGTATGTATGTATGTATGTATGTATGTATGTATGTATGTATGTATGTATGTATGTATGTATGTATGTATGTATGTATGTATGTATGTATGTATGTATGTATGTATGTATGTATGTATGTATGTATGTATGTATGTATGTATGTATGTATGTATGTATGTATGTATGTATGTATGTATGTATGTATGTATGTATGTATGTATGTATGTATGTATGTATGTATGTATGTATGTATGTATGTATGTATGTATGTATGTATGTATGTATGTATGTATGTATGTATGTATGTATGTATGTATGTATGTATGTATGTATGTATGTATGTATGTATGTATGTATGTATGTATGTATGTATGTATGTATGTATGTATGTATGTATGTATGTATGTATGTATGTATGTATGTATGTATGTATGTATGTATGTATGTATGTATGTATGTATGTATGTATGTATGTATGTATGTATGTATGTATGTATGTATGTATGTATGTATGTATGTATGTATGTATGTATGTATGTATGTATGTATGTATGTATGTATGTATGTATGTATGTATGTATGTATGTATGTATGTATGTATGTATGTATGTATGTATGTATGTATGTATGTATGTATGTATGTATGTATGTATGTATGTATGTATGTATGTATGTATGTATGTATGTATGTATGTATGTATGTATGTATGTATGTATGTATGTATGTATGTATGTATGTATGTATGTATGTATGTATGTATGTATGTATGTATGTATGTATGTATGTATGTATGTATGTATGTATGTATGTATGTATGTATGTATGTATGTATGTATGTATGTATGTATGTATGTATGTATGTATGTATGTATGTATGTATGTATGTATGTATGTATGTATGTATGTATGTATGTATGTATGTATGTATGTATGTATGTATGTATGTATGTATGTATGTATGTATGTATGTATGTATGTATGTATGTATGTATGTATGTATGTATGTATGTATGTATGTATGTATGTATGTATGTATGTATGTATGTATGTATGTATGTATGTATGTATGTATGTATGTATGTATGTATGTATGTATGTATGTATGTATGTATGTATGTATGTATGTATGTATGTATGTATGTATGTATGTATGTATGTATGTATGTATGTATGTATGTATGTATGTATGTATGTATGTATGTATGTATGTATGTATGTATGTATGTATGTATGTATGTATGTATGTATGTATGTATGTATGTATGTATGTATGTATGTATGTATGTATGTATGTATGTATGTATGTATGTATGTATGTATGTATGTATGTATGTATGTATGTATGTATGTATGTATGTATGTATGTATGTATGTATGTATGTATGTATGTATGTATGTATGTATGTATGTATGTATGTATGTATGTATGTATGTATGTATGTATGTATGTATGTATGTATGTATGTATGTATGTATGTATGTATGTATGTATGTATGTATGTATGTATGTATGTATGTATGTATGTATGTATGTATGTATGTATGTATGTATGTATGTATGTATGTATGTATGTATGTATGTATGTATATGTATGTATGTATGTATGTATGTATGTATGTATGTATGTATGTATGTATGTATGTATGTATGTATGTATGTATGTATGTATGTATGTATGTATGTATGTATGTATGTATGTATGTATGTATGTATGTATGTATGTATGTATGTATGTATGTATGTATGTATGTATGTATGTATGTATGTATGTATGTATGTATGTATGTATGTATGTATGTATGTATGTATGTATGTATGTATGTATGTATGTATGTATGTATGTATGTATGTATGTATGTATGTATGTATGTATGTATGTATGTATGTATGTATGTATGTATGTATGTATGTATGTATGTATGTATGTATGTATGTATGTATGTATGTATGTATGTATGTATGTATGTATGTATGTATGTATGTATGTATGTATGTATGTATGTATGTATGTATGTATGTATGTATGTATGTATGTATGTATGTATGTATGTATGTATGTATGTATGTAGTATGTATGTATGTATGTATGTATGTATGTAGTATGTATGTATGTATGTATGTATGTATGTATGTATGTATGTATGTATGTATGTATGTATGTATGTATGTATGTATGTATGTATGTATGTATGTATGTATGTATGTATGTATGTATGTATGTATGTATGTATGTATGTATGTATGTATGTATGTATGTATGTATGTATGTATGTATGTATGTATGTATGTATGTATGTATGTATGTATGTATGTATGTATGTATGTATGTATGTATGTATGTATGTATGTATGTATGTATGTATGTATGTATGTATGTATGTATGTATGTATGTATGTATGTATGTATGTATGTATGTATGTATGTATGTATGTATGTATGTATGTATGTATGTATGTATGTATGTATGTATGTATGTATGTATGTATGTATGTATGTATGTATGTATGTATGTATGTATGTATGTATGTATGTATGTATGTATGTATGTATGTATGTATGTATGTATGTATGTATGTATGTATGTATGTATGTATGTATGTATGTATGTATGTATGTATGTATGTATGTATGTATGTATGTATGTATGTATGTATGTATGTATGTATGTATGTATGTATGTATGTATGTATGTATGTATGTATGTATGTATGTATGTATGTATGTATGTATGTATGTATGTATGTATGTATGTATGTATGTATGTATGTATGTATGTATGTATGTATGTATGTATGTATGTATGTATGTATGTATGTATGTATGTATGTATGTATGTATGTATGTATGTATGTATGTATGTATGTATGTATGTATGTATGTATGTATGTATGTATGTATGTATGTATGTATGTATGTATGTATGTATGTATGTATGTATGTATGTATGTATGTATGTATGTATGTATGTATGTATGTATGTATGTATGTATGTATGTATGTATGTATGTATGTATGTATGTATGTATGTATGTATGTATGTATGTATGTATGTATGTATGTATGTATGTATGTATGTATGTATGTATGTATGTATGTATGTATGTATGTATGTATGTATGTATGTATGTATGTATGTATGTATGTATGTATGTATGTATGTATGTATGTATGTATGTATGTATGTATGTATGTATGTATGTATGTATGTATGTATGTATGTATGTATGTATGTATGTATGTATGTATGTATGTATGTATGTATGTATGTATGTATGTATGTATGTATGTATGTATGTATGTATGTATGTATGTATGTATGTATGTATGTATGTATGTATGTATGTATGTATGTATGTATGTATGTATGTATGTATGTATGTATGTATGTATGTATGTATGTATGTATGTATGTATGTATGTATGTATGTATGTATGTATGTATGTATGTATGTATGTATGTATGTATGTATGTATGTATGTATGTATGTATGTATGTATGTATGTATGTATGTATGTATGTATGTATGTATGTATGTATGTATGTATGTATGTATGTATGTATGTATGTATGTATGTATGTATGTATGTATGTATGTATGTATGTATGTATGTATGTATGTATGTATGTATGTATGTATGTATGTATGTATGTATGTATGTATGTATGTATGTATGTATGTATGTATGTATGTATGTATGTATGTATGTATGTATGTATGTATGTATGTATGTATGTATGTATGTATGTATGTATGTATGTATGTATGTATGTATGTATGTATGTATGTATGTATGTATGTATGTATGTATGTATGTATGTATGTATGTATGTATGTATGTATGTATGTATGTATGTATGTATGTATGTATGTATGTATGTATGTATGTATGTATGTATGTATGTATGTATGTATGTATGTATGTATGTATGTATGTATGTATGTATGTATGTATGTATGTATGTATGTATGTATGTATGTATGTATGTATGTATGTATGTATGTATGTATGTATGTATGTATGTATGTATGTATGTATGTATGTATGTATGTATGTATGTATGTATGTATGTATGTATGTATGTATGTATGTATGTATGTATGTATGTATGTATGTATGTATGTATGTATGTATGTATGTATGTATGTATGTATGTATGTATGTATGTATGTATGTATGTATGTATGTATGTATGTATGTATGTATGTATGTATGTATGTATGTATGTATGTATGTATGTATGTATGTATGTATGTATGTATGTATGTATGTATGTATGTATGTATGTATGTATGTATGTATGTATGTATGTATGTATGTATGTATGTATGTATGTATGTATGTATGTATGTATGTATGTATGTATGTATGTATGTATGTATGTATGTATGTATGTATGTATGTATGTATGTATGTATGTATGTATGTATGTATGTATGTATGTATGTATGTATGTATGTATGTATGTATGTATGTATGTATGTATGTATGTATGTATGTATGTATGTATGTATGTATGTATGTATGTATGTATGTATGTATGTATGTATGTATGTATGTATGTATGTATGTATGTATGTATGTATGTATGTATGTATGTATGTATGTATGTATGTATGTATGTATGTATGTATGTTGTATGTATGTATGTATGTATGTATGTATGTATGTATGTATGTATGTATGTATGTATGTATGTATGTATGTATGTATGTATGTATGTATGTATGTATGTAATGTATGTATGTATGTATGTATGTATGTATGTATGTATGTATGTATGTATGTATGTATGTATGTATGTATGTATGTATGTATGTATGTATGTATGTATGTATGTATGTATGTATGTATGTATGTATGTATGTATGTATGTATGTATGTATGTATGTATGTATGTATGTATGTATGTTATGTATGTATGTATGTATGTATGTATGTATGTATGTATGTATGTATGTATGTATGTATGTATGTATGTATGTATGTATGTATGTATGTATGTATGTATGTATGTATGT